>VXAD01010092.1:2966659-3423265 GCA_013399195.1 Dicrurus megarhynchus
GAGAGGCGCCGCGGGGACGGCCCCGCGCCCGCCCCGGCTGCTGCGAGGCTGCTGCGCACCGAGGGGGTACGGGGGCCCCCGGGGGCGACGGGGCTCCGGGAGGGAGCCCGAGCCGGGCCAGCGCAGCCACACCGCTGTCCGCGCGTGTGGTCACCAAAGGATGCTCTCCCGGCAAGGCTGCGGGTGGGTTCGGCAGAGGAAGAGCTACTCTTGGTATTAGCCACTTGCCAAGGTACGAACCCCGGCATGAGACCGACGTGGTCTCCGGCTTTCATGAAAAATCAACTCTTTGGTCATTGCCACCGTCCAAGGAGCTCTTAGAAAGCATCGTTCAAGCAGCACAGAGACCTACACAGATCAAGGCTGGATGTCTCCCAGTCCTTCTGCCAGCTGGAATGGCATCCCTCTCTCTTCACCATGGAAAACTCAGCCGATCCACAATTAAGTTTAGCCATTTAAGCCCACAGAAGTTACACAATAGTCACAGCTCTCCCAGCCCCCAGCAGAGCGATCATACCTTCTGTTAGTGGGAATACAGCTTTGTGCCTTAACACTAAAGCTGCAATGTGGAGAATATAGGATTGCTGCCAGAGCTGTGTCTTAATTTCTTTGCATGATAATACTTACATTCTCCTCTGTAATGCAGAGTTTTCCTTATTCAGTTTAACTGGTAGGCGTGGGAAAGGGCATAACCATGAGAGATAACACATCTGAGCACACGGCAAGAAAAGATTGAAATAAAACCCGAGGAACTTCCGATGTAATCCCTGAAGGGCAATGCTGCTGTACACGTGTGAGGGCAACAGCTGAAGCTGCAAAGGTGCTAAAACACAAAACCCAACAGAGTCAGTTAACATTTAGTTAGACTTTGTATTAGGGAATTAAGCGTTGCGAGAACTCCTGGTTTATGTCCTCCCTGAGAAGCACCGTGCGTGTTTTGAGGTAGCTGGCTCTAGGACACGGCAGGTTGCAGTGTGCTGCAAATTCACTGCAGCCTCCTTGTGGCTCCCAGTTCTCTCCTTCAAGTTTACTGAAGACACCAAAGGCACCAATGATAACAGAGTTTAAGTATTGCTCTGTAAAGGAAATGTTTCCCCATGAAGTGAATTATCTGAAGTGTGCTCCAGAACTGGCTTAAAAAAATTTAAGTATTCTAGTCTGGCCATGTCTACCAGGCAACAGGTGTTAACATTGTAATATCTTGGAGATGAGACTTGTTTGAGGCTAAAGCTCAGTAAGAAAATACTACTGGATTAGAGAAATTTTCTTGAGAAATTTGTCACAAAAAGCTACAGTGAGATGGAAAAGGAGACTCCATTCATTTTGCAAACAATCCATATAAGACTCATTTTAGGAATGCAGGCTGATGTTGCAAAGAAACAAAAGAGTAAGTAGCTTCAGAGACTAGGGAAGCATTCTGCCTCAACACAAGGATGTAATTTAGGATAAATTTGACTGCAATTTATTGCAGACAGCAAACAAAACACATTGCATATGTGAGAAAGAATAAAGAAAATGAATGTTTTCTTCCATTCAGTATGTGCATGTACGTTCTGGAAAATGATTTTAAGAGTATCATCACCATAACCCAGGTCAGAAACGTCCAGCCATCCCTGTCTTTGGGCACAGTACTGTTGTTCCTGCTCAGATGTGGTCAGCTCTGTGGTCAGGCAATAGCAACCTGTGCTCCACAATACTTCTCCCTTCACAACTGCACATGGGCAAGCGGGGGTTGAGTGAATATGCAGATACTTGTCAGTGAGCTTTTGGCTGCTGAAATCTATTAGTAGACATCAAGAAATAAAAGAGCCAGCTGTTTCTACACCACAAACATTTTCAAGCCTGCAGGGAAGCAAGAAATATCCACAAATACTCAAATTAATGAGCAAAAAAAGGCAGTTGGATTAAATAAAACACATTTTTTATTATCGTGCTCCTAAGTAAACATTCAGTGATAGTCTAGGGAAGGACCTCTCTCAAAGTCAAGCTGAGTCTCTCAAATTGTCACACACAGTGCAAAGCACAAGTGTCCAGGATTTTACGTGCATGTGGTTGTTAACCAAAAAAACATTATGCAAGAGCAATTCTTTGGGTTTGTTTCACAGCTCTTCTGCGTTTCAGAAGTTCTTTGGTTTTCACATTTCAGTCAGTTGTTACATGAGGCCACTGCACTCTCTAAGAGGCCTTCCATTTGATTTTTGGTACCCCATAGTGTGGTTCTGCTAAAACAGTATATATGCTATATGCTGTTAATTGTCCACCTTTAAAAAGCTGTTACCTTGATAAACACATATTTAGCATTAGTAAAATAGCAACAGCAGAGTTGTAACTTTGGATAGTCAATAAGTCTTGGACTAGAGATTGGATTTACAGAAACAAGTAATTCTTAAAACATAAGTTTGAAGTCTATTCCTACAACTACTTAAGTCTGCCCCTGAGAGATGGATGATTGTAGCATCACTGATGGAGAGCAATTTCAACACATAAAATGGCTGGCAGTAACTGTGTGGACTGGGTTTCCAAGTCAAAGTTGGCTTTGGATCTGGAACACTTTTTTTTCAAAGTTCAAGAATGTTTGGAAAAATTTTGTTTCAATACCACTGCTAATCAGAAGCAAAACCCTTCAATTTGCAGTTGCATTGAGTAGCAAGGCCATATGAGTCTTGTCTTGGTCTAGCAAGAGCATGAAAACTAATTTTTTTCACAACTGTGTGTGAGCTCAAATAGACAGTAGTTCCACTTTCTCACAAATGCATCAAAAATTGGCCCCATTTCCCCCAGTGGCCATTTCCCCCAGGCTTATAGCAAAACAGAAGATAGTGACACTCCATTCAGGTTTGCTTCTTTAGCATGTTTGGTAATCTAACATTTCTAGGACTGCCTTTTGAAGCAAATCACAGAAATCTGTCATTTTATATATCTCTACTGGCAAACTTACCCAATGTGCATTCGTTTTCTAATGCAGAGATCCAGCTTTGTTATCTGGGGATTCTATTTCATGCCAACAGGTTCCTCAGGAGTGTGAGTGTTTAAACGTTTTACCTAAGTTTTCTTTGTCCCTGAAATGGTCATTGATTAGTGAAAAAGTTATTGTTTTTCTTACACTGTTAAGCTGGTGCACACAAACGTTTAAGGCAAACATTCTTTTAATTGAGATAACACCTCCTCTCACCCCTGCCTCTTCTGCCCCTCAGTACAATTGCATTTCTGTCCTATTATCAGCACACTAACTGCAAAAGTGAAACTAACTGCTGTAGTTTTTTATCATCTGAGCTGCAAAGCCCCCGAAACTTACTGTGTAGTGTAGCTTCAGTTTCTCTTGGGCTTTGAATTTTTTCCTGTTGTGCAATGTAATGAATCTTCTTTAGCTTCTAGTACAGTTTTAAGTTGTCATTAAATGCTGATGCAGATGTTTGCTGCATGGAGTTTAGGAATCTCCATCACTACTAATAGCACAAGAAGGTTGACTCCTTTAACGTGATTCTAAATTCAAATGCCTTTTGCATCGGTCCAGTAATCCAGAAACTTCTAAGACCTCACTGTTCACTTCCCAGACTCTTCCCACTCCATCTGATTTGTTACAAATGACAGCATTGCACAATCTTTGATTGTTCTGCCACCTGCAGAACACGACATCCACCTGCTCACAGGCGCCTGCCCTTCACAGGATGACTGTGGTTGCTCTGGAACACAGTTCAGCCTGCCCAGGCAGAGCACACCCCGCAGCACTGAGGAGAGCTTCCTCCCTCCCCAGCTGATACCTGCACTGCATCTGCATTGCTTCATGTCACAGTGCATGAACTCACCAAACTCAAGGTGATACATTTATTGAAGTTTAATGTGTCATAGCACAAGATAGCAATAGAAGGAAATGAAAACCTGCAAACACAAAATATCTCCTTCAACGCTCAAATTAAAAACTGCAGAAGTAATACTCTTGCACATGCCTTTAATATCTACACATACAGACCCACTTAGCTGCAAAGGTTACACTCTGTAAAAAGGGGCTTATAGCATAAAGAATATTAGGAGAAATAATTTTCCAGCCCTTCATCTACCTTTTCTCTAAGAGACCAGGTTGGGTGTAGCTGCTTGAGGAGAAGCATCATTGGCATCAGTAGGGCTATTTTAGCAAGGCAAGCAAGAGGGTCATGGGGTGGCTCGAAATATTTCAAGCTTCATGCTATGACCTACTCTGTGTATGCATATAAATTTAACTATTTCTGCTAGATTTGTAAAGATGTAGGCTTATCGCTGGAGAGCTACAAGTGACAGATCTGAGTGGAACTGTTTTTATTAATCAATTAACGCATGTATGTCTTTAATGAACCAGGATCAAGTTGGTAGTTAAGTGTACCTCTCAAACACTGGGCAAACATTCATCCTTTTTATAAAGTCTTATTACTAGAAAACACACTTGTAGAAGACAGGCTTTGTCATTATTTTACATGTTCAGCAAGGTCAGAATGTCTTTCCTTAAGTATGGAATACCAAATCTGACCTCATACTTAGTTACAATGCCAGGGCAGAATTCTAGTCCTCCTAGAGTGTTAAAAGTAAGAAGCTGAGAAGAATAGAACACTGCAGGGTTAAAAACAAATATTCTATATTTAAAGGCCACCAAAGTATTCAAGTATACACTTTAAATGAAAACAAAGATGTATACATATTTAATGGTATCTCTGACCAGGGCATGCGATCATGTAAGTAGCCAGAAAAATCCAGTCTATCTTGTGGATCTGACTTCATTCATGCTTTGAAATCTAGAGATAAGCTCTTCTCCCATCCCAACACCCTTAAATTTAATACTACAAGAAGTATTTATTCATCCAAACCAGTTTCTTTTGGGTAATGTGTCTTTTCTTCATGAATAGGCATAAAATTTACCGCCAGTTTTTTTGCTAGTTTTATTGCCAGGGGCAATATTAGCACGGTCTTCAACTTGTATAATGTTGCATGCAAAGAGGGCACTGCCTAGTGGTTAAGGCAATAATCTGGACACTTTTGTTGATTTCTATTCTGCAGAATTTATCTTCTCTATCTGACTTTCCTCTAGAAGATAGGAAAAACTATATCCTGACCATAGGTGTAGTATAAAGGGGTTCAAATGTTTAGTTCACAAGGTCCACATGAGTAACAAGGCTGCCCATGGCTGTACATAAATATTTGTAAGAACAAAAATAATAAATACTAATTTAACAGTGATAATTTTAAGCTGTTTATCAGTCTCATTCAGAGCTGGAGTTTCACGAAAAATTTCCATCTAAATATTGTATTCCATTTTCTGATCAGCTGTATAATTCAAATTAATCATTCTCCCAATAAATGGTTTCAATACTTGCCCCTTAACTATGGGACAAGTGCAAGAGCAGTGCTGTTTATAAAGCATTCTAACACTGCATTCAGAACAGCATTATAAAGACCTAGCTGGAACATAAAAGAAAGTTCCTTTCACTTCAGCTGTGCAAATGCAAACTCTTGAATTTGTGACAGCTGTATTAGCCTCTTAGGAGAAGATTCACACATGGATTTAAGCACCTTTATGGAGCAGAAGCATTACTCAGTGATTCACAAGACACTCATCCTGTAAGTGCTCAGGCACTCACAGGACTACAGACATCATTAAATACAGAGTGCTTTTCTTAAGTGCGCAGAAAATAACAAGTTTGGTGTTCAAACCTTTCTCTCTGCAAAGCTGTTATGAATTCTCAAGCATGGCAGCACTGAGCACTGCAGCCCTTCTAAGACTCGTTCTTCACATCCTCTCTCTGCCGAGTCATCAGATTCATTTTAGAAATTCTCATAAAATTCTAACGTGGAAGCTGCAAGGAAAGTCACATCAAATCAATTTCAAGTTTATCTTAATCACTGGATTGATATGTTCTCAATTTCAAAATATAAATCCATTATCAATTACATTAAACATACATTGCTGAGAGGCTCCATTTGGTATGACCGATGCGATGTCATGCATGATTTAATTGTGATACCAACCTACTTGTAAATAGACTGAGATCCATTGACACAAAAAAATAGATATCTGTCATATTTTGCATTGGTGAAAAGTGCACATAATCACACAAATTAAACTGCAGCTCAAGCAGCCTTTTCCCTTTTAAAGTAGAAATTCTCCGTTCCATGTAGCACTTGACAAGTGTGTATCATTAGAACCACCTCTTTAGTTTGAAAAATTGGCAGAAAATTTAAATATAAAATAGCAGAAGCTTAAGGTAATTCTGTGTGATCACAGTCTTAATTTAGGAATATTCAGAGCAGCTTGAAACTTCTAGTAAGTGCTCCACCTGCATATTTTTCACTGTACTTATAGATGATATTAAAGGCAAGATTAATTGTCTTCATGCTTTTAATTCTCACTTTCGTGTCCCATACCTCCATAGCACATACTCTTCTTTCACAGTAAGCATATTTTACCATTTGTGGAAGTCAACCAGGTCAAGATCCTGACCTTTCCATTTTTAAATGCTGTTTTTCCATGATACTCTATACGAAGTGTACTTGGCATTAAGGATTGCATTCCAGGAGCCTTCTTTTTCTTTTCCTTTTCTAAACACAAAGCCTGCTTGATTTTTCTACTGCTTGAAGTGATTAATAAGATGGGTCTTGTGACCTCTAAATTTCATTTTTAAATGCATTTGGCCTGCTACTTCACAGGTAAAAATTCCCAATGGAAAAGAACTGAGGTGAGAACTGAATGCAACCATAATTGAATGGGTAATCCTCTTGGGTGAAAGCTGGATGCTTTGTCATATTTTCCTTTTTTAAAAGCAGATGTTGCACAAATGTTTTTTCCTTCATGAAAATGCAGAGCACATAGACGATAAGATCTATGGTATAAAACAAGAAACAGCAAAACCAGCCAACCTGACTTTATTTCTGCCAAACCTCTTGGGCATTGTAGATACACAAACAGTCAACTGTTTTGAAAAGGAAGACATAACCATAACCAAGAACAAAGCAGGCAATAGATGTAAGGCAGAAAGCCCAGTACATATTTCAATCATTTTTGTAAAGGTAGACACAGGTTTCAATAGAGTACAGGTCCAGTTTAAAGCAGTAGGAAGTAAAGGCTGAACCTACCACTGCCCCTTTCCTGTGGTGGTTCGTTGGGGTGCAGAAACATGCCTATAGCAATGTACTGCTGACAGGGTGGGAAACAGCCGCTGGAGACTGGAAATTCTGCACAGAAGAATGGGAATGAAAAGGATAAATATACTGGACATGATTCAGTACTTTCCTTTGGGAGAAAAGAAGAGCAAGAAAGAAAAAAAATGGAAGAGTAGATGCTGGAGTTTGTAGTCAGAGCACTCAGCTTGTGGAAGAGATTGATCAGGGAATGCATCCACCAGCCTGCACATCCCTAAATACAGCCAGGAACTTCAGTGAGTGGCCTCTGCCCTTATCTTTGCCTTCCTCCCAACACCCTGCCTGCAGAGGGGGAGGAGTTGTCCTCAAATATCACAGAAAAAAACAGAAGCCTTTCCTCTGCTTCCTCTTAGACTCTTGTTCTAGTGCTGTGCTGGAAAAGTGAAAAGGAGCCACAGCAGCAGCTCTGTGCAATCTCGTCCCTACCACAAACACTCGCACGCTGGCTCTTAAAGCCTGCTCCTTGAAGTGGAAACGTGGTCACATCATGTGGCTTTGGGGTAAGTTTTATTCTCTATTTCTACTCTTGCCTCTCACACAAAGTGACTGAGATCACTTTTGGTTTCCCTAAATGCATAAACACTCACGATGAGACCGAATCTCCTCACTCACTTAACTACCAAAATGCAGAAAGATTTAGGATGTCTCCCACAACCCCTCTGAAATCTCGTCTGGACATTGCAAGAACATTATTGCCAGAGCTGATTTAGTTGTGGAAAACACTCAGATTGATGTAATCTGGCTCTCCATAAAACATCCAGAGACCTGAATTTTCCAAGTTAGAAGACTCTTGGGCCCACTCCCGCTTCTGAGTCAGAAGGGTTGAACAAAGTGCTACACCATAAACATGTGTCAGAAAAGAAAGTAAACAGGCATTCTGAAATTTACTTTCTAGAGGTTTTGTTTTGCTACGATTTGGTGCTTTCTTCTTCACTTACCGGGGAACTTGGGGAATAAGAAAAAGGAGATAGTCAAATTATTTTTCCTCTGTCCTATTCTGTCACAAACAGGTAAAATACTAAAAACCCTCAACAGGTCACACAGATGCATTGGCAGGAGAAAGAGGGGAAAATGTCATCACTGAAACTCTTTGCCTAGCAGCTGATTGTAATCAATTTATGTAAGTGAAAATCCAGAGTTTAATCTAGTTCCTGTGACTATAAGAGCTGCCGCTGGGTCCAATTTGCTTGTACCACATAAAGTTTGTATGGCCTCGAGCAATCACTCAATATTTACAAACAGCAATATTAGAATGCCAATAGGCTTACTTTTAATTTAAATTTAGACACATTATAAATCAAAAATTATTGTATTTTAAACAAAAATCCTCTTCACCTATCCAGCAACAAGGCCAATTTGAGGTCAAGCTCAGATTGTAACTCATGTAAATGAAAGCAGCAGGTTGTGTGAGCATATTCTACATTGGAGAATCAAATGTCTTCTTTCTGATGGATTTCTTGAATCTTTGGAGTGTATCACAACATCTATAAATAGAAGTTCTAATGCAGTAACAGAGTACAAAAATGCTAATAATATTAGAAAGTGATTTGTTATAAAATGAGAGCACAGATGGGCACCATAGCTACATATCCTATGGAGAGAGCTACCCATGGAGACCAACTGAAAATCTGAACAGGAACTTTTGCCAGCATCAGTCAATATGAAGCACTTCTTCCTCTCTGACTGTAACAATGGCAGGTGCCAAGATATCTCTCCTTTTTCTGTACTCATAAATAAACACATTCAACAAGATGGAATAATAAGTTACTCTGCTTAGGGTAACTCTATATACTTAATGTAACTAGAGAAGAGTGTTAAAAACGGGCTTGCAACTGTACTCTGAAGCTGTTATCAGATTGTTGGTTTTACTTGATAGTGATGATACATCATGTTTTTGAGACTGACCGAATCTCATTAAAGTTCATGGGACTAAAGCCACTAATTTTACTGGACTCTGACATTCTCCCCTGGATAAGCAAGAAGATTCCAACTAACTACTGAAGTACCTCTTTAACATGAGGGACAAACTTTCTCCTGAAGTGTACACACGTACTCTCATTCAACTTCCATAGACTAATTATTGTGGCAGAGGGGAAAGCTGCACACATTACATTTAAGAGAAGATTTTTACAGTAATTACCACCTCTTTTATCTATAGGATACCTTTAACTTTACCATCTGTGCAGTGGAACACAGAGCCGCTCACTTGCCCAGGTGCAGAAAATTAAGTTCAAAAGAAGGCCTTCCCTGTTACCTCCTACAGTGGAAACAGTCATGTAGAATGTTCTTGGTCCAGCTTTTGCCTTCAACATGCCATGATAGTAAACTACCTGGTTTTTTTAAACTTACCTCCTGCTGCCGTTCTGTGACAGGTCCCCGGAGCATCCAGGCCCAAATGCGGTTCCACTGCAGAACCACTGTCTCTCATTAGTTTATAAGGCAACAAACTGCTGGGAATGACTCATGGGTGGAGAGAGAAGCCAACAGAAATTCTTCTACCCACATTTGGAGAGTTGGTGGGACAGGAAAACTGGAAATGCTTTGGCGCTACAAGCGGCAGGTAGAGTTCAGAGATAGTGCCATTTTCATAAACAATGATTCTTAAAAGAAGACTACATTCAGAAAGCTAAAAAAAGATGCAATGTGTAACACCTAAAAGAGCACTGAAAAAACCAGAAAAGACAAGTATTACAGGCTGCATTCGTGCACTGCCTAATGACTTGGGACTTGATACTGCACATTCACAGAGGCTTTTACTATGTGTGTATTTCTCCTAGAGCAGGGGGCTCAGTAGCCAGATATCAAAATCTAAAAGTCAGTCTCTAGCATCAGCATCTGCCTACATGATAAACTCTCCAGGTGACTTTGGCTGCACCTCTGGGTCTGTCACAATTAGACTACTGCTCTGTTTTCTGACCTGCTTCATCTTCCTTAAGGCCATTTCTTCAACTTTGGAATAATACAGTTCTTCCCTGCTCAGTGTCTGTGATACTTTATAGCTCCTTTGAGGGAAAATAACAAAAACATCAGGGGCTAACATCAGGATTGCTTTTATGACTATTTAATATTTATTTATGACTAATAGCACACCAATAATTACAGTTCCCTGAATCCCCAGTTTAACATGCAGGGAGTCCCTCTGTCCTTAAATGTTGTTTTATGTGGACCCCAACAGTTTAAAATTTCTAGGCCCACTTTCTCATCACATTACAGTTACACAAAAGTGGAACGATGCATGCAAATCAGACATAACACATGCCATAAACAAAAATGGGGGATATTACAGTCATTCCTTCCCCGTAGACACACAGTGTAAAGTCCCTCTTCAAAGCTCTATTCCTACCCAGATTTCACTTGGGGGGTGACACTTGAGTTCCTGCCAGCTGATTAGTCACAGGTGGGAGATAAGCGCTGTCCCTGTAAATGGTTTCCCACCTATAGTGAAAGTTACAATTAGATGATTAAACAAGAAAGAATATTATTAATCCATTAATCCTAAAAGCCCAATTCATGTGTCATTATTTATTCCATTTAACAATTTATCTCTTTACCTCAATTTGCCTCAGATTAGGTAAGGAAGCCTTTCTGTAGAAAAGACATGTAAGGTCATAGGGGTCTTAAGAGTTTACACCTTTTTTGGGGGGCAGGGCCAAGGATATCCCCAAGGCTTGATGTTATGTTTCTTCCCTCCACAAACCCTCTGCCTTCTTTTCTTCCTGGACTAAACTCTCCAGTTTTTCTCATCACTAAGAGATCTACCTTTACAATAGCATCACCATCTTGATGCTCCAATCGTGGTGTCAGACACTCCTGCATCTTTCTGCTGCTTGGCTGGTTACTCTTCTGTTTCATATTTGAGCATCCAGTTTCTCTGAAATGCAATGTTTTGGACCTGGACTGAATGTCAAGTAGTGAATTTCAGACCATTTATTAAATGTCTGAATATTCTGGTTTTCTACATCAAAGCACTGCAACCCTTCCCTGCACAGCATCATCTATAAATGTTAATAGACCATCTTTGTTCTACTCTTATGTCAGAAGTGAAGAGATTAATTACAATTAAGCTGAAGACAGCTTTCTCTTGAAATTTCCATCTATTTTAGCAAACCAATTGACACCTGACCTTTGGACAGTTTTCAGCTGGTCATGTACTCAGCTAATGATGATTTCATCTAGATTCTGCTGCCTTAATCTGTTTATGAGAATGTCATGTGAGAGTGTGTTCTCAGTGTGCCACGTATCTGATATAGCACAACCCTGCTCTGGAAGGTCAGCTGGTCTGTCAAAGAAGAAAATTTCACTGCCTGAATGCAAATGCTTTGACATGTCTATTGCTAAGGCAATTTGGGCTACACAGTGCACAGAGAATAAACAAGATGCAAACCCCCCCACAGATTTATATGCCTCTCATCTTCTGGGCAATTGTCAATACCTCCAGTTTTTCATGCTCTCTTTGTCTCAATCCTCATTTGATTGCTGCACACACCTAAAAGGCAGCAGTATTCCAGCTTTTTATTGCAGCAGGGAAATAGAGAGATGTGAGGCCATTTACTTCCAGCTTTCTCATGTTCTCTGACCAGCCTGTGACCATGGCCAAGTGTAGCTCCAGCTGCTTTTAAGTGACAGACACAAGGTCACACAGTAATAATGGACTGAAGAATCCCCAGGAAAACTGGAAAGGTGCTGTAGAGTGTCTGTGATGCCCTTCTACACTGCAGACACGCTGGTCTGTAGGCTGAATACCTCAACCCCATAGATGTTGATTAGGGCTTTATCCTGGGAGAGAGGGATTCAGATTAACTCACCTAAATAGAAAGCTGATCTGGGATTTCCAGCATTTCAGATGCGTGCCCTAGCCATGGAGCTGCTGGATAAGGCATGCATGCTATTTCTTTTCACTGCTGAGGGATGTTCTCCACAAGAACCCTGCGCCAATTTGTCAGGCAGACCTGGAAAGTATCAGACTGTGCTCTGCAGATGAGTAAGTCAGAAAGATGCAGACTGTGAATCCTAAAAGGGGCTAAGCATTACTTTTGTGCACTGGTACTTAATACTTACTAAAGTGAGACAGTGTGGGGCATTTCAAGAAGCCAAAATGTGATGATGTGGGGCACTGGTACAAGTTTAGTCAGAAGCAGGAGACTAGCAGAGTCAAAGTCTTCCAAATGTTAATTTTTTAATGAAGTAGCAGTTGGGTATTTCAACTTTGAATGGTGTTAAATCCCACAGTCGGTCAGTGACATTTTTTATGCTATGCTGCATTTTGTCATTTGCTGAGTGAAAATACAGGGTAAAGATCCAGAGTGGAAGCAGAGGCCTGGTGGGGACAAGAGAACGAGGCACAGGTTCAAAGCAGTGAAATGGTCAGAAACATCTAACCAATGACATGCCTATCCCAAGTAGCAGAATAAGGAGATACAGCAACAGACAAAGCAATTTCTGTAGAACTCTTTTAAGGAATAAAATCAAGGAACAAACAGTACAAGTGTGTTATTGTTAAGGTCAAAGTCTTTCTATTTTACAAAGAACAGTAGGCATGCCACATACTGAGAGCACTGCATACACTTTTTTCCAGTTTGTAGCTAGCATGGTATTTGTATATGGGAATAGCACAGCCCAGTCACTCAAGAGCTAAAGCATTACCATAACAATGCTTCAAGCCCACAGTTATTTAGATTTCTATAGATTTTATATTTCTGTGTCTGGAAAATGGTGGGACTTAATATGCTGATTGAATATTTCCAAGATATATAAAAGAAAAAGAATTCTGTTGAGAGATGAGTGCAATAGGACAACAGAAGGTCTGGAGTAAGACAACTTCTATTAACAACAGAGAATTCAGAATTATGATAGAATGATATCAAATACAGAATTTAAATGCAGGTACGAGATCCTGCACTGCACCACCGAGAAAATGGGCTCTGTTTCCCGAAGATTTTCTACCATATGATTCTATTTACCTGCACTGTTACTGTCAGAACACTGCACCCAGTGTGCAGAGGTAGAGAGATCAGTGTTTATGCATGTGTTGTGGCACTAAAACAATAATCTAGGATGTTCCAGTGCTGCAACATTTAGCTATTCCTGTACGTGACTTCTGGGAGATCAGGGATTTTAAGTCAGAGTGTAAAGATCTAACCTCCTCCCACACACATTGTCTTTGTGTCTATCTAGGACAGCAACATTATAGAGCTGTCCTGCAGGCAACACGAACATTGGAGATTAAAGTAGTACACAAATAAAACAAAATCAGTATATAAATAAATAAAAGTTTAAGAGCTCTTCACAGTGAAAGCTTTTCAAATAGAAGTATCATACATTTTAAAATTTTACAACTCTTCTGTTTAAAATCAGAAGGGAAAAGTCAGACCAATTAGAATTTGGAATGTTCTGCAAGTCTTTATTTCTCATTAAATTTCTCATTAAATTTCTCATTATTTCTCAGCATATGATTGGATAAATTAGTCCTGTTGGTACCATCTTCCTGGTCAGACTGTGACATGTCTAGTTTTATATGAAATACCAGATATTAGTACAGTAGCCAACTTCCTTCCAGTCTTTGCTTACTTACATTTGACTATGTTTAGTCTATACTTAACCCTCCAAATTTTTTAATATCATATTTAAACTTGTTGCCCAACCTATGGATACAACAAATTGCCTTCTCAGCTTTTCATCTGGTGTTTTCAAACTTTCTCTGAAGTTCTGAAGCTACACAGACATAAACACAAATGTCACATGCATGCTCATACAATGGAACAGCAGCATTTAAGTCAGAAAATAACATTAACAAGGTGGAAAAAAAATGCATCTCATTCTTCAGTGGGGCATCTCTTAACACAGATTTATATGAAAAAAGAAGCAGGAGATTACTTTCCAAAGTGGTCAGTATCAGAATACAGTACCTTCAGGTATTAAGGGAAAACCTGAAGGCAGGAAACTTGGTTAGGGATTTCAACCTTGGCATGGATTTTTATTGCAAAAACAATAGTGAATTACTTTGGACTAGATCAGAAATCCAGTTAAAAAGTAGCTGTACTATTTGACATACAATACTTCAGCATTCTTGCATAATGCCAAAATGCAAGGATATGTTCACTTCTTTTTGGTGCATGTTGTCTTTGTGTATTTCCAGAGAGCTGAATTGGTGTTGTACAAAGGTATTGCCTCAGCCAGACACAGAGGAGTTCCTGCTGCTGACAGTATAGCCAAAGGCATGGGAAACATGGGTGTGAAATCTCTCAAAAAAGGGAAAAAACTTTTCCAGTCCACTATTTTCTATACAATCAGTCGAAATTCAAAGTACCAAAAGGCAAAATAGTTTAAGGAGAACAATTTAGGACAAGGAATTCCTGAACACCTTCTGCTGAAGAAATGTGTATTGAAACAAACAGCCACAACTGAGCCTCCTCCTATGCTGTCCATGTGCTCTGAGCAACTTATTATTAGACCCATTACCAAACTGTGTTGCTCAGATGCTGTAGCAGCAGCTTGCTGGGGTTTGCAGGATCACAGCTTTGCACCTAAATCACCCAAGCTCCACCTGGCTTCATGCTGGGTGGCAAATCCAGTTTTAAATTGCTGCAGTGTTCAGACACAGCTGATGGTTAGGAGACTCTCCAGGGAAGCCTACCAGCTCAGTGTAGCCCCCAAACAGACAGATTTTTAAACTACCTGGCATGCTGTTTTCAAGAGATAAAATGGGAAAGAAATAATGGTCTGCAGTATCACAACTCCTTTTTCAGAAAGGCAAACGTTAGAACACCCATCTAGAGTCAGTAGCCTAGAAAAATGCATACATCATCTTCTGTGCCATTTTCTGCATGCTCTTAAGGAAGGTGTAAGCCATTACCAACACTTGACCCACAAGCTCTGCATTTTCAGGACATCTTTGCTTCCCATGAACCATTTGTAGGCGTTCTTTTGTATCACAGACTTTGTAAGTAGACTTAAAGGTCTACTTACTTCCAAACTTACATTCTATTCCTCTCTCAGCTCTTCAGTAGAACTTGAAGTACTGTATAATTGTGCTAGCAAAACAAGCACATCACGCTGACTGGGAAAGCTTAGCTGGGGGCAGGGTGGCACAGCGAGGGAAAGAGAAGTCCTCCTGCTTCAGAAATAGGAAGGGAGAGACACTGCAACTGTGGGCTGGCACTGCTCTGTGCCTGGCTGTGACCTGTGGGTTCCCATGAGTGTTGGTATTTTATAAGGAAGTGAAGAAAGGAAGAACAAAAGCACAAACCACGATTTTTAAGCTTTCTCTTCAGCTTCAAAACCCCGATGTCTCACAGAGTACATTTCTTACTTCAGATCTGATCCAGCCATTTTCCCCCTTCAGGGTCTTAAAATGCTTTCCATATGTTTAACATTCTTCTAATGTATTTTCCATCTATATAATGCATTGTCTATTCTATTTCTATTCAGCCATTTTGTCTAATCAGCAGGACACTCTCTCTGATCCAATAACTAATTTGCCACCATAAGGCTCAAACTCCTCTGTTATCTAGGAGTACTCCTGTTACTAAGAGTAATTTGCTAATATACTAAAGGTAGCACTTCAGATGCTGGTGTCCTTGCTTTTGCAATATTAATTACTAAGAATCATATTCCACCATGCTCTAGGTTACAGCTGCCCCAAAACATATGCTTATAATTTCCTTCTGGGTTGAAACTTCTCCAGCATAAATTATTTTCTTGTGATCCCAATCTGTGTAAGTGTTCTGGTGCCCAGGACAGTCTGAAGTATATTGGATTGCATTTGTTTCAATTTAGCAGTCCTTGTTGATTAATAGCTCTTAACTCATCTCCTCACACAATTTCCTCCAAGTATTCAGATAATCCATCTTCTTCTGCCAGTGTTAAATTAAAGCATCATCTTTCCTTTAGAGAATATCATGGAGAGGTTCCCACTCCCCAGAACTAATACAGTATTTCATAACTCTCTCTCCTAGTTGTCCTTACCCAAGCCATCCACAGCCTAATGAACTTCTGTTCCCAGATTGTTCCCCTTCAGGAGCTTCTCATCCTCCAAACCATTCTATGCAGAACAGACACCTGGAGGTCTGCATAGGGAAATAACTCATTTGCTCTGGTTTGGTTATTGGGACCAAAACTAGCAGAGAACAGCTCAGGCTCAGACAGAGGCAGGGCATGGAAGTACTGTGGGAAGAGCAGGACAATTCAAGCATGTCCTGCCACCCCTTGGCTGCCTTCCAGACCCACAGCAATTCTGCAACTATAGTTACACGTGCTCTCTCTTGGAGCACATGGTCCATGAACTCCTTCCTTTATGTTTCTGTACAATTTAACTGCTTTCCACACTTAACACATTGCCAGACAGGCTTCTTAATGCAACCCCTCAGACAGGTACAGGCTGCTGGCTTTGGCTCCTTGAAGGCAGTCTTCAGAAATGGAATAAGATTGTGTGATGTATCTTGAGTGGGGTCAGTGTGTGGGCTGAGCCAAATGCCCATTAATAGCAAAGTTATCACATCAGGCTCTCCCTGGGAAATCAGTGCTGGGCTGGCAGCAAGGTCTGATCCATACCAGGTGACTGATAAGTCACAGGGTGCCAGCATTAGCTCTTGAGATGGTGAGGTGGGACTGTATGAAATGCTGAGCACCCTCATCTCTGACACACCCAACAGGGAAAATTAGTGCAGGTAATAATTAAATAATAAAAATTAGTGCATACTGGAAGGAAGTGCCTGTGCCCCCTGTCTGCTGAACTGTCCTTTCAGACTAAACCTCAAAATGCTTCTCCCTTGCTTCTTTTCTGATGTCTAAGAACTACAAAAGTATGTTCTCATTCTCTAATTCTGTGCGTAGGAACATAAATCAGCTCCAGATCAGGCTCTGCTCTTCACAAAATGGCAGGAGTTACTCAACAGAACTGTGGTGGATTTAACATGTGAAAATTAGATGTGGGGAAAAGAACTACGTTAAATTAGTGATCTGTGTGGCCCTAAAATGAGAAATATTTTTAGTTCAAATGTGAAGGACAAAGCCAGTAGAGTACTTATGAGCTCCCTCTCGAGGTCTGAGGCTTGAACCAGAAGGTGGCTCAGTAGGCTGGTGAAGTCAGACCACGAGAGCAACACTTACCTTTCCAGGTGTTTTTATGCTAGTTTTTTTCCCCCTCAGCTCCTCTTCAAATACATTGGAATAGAAAGCATGACATCACCTTGAATAATTTTCATAGTCTGTAATTTGGGAACTGTTTTAAATGCTAAATATCCTTAAGAAGTATACTAGGACAGCTTCTGGGAGACTGTGAGCCTCCCCTGGTTCTTTGGCTAACACTGATTTAATTTGGAACAGTATCTGGTGTTCTAGGCTGTTCCTCAGAACAGGTGATCACCCTCCACCAGCAAGGCGGTGACCAGCTTGGTGATGCAGACTGGCATTCCATGAGATTTGCAGAAACATCATCCGTGAGTCACTGCTTCCTGCCAGACCCTGCCTCTCCCACTGAGCCAGGTGTGGTCCCAAGGTCTTTCTGAGCATGGCCATAATCCACAGCCCATAACCACTGCTCCAGACCTGCACTCACCAACTGCTTCCCTCTCTGCCAGGGAGAGCCTTGGTTCAGGATGGACTCCGGTCAGGTGCCATGTGCAGACAGTTTGCAAAGACAGACACACAGCACTGCTGCTCTGGTCATTCCAGAGCACACCATGAAGTACAGCTACCGGGGTGTCCAGAGTTACCTTTTCCACTTATTTAGTCATCCTTCTGTCTACACATTTTTCCTATAATCATAAGCTCCAGCTCCCATCATCAGCCATCAGCACGGATAGTACAATTTGAAAGTTGAATCTGGGTTTTTCCTCATCTACCTGTCATCTTTGTAGAGGTATCTGCGGTAGATCTTGGCCATACATCCAGCTTGTTAGTCTTATCCTAACACCAGTGTATTCTTAAGCAACCACATTTCAGCTGTACAACCAGAACAATTATCTTCTTTTCTCTCATGCCAGCTCAGCCCTGGGCTCCCCATTTGTGCTGAAATTAACAAGATTTAGCAGCTACTATGTGCCTTTGAGAATTCCAGATTATCTCTGCACAGTTTATAAAGACAAAACGCTGACAGAGCACATAGTAATTGTCGTGCTAGAACGAGGAAAAATCCCAGCACCTTGATACTGAGGCACCTTAGAGAAAAACTCTGCTACCTTCTATACACACTATCATTCTCAGTAGCTTAATAGAGCAAGTTGCTCCTGCACAGCGAGTGAGCGCTTACTAACTGTTATCAAAGCCCGTTCCATTAATCGCTCTGCATAAATTCAGACAAATTACTGAAGCTCTAGAAAGAATGTAACAGTGAGAAGGAAACGATTCCTCATGCTAGTGACTCTACAATCTGTTCATCCTGCTGTGCTCATCAAACTTGACAGCCATTTTCAGAACCAGCAACTCTTTTTAAGTTTGCATTACAGGAAACTTTCCAATATAGAAACGCCAAAATAGAAGAACATTCCCCTCCAAACAATGATGCCACGAGTGCTGAAAATGGACTGTTTGAATTATTTTAAACCTTATGCTTGGGTGGGGCTGAGGAGGGATTGCCCAATCTGTAGTTCCTCGGAGCATCAGTAGGTTGCAGCAGAGTGTTAAATACAACCTGGGATGAGGGTGTTAAAAGGACGGGAGCACCACAGGACACTGTTGTCACAAAATGTGCCTGAAGCCAACATAGCGATGTGTGGGGAGATATACGAGACAATTTTGCTCAGTAGACTTGAACCATGAGAAGCTGGGCTCTAAACTACCGTACAGCCAGAGCCTGTGTTTTCTTAGGATGCCAGTGTTAGTCTTGGAGCCTCATCATCAGCCAGTGACATGATGGATTGGCATCACTGGTTTGGGAAAGGGGTGTTTCATTTCTTTGGTACCAGCTCTGCAGTTTGGTTTGGATTCAGGAAGGGGAATGCTGCCTTTAGATGCTTTCCTCCATGGAACACCACAGTGGAACCCAGAAATTTATGGGAGAAAGAAAATAAGAAAAAAAAAAAAGCAACAAATTAATATGAGACAGTAGTTGTACAAAAAGTAAATTTTGGCAAAGAAAAAACAACACAATTTAGTACTCCAATAATAAAGCCACCATACAGAATTGTTTGTCTCTTGATGATACACTTGGATATAAGAAAAAGAGTACTTCAATCAAGTCTCCAAGCAGTTATTAGTGGGGTCTCTGTTCCCTTCAATTGTTCTTTTTCTCTAATTTGATCGTAAATAATAACTCCACAGCTGTGTCTTCTGTAACCAATTCCATCTCTCTAGGTTCCTATATTTAGCCTACGTACAATCATGCACAAAAAGTAACAAAGACATAAAGAATGCTGCTTAGCCTTTAGCAAAATCATACAAAAGAGCTAATGAAGCTCACTCTAATAAGCTTTACTGAATGACCAGCTGTAAACCTTCATTTGTATTCCACAACAGGAATACTCGGAGAATGTTACCCTTCCTCTAAAGGTATCGAGTTACTGCCTTTCCAAAGTATCACACTTCAATGAGTAACAGAGATTTCTTGCACACTGAAAGCAATGCCATTGCCAGAAATGGCCCTGTGCAACTGGTCAGAAGGATACTTCTCTATACAAAGAAGTTCCAGGTGATAAAACTTCCACTGCTTGTTCTATTTTTAGCTAACCAGCAGGCTACCTGAAAAAATAAACATAACCATGCTGGTAACAGCATCTTCCTTTTCACAATTTCTTCTTTGTCTGCATCATATCCTATACTAAACCCACCATTTCTGTGATGCTGTGCTACCAATGAAGCCAGTTATTCCAGTTGCAGGGGAAATATTCAAGACTTAGTGACTTGTGCTTCTGTACTATTAAGCTATGGAGACTCTGGCTAACATCATTTATGTGCATCCCCTGTCCTAATAAAAAAAGGGTGTCCAGAGAAGCCGTGTTATTCAAGAGTTTACACAGCAGTGTTGCAGCACTGACACTTGCCTGAAAGCAGGGCAAATACAGAAAATTTCAAGTTCCTCTAGGGAGCAGATGGATTATACCTGTCCACTGCCAGTATTGTCCACTCCTGCCAGAGCCAGGAACCAGAGCACACCAAAGGACTGAAGGCAGAGCGGGGGGCTGCCCTTCCAACCACCCGAGGGAAGAGCTGCCAGATGCAGAGCTCAGTTCCCAATGCCCAGCTGACAATATTAGTGCACATTTGTGCTGTAGCACGGAGGGCACATACACCACAGTCAGCTACACCTGATACCTGCATGCCTGTCTGGGGTGCCATCCCAGCAAACCAAAGACACTGATGAGATGAAGTGAGCTCTGTGGAGGGCCAGCAGAATGCTCAGGGGGCTGGTGCATTCCCCTCCTGCGTGTTCTGGGACTGAGTGGGGGCTGTTCTGTGGAGCACCAGGGGGACCATAACTGCAGTGTATTTGCAACCTCAGCTGCTCAAGTTGGATCCTCGTGTAAGGAAGTTAAGAATCTGAAGTTAATACTCTTCTGTTTTCTAGTTATGCACTTGGCAGAGGGCAACACTGGCCAGGAGACACTCTGTGCTTATTAAATGCTGAGGCAACGTGGGGAACACGAGGTACAAACGTTTTAAATAAGGCAGCTACATTTAGACAGTAGGAGATGTATTACTATCCTCCACCTGGAGTTATTTCAATTGTGCATAACAAGAGTTGGAAAAGAGTCTGGAGAGTCAGAGAAGAGGATATAGAATCCCCCCAAAATAACATACCTCTCTGGACGCTTCATTAGTTTCTATAGCAAAAGGTATATACTCATGTCCAAAGAGATTTAGAGCAGTGGTTGCCTGGAAAGCACCAGTAAGGAAAAGCTTCCACCCACAAAAGTAACCTAGCAAGCAAATATATCTTGGGGGAAATATATAACCACTCCCATTTAAACCCAGAAAATACTTTCTATTAGCCTCCTATGCTAACTTCTAAGAGAACTAATGTGTAATTTCTATTTCTGATTGAGCTTTTTTCCCCTGGAAAATGCAAGCTCTCCAAAGCTAGAATTTTCACCTTGAAATAATATCCTAGTGGGGAGTAACACAGGAAAGAAGGTTCATATCCCTTTCTATTTGTGTCAATGCCCTGAACATGAATTCACACAATCTCTCTTACCGTATAGAGGGTCTTGTATCCATGGTGTGGCACTTGGCAGCATAACACGATTAAATTCAAGGTCAGATTAAATGGTTCATTTCCATATAGGAACAGGAGCAAAAACTACTCTCCTCTGTGGAAGGTTTTTAGTGGTGAAAGCTGGCAGGGACAGAAAACGCATTTGAGAGGGCCATATCAGACCTTTGTGAGTCATGCTCAAGCACATCTGGTTACCAGAATTTTAAGTTCATTGTATTTTTGTAAAAGGAAGCTATAATGTTAACAGTAGACTTCATAGAGTCTGCCTCTCTCCTGCTGGAACTGTTTCATTTTGGGTAGATAATTAAATATTCACTGAGCCAATGAGGACTACAAAGAAAGACAGAGTTGTGAGCAGGAAAACCAAGGCAGAAAAACTCATTAAAAAAAAACAAAACAAGTTAAAGTAATCAGTTTCACTTCCATGAAAAATTTTTACAGTATTTAATTTTTTTTTTAAACCAAAGGGTTAGCCTGGCTCTGAGGTCCTCATCTGAAAGATTTACAGTCTTGAAACTCAAAGCCACAAACCAGGTAAAGAAACAAGAGAAGCAGTATAAATTTAGTCTTGGTACAATACTCAGTTCTGGTTACCATAGCAGTATCTGCATTATTTTTCTGGATTTAAGGTAGACAGAGAAGGATCAGCTAGCTTCTCTTTTATTTTATAGAAGTCTTTAACAAAGCTGTACTTATTAACACGATTTCATTGTGAATGCTCCCTACACAACATTTCAAACTAAGAATAAAATTGTCCCAAATCTGCAGGGTAATTTGAATATAATGTAAAGCTAAGAAAACCCAATATTAATAAACTGACTACAAGAGATGAAAGAACTTTATTGCATCTCTTTCAAAAATAAATGCTTTCTTTAACATGTGCATATTTTCAAATTACATCCTTTCCCTTGATGAATATTCCAGTATGTTTCTCAAAGTCCTGGTATAGTGAGTATGACAAGATGTTCACAGACTTTTTATGGTAAGGAGGAATGCCAAGAATATTGCTGAAGAGGCCAGATTTGTAATATGGTAGGAACAGTCTGGGAATTCCTAATTTCTGTCTTATTTATTGGCAGCCAATACCAGATTTCCAGCAGAAAAGACCTTTCATCCAGAATTAAAACAGCCCCCATAACATCATGCTGAGAACAAATTTGTGGCCAGCAGAGGCAATGGTAATTCTCAAAGGCTCCTCGGTACCTACATAGATCCTTGAGAAACTTGCATTCATCGGTGTTTATAAGTACCTGAAATGAATGTTACAAGGAAGACAGCCTTGTCTGGGGGCCCGAGCTGGCCACAGGCCTCTCAAAGAGACATGGGGCTGTAGCTCCAGAGGAAATCCTGCATGTTGGCAGGCAGAAAAGGGAAGAGGAGAGTCGGATTCACAACAGTGTAAGTCAGAAGGGAGGTTCCAGAAACATAAGCCAGATATTTGGCATTAAAATACCAGGTAGGAAGAAGGGAGTGAAAACCAGTGAACCACATTTCACTCTTAGCTCCTGTAATCGTTTGGAGTTTGAGCAGTTCACTCCATTTACCCCAGCAGCTTGCTCCCAGTAATAGCAGTACCTGCCTTAGGATACCCACTGCTGAAATGTGCCAAGAGCTCTGCAGTGCACAGTAATATCACTGTAGTTACTTTCAGAACTGGTAAAGTACAGCCTGAGACACAGAAGAGCTTTGCCTTGCACATGGGACAAGTTTTTACGGCTGGAGTTCAAGTTTCCTGAGCCAAACCTAGGGCTCTCTTCCCTGTGCTCCTGTGAGTGGAATTGCTTTGTGTGTAAAGAAAAAAGAAAAAAAATGGCAAAGACTTAAGATACACTTCCTTCATGTATATCCAGCTTTGTGTGCATTTACAGAATGCTGAACTAGAACTTATTGCAGCACGCTCTCCCCAGGTTCTAAAAGATCAACAGATGCTCCTTTGTCTGGCACCAAATCCCTTCTCTGTCCCAGGCAGGATCAGTGTAATCTAAATCACTGCATCCTGAGCTCCACTGGAGCGAGGGGCTCTCCCTCAGGAACCAGACAGTTCAAGGATCCCAAAGACCCATCCTCGGATGGCCAAGGGACACCTTGGATTCCCTGGTGTTGTTTTCCTCTTGCAAGCCTAAGGCCTCCGTACAAATACATATTTCAAATCAAGCTTGAAGAGAGGTAGAACAGGGATTTTAATATTACATTACACTCTTTGGACTCTGGAACACTGAAATAAATCACAAATGCCTTTAAGCAAAACAAAGCAAAAGAAGATGCTGCAGTCTTTCAACCACAGATAGCTTTTTACCCAGCTACTGGCACATTTTTTATTTCTCATCCTGCCTTCCCAACAGCAGGAAGTCTATGGTTATTACATCTCCCTGCTCTCGGAGAGAAAATTATTTTTTGCCTTGACAGCTGAAAGAAAAAAACCTCTGAAAGAAATTTGATTCAGTGTTAAACATTTTAGATGTCAACATTATTTTGGATTCCAATAAAAGGAAGTTAAAACAGTTAATTTGACTCAAAATGAGATGTTAAACTTATAAATTAAAAGCCTCATTTACCTACTGATATTACTTAAAGCACACATTCAAATGACATCTCAAATGTTAAAATCCAATCTTTTGTCAGCTCCAGAATGAAACACTAAGGCTAATATTTAAGTGTTCCCATTTCCTTTTCTTAAAGAAAATTTTTGCCAAATTTAACAAATGTATTTTTGATTTCCCAAATCTTTTCTGATTTCTATTTATTTAAAAGTTAGACCTGGTATAACAAAATAAACGATTTTTCATCACGTCATGTAAATAGCTTCAATCAGACCAAACAAAAGAAAACAGGATAGGAAAAAAAGAGTTTAAATTTACTGCTGATTTATCTGAATCCTTGAGTTTTCTTCCTTCTTACAGATCAAACAGCAAAACATAAAAAGCAGCAGCAATGTACCTGAAGACAATAAAGATGGTGCAGAGTTTGCAGACATGTTCCATGTCTGTAAACCTCAGCAACCACTTTGAAAACATGACCTGAATTTTAAATTGATAAGGAAATAGAGGTGATGATCTCAAAACAGATGCAGTCTGCTAACCATAGTGAGGATTTTTCTAGAGTTGGCCTTGGTTTCAGACACAACATAAATTTCAGGTGATTTTTAAGCTGACATGAATGATATGTTTTTCTTGGAGCTCTAAGCCTTTTGTTCATGACAATTCAAATACTCTATTATTTTAAGTTTATTAAATAATTAAAATAATATTGCCCAGAACAGAACAAAACATAAGAATATCTAGTGAGGGCCCATCTGTTCAAGAAAAGAACGCTAATGAAGCCTGAAAAAGGCAATTGCACTTTTATTTTGTTTTTAGTTGCTCTTTTCATCTATTCATAAATTGCAAATGAGAGAACTGGAACTGTCAGTATATTACACTCATGTCCAAGACCTCCACAGTCAAGTAGCCCACTTCTCCCTATGGATCTTTCCAGCTTTTAGGAAAACCCTCTTAGTATAATTCCCACACTAGCACACTAATACTTTGCAATTTGGCTTCTGGCCCCCATCCCTGTCTCTCAGATGTCTTTGTCTGCTTGCCCACCTCAAAGACAGCACATTTTGTAACACTAATTAGGACTGGACTGTGGCAATACAAAAATAGCATCTCCTCTAGGAACTCTTCTATACCCTAACAGCCATTTGTTTGGCAGATTTTGACTGCCCAGCAGGAGCATGTGGCCTTTGTTGGGGTTGGGGCTCTGAACTGAGACACTGTGGGGCAGCAGTCTCTGTACAATAGTCCTGAAAAGACATACTGGAGACAATTTTGTCTCTCTAGAGTGTCTTTCACTAAACGATTTTATTCTTCTTTTCTCTTATGCTCATTTAATGGAAATAAGGTTTCTACTCCTCATTAAAAGTAACATTTGCATCCAATTCACCTCCAGGTTTTTTATGTCTCGTTGCACCAAAACCAAGGGAAATACCAGAAGAATCCAGTGAGTATTTCAGTGGCATACAGACACAGAATAAAGGGAAGATGACAAAGCAACAATTTTACACTAACAGATGCTCACTCTCAAGTTTTTCACATTAGTAATAACGCCAAACCTTTGAGTTTCACAACATACAGGCAGAGGAACAATGAATGGCTGTAAAACTTGATTTGCAATTAAGAGGGAGGGTTCCCAACTCCTGTGGAACTGGTGGAGGGCACATCAGCTCCCGCATAACACCTGATCACCTGAAGCTATGCTGTGACTAGCTCTGGGAGCTGCAGCTGCCTGCTCTCCTTTATACACTTTATTTCTATTGTCTACTTAAACTCCAAGCTGTGCCTGTCAGGAGCTCTGTCAGGAAGCTCTTAGGCCCAGCACACTGGATTCCAGTCTTGGGGAAATCTGATAGAGCTTGCTCTAGCTCAGACTACAACAATAATATACTACATTCACAAGGTTTTATGTTAATGAAATGGAAAAAAAATTACATGCCTGTCTTGATTTCAGCCCATGGCTTTGCCTCAAGCTAAAATACACACTAAGTGAGCTTGAACTAATAATGCCATCTCTGTGATTGCTAATGATTTAATTAAATGACTTTAGTTACATTCAAATAAATATCTGAGTCTCATTTGCTGGAGTGCAAAAAATTATTTTAATTAAACCTGATTACAGAAGTCATCGAAGGAAGTATTCTCTTAGTACTTCTGCAGTGAAATGGAATCCATTAATCACTTTGATCTTCTCATTTGAAATACTACAAAAATAAGTGCCTGTAAAAGGAATTGTTGTCATGTTCTATAGAAATACATTGGTACAAAATCCTATCTTAATGGGAAATTACAGATGAGAAATGAAAGGCTACTGAAGCTCAAAATTCAATAGTGCTGTTTCTTTGAAAATATATCTTTCACTATGCATGTGAAATTGCTCAGATTTTTTTTAGACAATGGTCGATTTTCATTTTTAGAAAAAAATTAGGAATATTTTTGTGTGTTCTACGGTGGGACTACAGTTGCTGTGGGAACCACCACATTAAATTTCCATACAGCTGCGTTTATGTCCTCAGCCAAACAGTGGAATTAAAATAGTTCTCAGCATTCATATTTTTGGTTTTTTAATGAGTAAAAAAAATTCCATTACATTAGAACCTCAGATTCAAATAACTCACTCACTTCAAATAACACTACTCAATTTCAACAATTTGAACTTTTTTCACATTTAACAGGTCTTCACCAAAAATAACTGCAAATAATTTAATTTCTTTGACACATTGACCTAAATAGGCTTATTTCAGAAAGCTGAGTTTTCTACCTGGACTGACATGCCTCAGTGTATTAAAGTTACTAGAAAAACATAGGGCATGTGTTCTGGAACAGTCCAATTCTGCTGCAGCTGCTGGATTCCTTTTACTACCATTAGGAGAGTCTGTGGAAAATAAGGCTTGTTAGATTTTAATGCTAAACCCTTCCAAAGTGGACCAGTATAAAGCTATAGCTTCCATATAGTCTCCTTTCTCCAGGATAATTCCTGAAGAGAAAGGCCTAGAGAGCTGCGTAGAAGAATTGCTGTAATTGATTACATCTTGAAAACTTGTTTTGTGCCTTTCTAGCTGAAAGAAAGTATGTTTTATTCAATTATATGTAAGGGTAATTTCTGAGAGACTTGCCCAAAGATATTCAAATCTGGACTGCTGCAACTGTGACCTGGCTGTGTCCTGAGCATAGCTTGCTTTATGATCACATCACCCTACAGTTTCTATCACCCTGTCACATCCTGCTTGCCTGAACTTTGAGTGCTCTTCCTGTGCTGTACATATTATAGCTTCAGATCTGAAAGATTCTCATTTCTCCAGTGTAACTAAAGCAAATATGCTTCTGTTTCTTGAATTTTGCTAAAATTTTCTAAAAATATATATATATTTCCACAGCTACAGACCATGGCTAGGTGCTAGATAGCCACACTGCATCTTAAATGTGTACCTCTAAAGGTACAGGTAACTGTAAGCCCTTTACATTTTTAAAAAGCAGCTGATGACCTTGGACAAGCTTAATTTTCTGCAGATACAGCCAGTAGAATCTGGAATATCCTTTCAAAAAAATTAAGGCTTTCTGACATGTTATAGAATTGAATCTGAGTTTTCAAACTTGTGGGGCAAGATCTCAGTTGATATAAATCCCTTCTGTTCACCCCAGTCTAGACAATTCAATTTCGGCTGCCTAAAGAATGCAGACTAGGGTTTCCTTCTCTGATTAATAGCTATCAGATGAGGTCCTGCAGAAGGACTGATATGTTTCTTCTATCATCCCCTTATTTTTTGTATCTGCCATTTACAATCTACGTTGACATATTCCCTCCAACAATAAGATTCTACTTTAATTTCCTGTACATTGGCTGGTACACCTGGATTATACACTGCATGAAAGCAGTGTATAATCCAGGTGTACCAGGATACTATGAAAGCTAAAAAATGTATCATTAGAGAGATTGGTAAAGGAGACTTGTGATTACATCTTGAACACTTGTTTTGTGCCCTTTCTACTCTAACTGGGTGTGGTGGTGCATTCCCCCCATCCTCCTCCCTCAGGCTGCTC
The DNA here is from genome assembly GCA_013399195.1 of Dicrurus megarhynchus. NCBI lineage: Eukaryota > Metazoa > Chordata > Aves > Passeriformes > Dicruridae > Dicrurus > Dicrurus megarhynchus. The sequence goes on from VXAD01010092.1 coordinate 2,994,548, forward strand.
TATTATCTCAGGAATCCTCATTAGGCCTTGGCCTTGATTAGTAGTCCCTGGGCAGTTAAACTCCCCTCGAGCTTATCAGAAACACTGTTGGCACCAGGAGCTTCTGTTGCCTAACCAAAGGGGGCAAGAGATAATCAGTCATCCCTGGACAGCCTTGGAACATTACTTGCCTGAATCACAGCTCGAGGAGAGCAATACTATTGTTACTGGACTTTAGAAAAATTCCAATAATTACTGCATTGGATTACAGCCTGGATGGACATTGACTGATGACTGATGCCAATCATTCCAACCCTGTGTGAAGTGGTGCTCACTGAGGCCCTTGGAGCTCTCTGGGGTCGCAGGGGGCTGTGGCAGCATCTCTCTGAGCAGGACTGCTCAGCTTGCCAGCTGTCCCCTTTGCAATACTTGAGGGCCACCCCAAAATCTGCCAAAGGGCCAGGGCTGTGACCCCCATGATCGAGGCTCAACCCTTGTCTGCTGAGAAATGCAAAGGCATCCAAGTGCAAACTGCGTGCGAGGGGAATTCTGGCAGGTACTTTTGTACATCTGTACGTATGCACATACACAGCCCTGTGCTGGTGTGTGTGCAGGTGTGAACTGACTGAAATACTTCACAGCGAGCGTGGGATGAATATTGCCATCTCAGATCTACAGTCACTGCTGTGCTTGTAGTAAATCCTGTTGGATCAGTCATTGATTAAGGGCCGTTAAATGCCTTTGATGTAAACTGTTGACCAAGTTGGAGGCCAAGTTTGGGCTCAGACTCGCTTAGGCTCCATCGGGAAGCAAGGGGGACTATTCTGAACCTCATGACCCAATGGGAGGGCCTCCCACACCTCATTGCATCCTCAACCTTTTGCGTCCCTAGCCCTCTGCACCCTTACCCTGTTGTGCTCCCTGTCTCTGTAAATCATTCTGAACCATTCTAATCTGAATTTCCTTTGCATGCTTCATCTGTGCAGTAAGTAATAGAGTGAACTGAGCTGTCAAACTTCATTAAGTTGCATTTTCACAGATTCCTATTAAACCTGCTTTTGCTAATAGCTTTGATGATGATGCTTTAAGCGACCTAAACCACTCATTTGTGACACTAGACCCCACTGATAACACTCCTGGAAATGTATAAACCTTTCCAAAAATCTAGTTAATATTTATACTAGACAACACATTGTAATCAGAAAATTAAAATCCAAAGGGGGAAAAGACTCACTGACAAACACAATCAAACCTCTCTAGACATAAATCTTCTGTGTCTCCTCTACTGACATCACCAAGTGAAGCTGACAGACATAATAGCACACTAAAATTACATAATTTTTAATCTTATTTTAGGAATTTTATGTAATCTGCTGGCCGTGGTGCATTGAAATAAGAAATGATAAGAAACAACGCAAACCAAGACACCTTCATACAGACAGCATCTTACTGACAAGCTATTTTAACCTTTTCCTGCATTTCACTACTACTCTTCTGCCAGCTGTCTGAAGACATGGCAGAAGATGCATCTAAACATTCCAGGGCCTTCTGCTGACATTTTCATTATCCTGAATCTCCTCTTGACAAAAGTTGATGAGCCACTTCACCCCCATCCAACCCAAACTTTAACTTCTGATACTGCTGGGATTCTGTAACTTTTTCCTTTGTCCATGTTCTACCTTTATACTGACTCTTGTTAATTAAATCATCTCAATACCAAAAAATACTTTAAAAATTGCAGGTTTGGCCCTTCCCACCACAGACTGACAAGCCATATGATGTTTATTAGCATGCAGCATGTGTTACTTTGAGTTGGCTGGGAGGTTGATGGAGTTAACTCAAATGCCATGCTGGTATTCACACTGGCAGATCTCCAGTTCCTCTTTGCCACCTGCAAACCACATCCTCCCTCAAACAGGATGCTCATTTCACCAGTCCCTGCGGCAACACCAGCTTCTGAACATATTCCTGTTTTCCCTTATAATACAGGTATGGGACATGCTCATACACAAAAGAAAGGCCCTTGTAGAGCTTTCCAGATAAATGACTTGAAGCTGTTGCATTGTTTACACTTCATTTGACTCAGTGCAGCCTCTTTGTCTTTTTTGAACAAGTCATTTTTGAACTTACTTTTAACTGTACTTCAATACAAGTGTGGCTGTAGGTCTTCGTTCAGCCTACACAAAAGAGTCAGTGCTTCATCTTGAATTGAGGAAGTTCTTTAAGAAATGATGAATTTGCTGAATGATACAGATTCAGGTCAGCCAAAGTGATTGGAAGATTGAATTTGTTGAACTGTTTTGAAATTAATGGGGAGAAGGAGTACTAAAAACATTTAGGAAATAAAATGAATGACTGTATGGCAGCATAGTCTGAAAAGCTTTCACAGAGATAATAAGGGATATTCCAAAACAATTCTAAGACTCATATTTTAAGGGTTTTCTGTTGTTTATCACAATTTCAGTTCTTAAAGACATTTGTTACAAATTACTAAAATGGCAGTTCAGCTAGAGATGTTGCTGCATTACTGTTTTGCAAGATTTTGTGTGAATGATAAATGCTTCCTCTTAGAGGACAGTGGAATAACCTCTATAATTCAATTAGCCTTAACAAAATAGGTGCCTGGAATTAGAAAGAGTTACCTGAATCTCAAGTTTAAATAACTCTTTATAGGCTAGCACTGCACTATCAGCTTAGTTTAACAAGCAATTATAATTATTGGAAGACCAGTGTCTCTATTAAAAGATCGGGGAAGAATCACTACAGCTCCAGCTATGAATATAATTAGACATTTAATGAAATGTGTCTACCCAGTGTTCTTTTCCCTTTTTAACAAATTCATTTTAGAATTAGAATGCAGGACAGCAGTGCACTCAGAGATATTTCAGGGAGAAAGATGACTATTTTATGCTAAGATAGTTTATTTCTTTTTAAAATCTGACAGTACAATTAACGACCCCTAGGAGTAAAAGTACAAAATATAAAAAACTATTATTACAACTACTTATGTCCAGCACAACTTAAATTTTCAAAAATGGTGACTAAGTTGATTATTCATTCTGTATTTGAATACTCAGGTAGTCTGAAAAGGTGGAAAACTCCTAGAATCAGAAATTTACTTATCTCCCTGAAATCTACTGTTTCTAATTTTAGACTCACAAATGTAGAAGTGCTGTACCCTTCCAGAAATTAGGTGTGCTGGAGAAGCCTCGACCATTTCCAAATCTTTAGAAGGAGAATTCTAACACTGAGATTCCTGTCTGCTGCAAACCAGAGCTCTGCCAAGACCCTGATAGCTGAATAACCAGGATTCTTATAGTATTTACAAAAAGGTTCTTAAAATTTCTTCTCAGATCTGAGTCTTTAATCACACCTAAAGGAAACAAGCATAAATTCTCTGAGTAAAATTAATGATTTACTGTATCTTAAATTATGTGAGAGGAAAGTATTCAACCCTGGAATACAGTGATATATCTTTGGTGGAACTCACCACTTCCAAGTGAGCAGGCCGAAACAGAAAGGATTGAAGAATATGAGAGACAGAGTGCTGGAACCATTTGCTATTCTAAGTCAATAAAAAATAAAATTTATATATCATCCATAGCTAAGGCTAGGCTTAACTCCCTCTAAATGGAGAGGAAGGGATTATAAATTTGGGTGCAGATTGTTGTACCCCAGATTAAACACAAGCTATTTTTTAATAAAGCATGTTCTGTAGAAAGGGCCAGTTTCCCATTTTCACTGTGGTCCCATTGCTAATATGCATGTTTAGCAAGGATGAAGAATTGTATCAGTTTCTCATGTGATGGAAAGAATTTTTTTCTTATTTTAAATAAGTAAAATATTTATAGCTTGTTCAATTGTAGTTTTCTTGGTGAAGTAGCTATAACATGTTCTGCTACTATAATTTTTACACACAGATAATTCTTGAAATCAGCTCTGGCTTCAGTAGGAGCTACAGGACGTGACATCTTAATGTGGTCACAGCCAGCATGGGAGAGCACCCACAGGCTCCATCGGGAGACAAGAAGGCAGCAGAGATCGGGCAGCAACAACCACAACCGAGGCTGTGAGCTGGGCAGCTGAGCTCCCTGGGGCACCGTCAGACAGCCCAGGCTGTGCTCTGACCCCAGCACACCTCACCAAGCTGCTGGCCTGCAGTGAGGTGTCAGCTCTGACTCCAGCCCAAAGCACAGTCCGGTTGCAGACCTTCAGTTTTCCACGAACGTGCACATATACGCAGAAGAGAAGGAAAGTTCCAGCTACAGAAATGGTAAAAAAAGAAATGGCTTTTGTGTACAAGCTTTAAATGACATCTGCAAATGGTTTTAATCAGGATAACTGAATGAACTTGCTACATATTCTCTTGGAAGGATGCTTTTAAAGTAATCTAATAGTATAAAATAATGTTCAACTTTCCTGAACAAAACTAATCTCAAGCCTGCCAAATATGTCACTCAATAAGCACTTTGTGGAGCCCATAAATGTGGTTATTTTAAAAAAAAAATCTCTTATTTTCAGCCAGCGGTATGAACTCCAGGCTGAATCCAAGAACATATATAAGAACCAAATCAAGTTCTTCTTTTAGCTATCTTCATATACTTAGTGATGACAGAATAGATTGTCATTCAATCTAAATTCAGCAATTATGTAATATGAGACAAAAGAAACCCACAGCAAAACCCAAAACCTGCAGTAGAGCTGTGCAGATCTTGAGTTAAGCCTCTGCACTTCATGCTGGAATGGATTAATAAGTGCTCCCATGTTCTCATCTGCTGGTAGAACTGTGGACTTAATGTTGAGCATTAGATTAAAAAAAATATGTTGAAATGCTCTAATTGTTTGCCAAGTTAATGGATATTTATAGCTTAATGCTGCCACTAATTCATTTAAGCCTAACCAAAGTGAAATTCAAATTTAAGCGAAGTGTATCCTGACTTGAGGCATAAATTTATGACAAATGCCACCTGATACTTAAAATAATGCTAGACAGAAAAGTCTTCAGTAAAACCTTTCCAATTTTACACCACTGTTAATAATTGAGAACTGATCCTAACTAAGCTTTCTACATCCGTCGGCAGAATTTTCCCGCCATCAAGTTCATTTCCCAAAGAAACATTACTTTGGGGTAGACAAGCATTTAAGAATAAATCAGGCTGTGAACAGTCACACTAAGCTTGAAGCATGGCAATGAAATACTTGGTCCCACCAAACATCAGTTACTGTAGCAGAACTGAAAAGGAGATGGCAGAAGCAGAGGACTCCAAAGGGGTATGACACAAATCAGATGAAAATAAAACACACAAGCATGTCCCTAAGGATGGGGCTGGGGAGAAAAACAGAGGGTAATTCAGTCCAGCAATGTTTTTTGCTTTTGATCAAAATATGAAAAGGAGTGAAGCACAAAGCCTAACAAATCGCATTCTCCATGACTGCGTTACATGCTCCTTTCTCCTTTGTCTTTCGCTTCTCCCCAGCTCTGTAAATGACCTACTAACTCAGGTTTGGATCCACTGAGAAGGCTGGGTAAAATATCTCAGATCACAGCAACTTTTTTCCACTTCTCTTGTTACAAAACTACAAACGATAAAACCTATCTTCATATTTGAAACCGTATTATACCAAAAATGCTACATAAATTAACAAGGGGGTCCTTTCATTTGTAAATAAAATGAATTAAAAATTTCTGAACAACACAAAATACAACTGTAAAGAAGATGCTTTTCTTGCTGGGAGTGATTGACTTGTTTATGGATTTTTCTTCTGCCTTAACTAAGGCAAAATTATGTCTGTGATTCATTGCAATATTTTGCATATTGCTTTGAAAAAAAGAAAGCCTTAAGGAATTGCATGACATAGTGTTATCTGAGGATTTTCTTTTTGTTTCTTGTATGGGAAAAGAGCTAGGATGCCATCCAGTTATCTATCAACAGGATTCCTTGCAGATTTAACATCTGGTGTATAAAAGAATCACAATTTTGTGCATATTATTTTAAGAGCTTTTGTTTAGGATCATCTCATATTTGCAGATATAGAGCTGCTCCACATGTACACCAAGAAACACACCTTACCTAATCTGTGTTTTGAAATTACTATTATTAAAGTCTATGAAAAAAATGTTGCCCTTTATCATCCCAAGGAATACAATCACAGTGAACAAATCTGCATCTGCTGTTGCTCTATGTTAGAAGAGCCAAACAAAAGAAGAAAGCATTAATATTCATTTGTTTTTATTTAGCTCAGAAAAGAGTCTGACATCGTTAAAGAAAGAGACGCTGGGCTAATGAAATCTATAAATAGATTTGATGACGTGTGGGAGGAAATCAGCTGGAGCAGTAAGTGAGGAAAAAAGAATTTGGTGCTTGAATTTTTCAGAGATGAGAAAATTCCACCTGATATTGGGAAATAAGTCTGTGTTCTTGCTTTTTTAATTCAATTCTTTTTTTCTTTGTAAGAAAAATCTTGCATACGTTTATAATGACAAGACACAACCTTTTTCTACTTCTGTAAAAATGGTAGCAGTGTCCTATATTTCTGTGCACTAAATCTTGCAGTACCAGCATAATTAATTTGTTTACCTGATACTGACTGCCATGGTGTAAATGTCTTTCTGGAAACTCACAGTGGGTTCTCATTGGTTTTTGTATGTCCAAGCATGGTCCTTTAGCTGTCTTGTGACATTTGGGGATTTAAGTTTTTTTGTTTTCACTTTTCTGGCTTTTACTCCAGGGTCATTCACATCCAAGATCACTAGAACCATGCAGGCAGGAAATGTTACAATATCCAGATTTTCTTCTTGGTCTAGACCTCATACAAGTTTTCTCAAAGCTTTATGATTATATGCATGACATCTGGCCTTTAATGCCTTTATATTTCTAGGATTTAGATGTCAGGCAGTTTGAATTATTATTTCCTGGTCTCTTGCAGCACCCAATTAAGTTTCATCCTTGACAACCTTTGAAAAGTTGCTCTGTTCTGCCTGAACAGAAAGCTCACAATCTCAGACTCCATTAGAATTCTCTTGTTGAGAGACTCAGTGGTGTCCTACACAGTCTTCACTTCAGCGTAATACAGCTGGAAAGCAGCCAGTTCACTTGAAAACCACATTTCACTATTTCCGTTTCTTTATAGTCCCTGGCTGCAGGAGAATTAGCCTCCAGCACCAAAGAAAAAGACTGCAGTGCTTTATTTCTAGGAAGAGAGTAATGGTGATACTAAATTGTTTAACTTAATAATGAAAAATAACTCTAAGGTAAGAAAAATACCATGTAAAGTTTGAAATTTATGACGGATTTTGATCCGGTCAGACACCAATTCATTCATATCTTATTTTTCCTTTTCTCACCTTTTCCTTTCCTTTCAGGTATCAGTGTATATTAACAATTCTTTTAAAGTTAGAAAAAATATGTAAAATTAAGAAAATTAATGTTAAAATTGAAAAATCTACTACCAGTTTTTCAGTCATTTAGAAGGAACAAATTCAGTCAACTTCCACTCAGAATAGCTTTGGTACCAAAACCTTTCCCAAATAATACACATGGACTTTTAAAGACAATCCAGAATTTCCTCTGCTTATGCCAACCTTGCTGGATAAGAGGTGGATATGCAGTGTTATGTCTTCTGTATCAAAATTTGTGTCTCTACCACTTCAGTGCACAAATCTGGTAAGCTTGACACTGGAAAATTTTCCTCAAGGATCTGAGGTTTCAACCTGTGCAATTTGAGGGTTTTGTGACCTTTGACAGATGGACAATACTTTGTTTATGTTAACGAGAGCAGTTTCAGATAAAACACCTTACAAAAATTTTCAACAGTCATTTACAGGACAGTTAGTTTGGGGAAAATTATTTTATCAAGTTTGCCTCCACTAATAAAACTATTAGAGACAGTTTTAAAAAATGGATCTGGAGAAGATTCAACAAAGTTTGAAAAAGTTAAACCAAAGCTGCTTCTTCTGTCAGTTCTGACTCGAGTGAGTTACTGACCATGCCGGGGACTGCCAGTGGCTGCAGGTTCTGACTGCAGGGGGACAGAGCTTGCATGAGACCAGCCGGGATTAACATCAATGTATCCCACACAAATGGGTCAGGAACAAACTTAAGTGGAAGAAACAATAGGAATGACTTGGACCTGCAAACAGATCACTGAATATTTCTCTCAGCCTGTACTCAAGACACAGAGTGCAAGATCCTGTTGGCATCAGAGTTGCAGGTAACAAGTACCTTCTATTTATATTCAGATATTTTGACTATCACTGATACAATTTTCATTTGCCTTTGCACACATACAAGAAAAAAGCACTTGCAAGAGCAAATGGCTCTAGGATTTCAATAGAGAGCTACAGGCGTGTAACAAAGGAGAATGAAATGAAGCCTTTGGAAAATTATTTTCCACAAAGGTACCTTACAGTCCTTGGCTGCAGCTAGCATACATTTGCTTTTCTGGAAAGGGCACATACACTATTATAGCTGATCACTTTTCCAGATTTATTGGCTTTGCTCTAATTAAAAAATTATCATCAGCTTTCTAATCCCAGTAACTGGAAGAGAGTTTCTAGATTTTTCATATCAGGGAAAAGGCCTTGATTTTCCTCTAAAGCATTCCAAGTGTTTTTCCAGTATTTAGGCTTCCATCATTGATTCTATCAGCCTCAGAAATATGGGTAATGTAGAGACAGTACTAAAGAAACTTCTGAGAAAAATTCACTAGCCCCATTGCTGTATTCCTTGCATACTGGTCAGCAATCCTCCCAGTGCAGAAAAGAAAGCTGTATCTCTCTGCAAAACCAGGGAGTCCAAACATAAATGATCTGAATGGAAGGAAAGTAAGAAATGGGCAAGAATTTCTCGGAACAGCACTGAGTCACTGGGCTAGCACCAGAGAACAGAATGAGGCAGGGGGACCCAAGCATTCAGAAACATTCCAAATTTGGCTCAAGCTTCCATTTCCTATAAAATTGGATCTTTTTAAAGCATTGTTCTGAAGGGATGAGTTTTACCTTCAGTATCTCCTGGCAAGAAACAGAGAGGTTGAGACATTTGGAATATCTCTTTGGGAATTTCCCCATTTACAACAGCTCCACATAAAAATTTACCAGAGAGAGAAGCATGGACTGCAGGTTGTGCTCAGAACTGGAGAACAAATGCTTGCAAGCCCTATCCCTTTAATAGTATCACTGAGCTGGACACGAGAGAGTAAAGGAACAAATCAGGTAAAGTTACAGGACTACAATGAAACCTGTAATAACACAGACTTGTAACCCTGCACCAAGAAGAAACTATTAGGTCAAAATGCTGGACCTCAATTAAATATACAGCCTGTATTTAACACAAGGTAGTCTGATACTTGTTAGTAGCACAAAGTATCCTCTCTACCATCATAAATTCTAATTAGCTGAATTTTTCCAGTTGCTTCTAATTTATGACCTCATTTGTTCTTACACAGAAATTTGTAATATACCAATTTAGAGAGTCTCCTAGTCCCAACCCTGCACATAACATTTTACTTAATGTGCAGTAACCACAATTCCCATCTCAGCCTTGAAATATCAATATGTTAAGGAATTTCTTTCTCCTCTGATTTTAAAGCAAAATAACCTACTTTGTCTTTAGCTGTAACCCTCCCCCTCCCAAACTGCTATGTTTTATATAATACCACAATAACCACTACCTGCTCCATGTGACATAACATTGCTAAACCTCCTTTCCCCCAACCCCTTGCTGCCCACAGCTAGTGGAAGACCTAGCCAAGAAATCATTTTAAGGCATGTCTACACTAAAGAAATAGGATGTACTTTAGAAAATCCAGAGCCAAGTTCCGAGACCAGAGTGAGTAAGTTTATGCAGTTTAGTGCTAAATGGATTTATTTACTTTTGTCCAGAATGTCTGTGCAAACATGATAAATGGTATGCAAACCCAACATGACTTATATCTGGTCCCTTTATATAGCTTTGCCTTATGTTTCCTTCCATTTCTGTTTTTGAGATCAACACGAGCAAGTGGTGTCTCTTCCCCAACATAACCATACAAATCAGCTGTGACTCTGGAGAACAATGCATTCTGCAGCTCCATTTACTTGTTCTGTTGTTGTTGTGCATTATACCTTTTTACTTGTCTCTTTATCCTGACATGCCCTTTATTTTGATTTAAGCATGTGTTTATACTTGGAAGCTATTAAAATAAAATACTAAGGATAGACTATGTTTGTTATAATAATGATTATCTCCTCACCTTTAAGTATGTCCTGTTTTGCAATATATGAATCAATCTGAGAAGACACTTTTGATAGTTCTGAAATTGAAGAAACTTGACAAAAATGTACAATAATGGTGACACTTCAAACAGAAGCCCTATACTTAATAAAATCGTTTCAAAGGCTCAAGGTGTGCAAAATGTTTTACATTCACTATTTTTTAATATTTTGTATTTTTAAATTGTAGTCCACATGACTTCCTCATTTTTTATTTATTTTGTATTTTAAAATTGCAGTCCCTGTGACTTCCTCAATATGTCAAAATTTTTAATCACTTTCATCCTGAAAGAGTACTCAGAGTGCATGAAAATGCATAATGCCTACAGCCATACTGTCTCCAGCTGTGATCTTGTCAGAACTTATAAGAGAAGTGGGTCTGTACTTGAGTGGCAGTACAAGTAAAAGTTACACTGCTAAAGCAAGGGGTGACCCTTCCCAGGGGGATGCACTGGGCTCTGTTGCATTGTGCAGGTTGGATTTGGTCACGCAGGTCAGCAGACAGAGTGTGCCCTCAAAAGACCACCAGTCATACAAAGCTGAGCAAAGTGTGACCGAGGGGCAGGCCAAGTTCACCCCCGAGTGTGGTGGGTTACAGTAACCCACCTGAGTACTGTGGGGTACTGTAAGGAGGAGTTGTGCTTCCGTGGGATTGGAAACCAACGTTGCTGGACAGTTTGTAGCCACTAAAACCTCAGAATGTGCTTATTATTGTTAACTTGCTACATAAAGTTTGTAGTCCAGAGATGCTGAATTCTAACCTGGGCAACTCTTCTTGCTAAAGCCTATTACTTTCAGATGACCTTGTTACTATGCTTGAATACATTAATTGCTAAACTTAATTTACTTCTTTGTTTTGCCTGTGATTTGTTACAGAGTGACTTCTGTGCATATTGCAGAGTTTGTATAAATGAAGGTTAAAACTGCAATGAATTTTGGAATACCTGTTGATAAACAATGCTGAAGAACACAAGATATTTATCATTGTTAACATTCACTGGCTGGGCTAATCCATATTCATAAATAATTCCTTAAATACGGGAAGCATTAACATTTATAGTTTAGATTTGTAATTATCTCTGCAGTTACAGACAGAAACAACGTCTCCTTTGCTCTAATACTGCTCTAACCCAAGGACAAAAGAGAGAAGGAGGCAGGCAGCTGTCCCTGTGCTGTGCTTGGTTTGTAAACAGCTCAAGTGCTGCTCATCACAGATGCCACAGGAGCACACACTGCTGCAACAGACCCTGTCAGCCCCCGAGCTGGGGGTCCTGGCTGGGGCCTTCCATCACAACCATATTTTGTTGATACCATGCCTAGAATAAAGTATGTGCTAAGAAAGGATGATTTCATCAGGAATAAGGTTTTTGGTGATTTGGTTGGGGTTTTTTTTTGTTTTGTTTTTGAACTTACATATCTATGATCCAGTGCTTTGTATTCGCCAAAAATATTCCACACTCTAGATATTGTTTCCAATCTTCTGTTAAAAAACACGATGTGAAATCTGGACAAGCAGGAAAGAAGAAAAAGGGTAAATTATTAACAATTTTAATTGTTTTTTGCACACTGACAGATTTTAAATTGTTTCTCAGCAGTAGTGCAACTAGGCTGAGGGGCTGACACCGGCTTGTGGCTGCAAATACCTACAGAAATGCAATTTTAGCAATACAAGCCCTGATCCCAGCCACAGTGTTAAAGCTAAAAAGTTAACATGCAAGCTTCCTTGCTGTCCCTGCCAACTGAAGACTCTTGAGCAGCTAGAATCAGCTTCCTGTGACTATCAACTTCGCAACAGCTTTTTGTCACAAAACCCATGCAAAGTTAGCTTAACATCACACAGGAGCAGGCCCACAATATTTTGGTCGCATATTTTGTGACAGAAATGCATGTAATATGTCTTGAAAATGTAATAATGCTTCATGCAGCAAACCTGCTAGTTATGGAAATACCTTGACACTTTAAATATTCAGTAGCATTAATTCATATTAGGGACAAAAACCTTCAAACCCCTTCTTTAAATTATATAGCAGTTCTGAAATGTAAAAAACCCCAACAAACCAGAAACCAAACAAACCACCAACCCCTCCACCCAGACCCAGCTTAATTGAATAAATGCAATCTGTAGCTACATTCTTATGCCAAGCTTCAGTCTGGAACATTTTGCAGCCAAATGACAAACCCATGAAAACAGGAATTTTAAACAAGAACTGTGATGACCGTTCAGGTAAGAATATGAATGGTTTTTCCATAACACCTATTGAAGTCTTTTCTGAGACAATAGTAATGTATCAAAAACAGTCTATAATAAACATTTTAGAGAAGATTTAATAGAGAGAAATTTGCATTTAATATTTTAGGGATTCAAAGTCATTAGATTGAATTCATTCCTGGTGAAACACATTTCTCCAAAACCACTCATGATAAAGCTATTCCATACAAAGTTCTGTTTGTGAGGGTCTCATCAAGATATTTCCTTGCTTTAGTCATGCTGTAAAACTTGCTGTGGCCACAATGAAAAAGATTGATATGGAGAATATCACAGCCTTTCTTTAAATTTTGCTTTTTACACTGCTGAGTATCTTTTCTCCTTTCTCCTAAGAAGGTAATGGAAAAATGGACTCAAAAAAAGCTGTTGCAGGTTCTAGAACAGTTCTGGAAGTCATAGCAAACAACTGAACTGTGTGGGCACTCCATTTGCCACAAGAAGAGTTTGGTATTTAGCTAATTAAAATACCCCAGATACCACTCACTAGAGACAAAAAAGAAAATAGAGCCTGGTCTAAATGGAAAAGAATATAGGAATCAAAACAGATTGGCTAAGGACAAAGGGTACAGAAATGACCAGGAGGTGGATGGAAATAAACCTCAAATTAACATATAGCATTGAGAGAATGAAACAGGCAGAACTGAGTTATTTCCAGCCCCAGATTCTGAGTGGTTTGGACAAGAAATGACAGGCTATATCAGATTAGTTTGGGTTCATCTAGGTTTCTTTGATAACTGGTTTTCTAACCCAAAAAGATCTAGACTCGCTGGAGTACAGGAGAGCAGCACGTGGGAGTCCATTAGCTGAGATGAAGATGCTGAGGACTGAAAAACTGATTGTAAGAGAGCAAGGGAAAGGGATAAATAGAAGATAACGTAGGCTGTATCAGCAACAGAAGAAGATTGGAAGGTTAGACAGAAACAATTAGAGTAATAGAAACAGAATGAAATTTGGTATCATAAAACATCAGGTCTTAATGGCCTAATTAAAAAAAACAAAACAACAACCCCACAGCTCATTATATAAAATAGGAGTTCTTCAGTGTAAAAGCAACTGAGAAATATATGGACATACAATCTGAATGTAAGATGACAACAAGCTGCCACAGTGACACCTGTGAAAGTAACAGAGACATCATCCACTTCATTAAAAGCAGGTGATGCTTGAGGGAAGAATACAGAATATTAAACAACTTTGACTACAGTATTGGCTATAATTGTGCTCAAATGAAGGGGGCTGGTGAAGCCTGACTTACTTCTGCTAACAAATGAAAGCAGAGAATGGAAAGAAGCCCATTAGCGTCTATAAATACATCACAGGGATAAATGCCAGGAAGGGGAAAGATCTTTTGTGTGAGAATAGAAGATGCTGGCACAAGAATAAAGCAGCGTGAGCTTTCCCTGAATAAACTGAAAATTGGATGTCAACAGAAGGTTTTTAACCAAAGGAATGACTTTTTGTGAGTAACAACCTCCCCACAGGCACAACAGACCCACTCCCTTGCTGAGCTCCTAGGAATCAGTGACAGGAGCCTGAGATGACTGGGAGCGTAACTTCGTCACCTCCAGGATCCTCTCCAGTTTTCTTTTTACTTTGGTGCAGACCTAGTGAAGCCCTTGGGGTTGACATAAGGAAAGGCATAATAAGAACCTGCAGACAGAAGCTGAATGTGTGGTCCCAGAGATTTACTCTTCCCACTGCACAAGGATTAGCATTAATCTGCCTGGCACATGAGAAGAGTTTTGTAAGACTAACAGGGGATGTATTTGCAAGATCTCTGACTCCCTCAGACTTCTGAAATACAGTATCACATGACACAGCATTGCTACCCAAATTCTTTCTAATACTCCTATCTCAATTCTAATAACAGGAACTAAAGCTGGGGCACATCAGGGAAGCTCACTGACATTGACACAAGGCAGAAAGTTGAGAAATACTTTACAGATCTAAAAATAAAACCAAGCAGACATAAGCCAGTGAACTTTTTCCACAGACCTCTTTGCTTTGCTTTCACTGCCTTTTCTATTTTGAGGGGTCTTTTTCTTGGGAAAAAAGCAACCAGAAACTCATATTTAAAGGAATGGGAATTTGATAAATGGGAGGAGGAATACTCCAAGTGCCACTAAAGGACACACACCAGTCAGACACCCCCATACACCTTACATTTCTGCTTTTGGCTAAGCTGCCAGCCAGACACTCAACAATTTCATCTTTTTATTGGAAAAGAACGTAAGTGGATCTTAATTTTTCGGACCCAGATGAACGATACAGTGCAGCTGGTTCAGTCTGGGAAGCAGCTCCTTCCAGTCTGCCTTCCTAACCAAAGGAGAGACTTGTTTAAGCCTCCAGTACCCTGCAAGGGGCTTCCATCCCCATGGCAACAGCCCTCCCACCCTGCTGCCCACCCACCCACCACTGTCCTCTCCCAGCTGACTCAACTCTCTCTCAGGTTTGACCCATATCCCAGAAAACACCATCAGCACTGGAAATCACACCCTGTCGCTCATCTTCGCAAAACAAAAGGGACCCTAGTGGCTGCAATTTGAAGTTTAAGGAACTGTGATTTACAAACAAAGCACAAAGCCCAGCAGCTTCTGTTAATAATTTGCATAATAATTAAAATTATATGATGCTCTTTACAGAAAAAGCTTCAATAAAAACAATATTTAGAGCAGCAAAGTATTAATTTGATACGTGATAAAGGGAATTAGGTGTATCACATTTTCAGTTGAAATATGAAAATGAATGATTTTTTTTTTGTTATGCAAATATGCAGAATTCCACTTCAATGAGACTGCCCTTGTGAGGTTTTTGCAGCAAATAATCTTAGCAAATAAGATAAAAAGAGAATACTCAAAGGTATTTTTATTAGAAAAGAAACCTGTAAGAAACCTGTGTCTGTGTTACAAAGCCAACATGCTACAAAACCCACTTTATTTTTTCCCAGATAAGATGCAGTTGCCCTTGGGAAAGGCACATCCTTGCCTGGCACCTCCCAGCTGCACTGAACTCCCACTGCTGCCAGGTGAGCCCCTGTCCCTCTCGAAGCCATCCCCCCGAGCACCACTGAATTTACAGGTGTCTCCAACCAGCCACCTCACTCCCCCCAAGTCACTGCACAGCACCCTCTGTGGCTCTCCCTGCCTGCTAATCCTTTCTCAGGGCTGTCCTTTAAGAATTCCCTCATGGCAAACAGACTGCAGGCAGCGTATACAGGGCTTAATCCTCTGAACTAGTGGGAAAAACAGCCACCGATGCTCACCCACTCTGCATTTTGCCTCTTGTCCTTCAGGGCACAACAACAGGCAGCAACACAGTGGGAAAAATCATTTTCTTGTGCACTTCTCCTTCCCATTTCTAGATGACCTTTATTTGTGGAGCGGAGAAAACTGTAGTGTAGACTGTCAGAAGAAAACCACACCAGGGCATTCTTTCAAGGGGACTTTCTTGTTTGGTTTGTTGTTCTCTTAATCAAAGAAACCTAATTCGCATAGAAAGTGTCTGTTTGCTCTTTGTGTCTGGAAAAACATAAGAATTACAATGTTAACATTTCCAAATGGCAAAAAATGAATTTCAAATAGCTGGCAATGACAATGCTTGATAAACACATGCTGGCTGAAATTCACTTCTCTTTCACACCCACTATGCCTGAACCCCATATTAACCATATGCTTTTGCAGATTAAGTTTAGTTCTGTGCTTTGTTACAACACAGCTATAATAACCTAAAGTTCCTGAAAATTTAAGCTAAAGGGAAAAATAAAGCTAACTGTGAGATTTGCTAAATCGTGCAAGAGAGCATTTGTCCTGTATAACAAAACCCTGCCAAAACTCCAAGTAAGTATTTCATAGTGACAGTATTTTGCTATGAATCATGCTGTCTGTTGCTGGCTTCAATTCCATTGATAATTTTGTATTTATTGTACAAATTCTGTGGTTAGTATTATAGAAAGTTAAATCATACAGAAATAAAAGTATGATAACATTTCACATTCAATTTCAGCTTCAGCACGTGTCAAGAATTCTGAATATGTACCTTATTTAGAGAGTTGCCTCATGAAGTTGCTGGTTCTTTTTGACTTGGGTGACACTGGCCTGCTCTCACCAAACAGCTGGACCAGATGATGGCCACATGTCTTTCCTGTTTGTATCAAATTGTCAACAGCAACACTAACTTGATGAATTTAGTTAGAGCCCTTTGCCTTATATTGCATGGGTTATAATTGTAACTCTCAAATCACTGGGCCTCTAAATCACTCAATTCATTAAAAAAAAACATTTCCACACAGTTTTTAAAAATCCTTATATCCAAACATAATGCACAAATTTGCATGCAGCAAATAAATCTACCACAACCAGGGATTGTAATTGGCAGTTTTGATCCTAAGCCCACTCCCACTCAGATTCCTCCAAGCTTTTGGAGGGGTTCAGCTGGGTGCTGGCAGAGCCTTCCCTGAGCTTACTGTCAGCTCAGGGCTCTGTTCTACTGCAGGCTGGACATTCACAGAAGAAAAGAACCCTGTGTTCCAGAGACTTTTCCATCTCAACCCAGAAATAGGCAGCCCACATGGAACAGACAAATCACATCTGTAGAGTTCACCCCACTGACAACCTCCACCACTCCCTTTTAAACTAATTTGCTTGATCCAATTCCCCATGACTCAGTCCCTGCTCACACAATGAGAACACCTTTCTGGCCTGTTGCTTTTGAAGGCAGAAGGAAAAGAGTAAACTTCTTATCCCTCTTCCCCTTCCCCAAAGCATATTTATGAGTTTTCTGATGGAACATTCGTCTTTTGAAAAATGGAGGTTTGTCAAAACTGAAAAGTTTTGAGGAGCAGTGTAATTTTGACTCTTCAAACCTCAATTTCTTGCCAGTTCAGTTTCTCACAGGCTGAGAAGTGCTGGAGCCTTAGAAGCTGTGGTTGAATCAGTCTCATCAAAATCTGTTGAACTCTGAGCTTCTTCTTAGCCCACCAGAGAAACAGCCAAAGCTCTGAGGTGTAAAGTGAATCTGCACAATTGGTTTTAGACACTTCTCTTCTCCTAGATGACAACGTCTGTTTCTAAGAAATTGAGTAAGTTTCACTTCGATGCAGAAATATTTTTGTTTTTCTCTTTGTACATGAAAATCTCAACACTTCAAAATCTTTCATCATATAAGCAAGGGTGTAAAGTCGTGAAAAGGTGACCTTCTGGCTATCTACTCCGCAAGGAGAAGGCCATAGGAGACCATTTGTTTGAGAAGTCTCTAAGTATAATCTGTGCTCTTCAAACACCCTTCCCTTCTGCCAGGACAGAAAATCTCAAAGCATCTATGAGGTCTGGGGTGTCTATTTGCTCTGCCTTTAAACAGAGACTGCTGCTGGCATATTAGTCTTTCAATAGAATATTTTTCCACTCGAGCTTTTTTCTCAAATATGCAGTATTCCCTGTTCTACATACAAAGTCTTTTCTATATAAAATAGCAAACAATTCACCTAGGATGGTATTCTCAATATCCCAGCATTCTTGACATCATCAGGACAGATTTGTGAAGCCATTACAGTCCGACTTTGTTCTGAATTCACTTCCAAATGCAACAGTACCACACACATAGCAGCCTTAGTCAGTGTTTGTTAAGGCCACCGGAAACATCCCATCACACAGTAACATTCATAGGCAAAACCTGGCTAAATCCATTTTGTTCCCTGTGTACCAGAAGCTGGACAAGCTAATTTGCACAGCTAGCTTACCTGCACATTCAAAAAGGGACCTGGGCTGAAGGAAAACTCCCTGCCAAGCTCCAATTTGCCTCCCTGCCAGCAGAGCTATTATTTCTCACACTATTTCTGTTAAAATAACATCTAAGAGCTCCAGCCCTCGATGGGGACCCCACCGTTACCAAGTATACAAACACACAGCAAAGACCAGTGCCCTTGTTGCAATGGAGCCTGGCTACTGAGCTCAAAGCAAACAAAGAGAGAAGCACAGGTTTTCCCTCTTATATTGATAGTAGCTCCCTGCTGACAAACACGGAATCCTGGGAAATTGAGGTCAGATCCTCTAGCTGTTTTTACTAAGAAAAGGAGCAAATCAACTCTGTAGTAAGGTTAAAGACAGAATGCCGGCAAGGAAAAATAAGTAAGATGGCTTTCCTGCTAATGAACTGAAAGTGATTTCTGA
Organism: Dicrurus megarhynchus; assembly: GCA_013399195.1. Lineage (NCBI taxonomy): Eukaryota > Metazoa > Chordata > Aves > Passeriformes > Dicruridae > Dicrurus > Dicrurus megarhynchus. The sequence continues at coordinate 3,013,206 of VXAD01010092.1, forward strand.
GCACTTCCTCAAGTATCAGGCTAGTGCTGAATGCTTACAGGAAACAAATAATGCAGCCTGGCAGCTTTTTTCACGAATCACTGTGCACTGCAGTCAGTCAGCTCTGCCAAATGCAATGCCATGCACATCCTAGTGGGAGCTTCATATCCACCTCTTGAGTCTGAAGCTTACTATTGGCAATATTACAAAGCAAGACACCTAGACGGCCTTTTGATGTGATTAGAAAGGAGATGCAGATAGAGCTGAGCATGAAAGAATGACCAACCCCCACACTATTTATTTAGTATTGTTACTTTAAAAAATTCCTTGGACATGCTGTCAAAGCTGATCCAGGAGAAGACTGTCTTGAGCACTCCTGAAATTGGCTAAGTGACAAGATCAACCGACAGCAAGGAAAAAGCTTTCAAATGACTGGAAGTATTTAGGAACAGAATAAATGAACTGTTTTAAACAGTTATACTTGTATCTAGACCGGTATAAATACCCCTACTATACGGAATCCTTCACTGAGAGATCTGTTTTTGTTTAAATAGGATTCTTAAGTATATTTGAGGTTCCACTGCTGCTTGTTACCCAAGGCCTTTGCTGCAACCACAGAGACAGTCAATATTTCTACCTGATAACAGCATATGAGACTTTTCTGAAAGAAACAGTTCTGTGGCAACAAGTTCTGTGCAAATGGAGTGTTGAATCTGCATCAAACATCTGAGTTTAGTAAGAAAACCTGAACCATAATGCCATATACAATATAGGGAAATATTGGGCACGCTGTGTCTACAAGTTGGTTCAATCCAGCAAGTACAGAATCTGTTTTAAACCATTAAGGGAAATCAGCATCTTCCTAAGTTAGAGGAAGAAGTGTCATCAGGATGGAGAGAGCATTGAACAAGGAATGATTAGGAATTGGAAGGAAAATTGGTACTCTGTTGCCCAGCCTGAAATTCAGTGGACAATACCAGGCAATATCACAGCCCATGGCATTTTGTCTTTATTTTGTCAGTTTGGATCTATCTTAGATCAGCAATGGCCAGGAACAGTTGCTTCTTTAATATCAGTCTGGACCTGCCTCTCTACTCAGCACCAAAATACTGTGAAGAGTTTTTTAAGTAAAGAGTCTTACCAAAAATAGCCCACAAAACAAAAGTGCTTCTATTTTCCTCCTTAGAAAATACAGTTTTGTTGGAAGTTCCATAACTTTATATTCTGACATTATTAATTTGATGCATTCAACCTTAGCGAAATGAATTTCAAGCTATTAAAAAAAGTTATTACATAGCTCCAAAATCACACTTTTAATGAAATAAATCTTCTTATTCTTTCCATGGGAAAAAAAGCCTATGATCAAATAAAAAACAAGTGCAAATGTAAAACTTTCAGAATATCCCAGAGATGTTCTGTCAGCTGCAAAAGCACACGCAGAAATTTCAGTCTATCTCAGGAAGGGCAGGTTGTCTGTAACATGACATCGTTGCCAGATGCACTTAGTGTCTTGGATGCCAGTCAGGTCTGAATAAGTATGAACTGAAAACGTTACAGTCTTTGGTATTCCTTCATCTCCTTACAGGTCAGAACTGAGACATGCACCGTCACTTCACAGGCAGTTATCTGCTTTGTGACTGAAAAGAGGATTTTATTCTCTAAGATTATCAGTTGGGCACCTTTACAGGCAACAAAGCAAAAACAAAACCCAATCATACAGCCTAACCTTCTTATCAAGGGCATTGATAAAGTGGAACAAAAGCCTGACAGCTCTGCAATGCTTAGTTTTGAAGCAGGCATGGGTAACTTAGACTTATGGGAGTTCAATGCAAATTCTGAACATCTTTTTACAGTCCAGCACCACCTGAAGCAGTGGGGCTGGGGAGGGGCAGCCAAAGCTGTTCTGCTCCAGCCCTGCCCTTAGACTGTGCAGTGCAGTCTTCATGACCTCACAGCACCTGAATTCCCAGCCCCAACACAGGCAAGCAGACTTGATGTGGATTTTGTTTGGCCATGGAGAGGGGGTTGATGTGCAGCCACAGTGACGCTCGTTTCTTGCGCTTGCTGAACCACATTGGGCTCATTGGGCTCTGACCAGCGCAGCAATGGCCAAAGTGGCCACCCTGCACCTGAGCTATCTTCCTCACCAACAGCACCCTTATGAAGAATTAATTTGTTTTCCTTTAGTATTGAAGACTGAAAACAATTCTGAAAACAGTGCCCTCTCTTTTCTGAAAGAACAACAAAATCTCATTAATAAAATTCAAAGTCCGATCATCATTTTCTCAAATAGATACAGAAGCTATTACAGCAATTTTGACACTTTCAAGTTTTAGAATAAAACTTTTCTTCTAAGGGTGGTAATTTTTCTTAATGTTACTGCATATTTTCTTTCAAAGTATTCCGCCTTTGTTGCTGAGAGAGGAATACTAGCTGATAGTAAGTGAAATTGTTGCCTCCAGACAAATTGGCATTCGCCATTCAAGCAGAAAAATAAATTAAGTGCAACATTTAGGCACTCTGCATTAGGTTGTTAAAAAAANAACAACCATGGGAAAACAAATGTTATGTCAACTATTGACTGTAAAAACCGAATAAATAAGAATTTCTCCAGTACTTATACAGACTTGTAATTCACCACATTCTTAAAAGTATGAAGCTTTTAATAGTTTTGTTGGAACCAGCAATCAACTTTACATTTTTTGGATGGAAATATGTGGCCTTGGTAAATCCTAAAAACGACACCTAATATTTCAATGTGGTATTTAAAATGACTGTTAGTAATATTATTACTATTAAGAGTTATTAAACATAATTATGATGTTTTGCCACAGTCTAGAGGACAATATTAATCCTTTACTTTGTCTTTGAAGAAGGTCTTTCTTCCTGAAGAATTCAAGAGTGCTTACACATTTTAAGATGCAGAAAGCATCTAAGATCATTTCACGCACCAAGTGAGGCCATCTCTGAAGGAGAGTGTCAATTTTACTTTCCTCCAATATTGTAGGACAGGAAAGGGAATGGAAAAATTTGAACATAATGAAGTTCACTACTGGGATAGCTGTCATTTGGCAAAAGTCTTATCAGCATTTACTATGGAGCACATGCTCCTTGTCACTTGTACCCCATGAACAACAAGTATTGCCATTGTTGGACATTTTGCAGCATAAAAAGAGGTTTTGGTAAGCTTCTACCATGAAAACAGTGTGAAATTTGTCAATAATACATGTAGTTTTGTGTCTATCAGTACTGATTTTCAATCACTATCACCCTGGCTGAGTCATTACAATTCTTTAAGATTCCCTCAATCCCTACATTTGATTAACTTCGCATCACTAGGAAATTTTTTCACCCTTCTGCTCATCCACTTTCCCTCATTATCAATAAAAAACTTGTCATTCCACGCACAAAATTATAGCTCACCCCACAGCTAATTTCTGCCCTTCAAACTGACCTCTCTATTTCTGGTCAGAGTCAAGGAATTCTTTCATTACTTGACTCCTGCCCAGAGCTCTGGTCTGCAGGTGAACAGTCACCAAGCTGAGGGTCTAACACAGCTGGGGCTGGTACCACTCTGACTTGGACTAAATGTATTAACTTGTAATCCTCCTCCACATTCCTCCTAAACTCTGCCTTTCACAGTCATTCCCCTACTATGTATGACCTTGTCTTCTCCTCTATGCTTCTCAACACACCCCTGAAATCTTTTATGTGCTCCATATCTCTTTAGGGTCGTATCTGTGCCTCCCCTAGAGCATATAAATTCACCACAACAATCTAGGTGAAGCAATAGCCACACATTCCAAGGTAGTTTGCCAAGCCCTGAAAGGGCAAAAGCCCTGTGTGATACACTGGTAATACACAGTTCCACTGACAAACATGAGTCAGTGTCTACAACTGTTCATGCATTTAGCAGCGCACAAACAGTCCCTGTTACAGAGCCTAGGATAAATCAGAAAAGAGAAGGAGCTTTAAATAAGTTTCTTCTTGGTAAAACCATCAACAATTCAATCTCTGAAAGCTCAGGTTAATACTCTTTTCTGCCTAGAATTTAGGGTGGGATCCACTCCTCTTTCCCATCAGGAAATAATTTTAAGAACAGAGAAGAGAGTACTTAAATATAAGTAGCTCCATGCATTCTTTCTACCTGTCACCAGCTCATGCACCAAGATGAAGCTTAACAAAAAAGATGGTGATGGGATGAGCTACAGGAGAAGAGAAGAAAGAAATGAAGGGGGCAGTAGCTGAGCCTTTGCACTTCCAAAAAAGAAAGTGGCCAGCGTTACTGACTCAGGAGAGAAAAGAAAATCTCATCTTTCAAGACCACTTCTCTTTTCTGATTCATTGTGGGGTCCTGAATTAATTTAAAAAAAAAGAGAGAAACTGGGCCAAACTGGTCTTAAAAATATGATAGAAACACCCCAAATTCTGCAAGAATATGGATTTGATTTGCTCTCTCAACCTGCTTCCCAAGATCTATTACAGTGGGGCTATACTTGCAAAGTCCAGTCACATTTTACCAGGTCAGAAGTACTCATTAAGCATTCAAGATTCTTTAAAGGGAGCCAACAGGTGGGAAAGCTGCACCTGCCAGAATGCAACATTAGCATGCCAGGAATTTGGACGGATGCCTCTTTTTGGCATGAAATGACTGGAAGAGACTTGCTGAACTACTGAACCATGCTGATGCAAAAACACTGTTGTATTAAAAGGCTGCCCTGCCACTTTCACCAATTCTCTTTTTTAACCTCATGTCACCATTCTTCTAGCACTACCTTTTGGTGGAAGCCTACCCTGGGCAGTTTCTCCACCACTTGGCTGATACATAGAATACTGCAGACTTCCTCTCTGTGCATAGGTGTATATATTCATACTCTGCAGAGAGATTCAGGAGTCAAATGAACCAAGTTCATTTGTTAACTCTTTCCTCTTTTGGTCACGGGTAATTTGACACAGTCCATACACAACCTCCCTATATTGGGCGAGATTGTTTTGAACCAGAGCAGGTAGAACAAGCATTATGCTAACACTACATCTGTACTGGAAATTTGCTATGCTTTTTTAAATGAGAAGGATCCTATAATTTCCCTGCTTCAAGGTGATTATTCTGAAGTAATGTATGGTGAATGACAAATATTTCGTTGATGAATAATTTGAGTATTTTTCTTTGCATGTAAATCTGACCTTTATAGTGAACATTACTGCATTAAAAAGGTTCTGCATAATCAAAACACTGTACAGCCAGCATCTGTTACTCAGAAGACCCGAGGGGTAGGAAAAAAAAAAAATCACAGCAAATCATTTGACCTAAATATGTTTTGCTCTGTGATATAAAGTATACTTTTACTGTCTGACTTGCCAAATTCTTCATGCCTTAGTGTGACACTGTTTGTTAACAGAAATATGCAATTTGTGTAACCTTTATGTTTAATGTTGTAGCTAATTGTTATTCCTTAATAGTGTATACGTCATTTGTCACACAGTGAACTGTAGATGCTGAAGACAGATGGACCACCAGATGGACCCTGGGAAGGATTGGTTAAAATGTCAGTGATAAGCTAACAAAATGAAACACAGTAGACTGAAGAGCCTATTCAACTGAAAAGCCTGTCTACAGAAATAGGTTTTGTATTATTCACATTCATGAAAGTGCACTTCAGCCACGCTGTTTTGACATTTTTTGCTTTGTGACTTTTCAAAGCAGCCAAAGCTCTTTTTTTCCTTCCCTAAGTACTTGTTTGATGATACAGACTGGCAAAAGCGATCCTAGCTTTTAGAGGTGATCACTTTTGCAATCGAGGAACTTAACCACAGTTATATTCAAACTCAAAAGTGCACAAATTCAGAGCTTGAGCAAACAGTCAATGCCTGCAGGAGTTGTATTGACCAGAAGGGAATGATTGCTCGCTCCTGGTCAGATACCATGACTTGGATTCCCTGATTCTGGCCATGCATATACTTTGCAATACTAATTACAATAAACTTCTTTGGGTCTACCCATGAAAATTGCATTAAACAAATGGAAAAATCTTCAGCGGGATCAGGATATTAGACACAATGCACAAACCTAGTAAATCAGCAGAAGGAAGCAAGCTAAGATTGGTTAGGAATGACTCTAGGCAGAAGCAATGCTGCAAAACAAACACAAAAAATACAGAGATTTATGTATTTCCTCATTTCATATGGTTCCTCATCCATTGTTTGAGGAAAGAAGCTTTTTCTGTGGAACATAGGAAAAACCAAAAAAAACCTCTGGCAACCCTGGCTGTGATTCTTTACCAAGGCCATATGTCTGATCCATCCATGCCCTCATAAGAGATATTTTTATGGTCCCAAGCACAATTCAGTTGTCACCAGAGAAACATGAAAATCTCATTTTTACTGAGTTATAAGATATCTAACAGCTACCATGAATATTGCCATATAAGTGAACCAGGAAATGAAAACAAATTATGGGAAATTTGGGAATTGTAGTAATTCTCCATTTTGCTGTAATTCAAAGCCATCCCCTGGGTTAAACAAACATCCATTGAAGAAGAGTTTTTGACTTCTAATTTATCTTACTTTCCATTTGGAAATTTTTGAAATTAGAATTTTTTTTACCGAAATTGTTTTAAAACTGAAAAATCCCAACAAGACTCTGCCATGTTTGTCATTTCATCTGACAAAGTTAAGGCCAATAAAATGAGAAGCCATTTCAAAGCAGGTCAGTGAGGTAGGCTAAATTTATGGATAGCTTATCCAAGGATGCACTGTTACTTCCCATCTCTCAAGAGCTTCAAGTATTTCTAAAAGGCATGCTGCACCTACAAAAATAATAATAAGCTGGGTAATGGGGCACGATATGTTGAGAAATCATTTAAAGAAGATAGTCAGAAAGTCAGCTGTAATATTCCTTTTTGTTCAAAAGCACCATTAATCAATCTGATATTTTCTACCAGCAAACAATACAGCATAGAATGAAGTCACATGCACACCTGTTTATCATCAAAATGATGGAGTGGTGCAGAAATGCTAATAGAAGACTGTGCATAATCTAGCAACATAAAGTATGTATCCCTCTATGTCCAAATATATTGAAGCCCAAAAGGATGAAGGGCATTTCCTTTCACTTTAACCCAAGTATGACTCTCTAAATACTAGCATTTTCATATTCTATGTGTTGCATTTACACACTGCTCCTTTGGCTTTTTTTCTTTAAGTTGCCATCCTATGTTCACGACATTGTACATATCTAGCTTAAATAATGTTACAGTTGCCTTATATGGCAGGAATTTTTATTACCATCCAGTAACTAAAACAACTGAGGTTAAATCCACTGACACCAGTCATGCAGCTGCATTTTGCTCAGAAATACAAAAACAGATCCAGAGGCAAAGGCTCAGACTCCAAAGTTTGGCAAAGCAGACTCTCAAACAAAACACAACAAAGGTATTTGCCATTGATTTGAAGGTAGTCGTGAGAGTTAACAGCACCAGCCTGAGATCACTTGGTGACCATTAGAATGCCATGAGCGTGTGGTCCCAATTTGTCAACATCCAGTTGAAAAGCCACTTTGGGCATTTCTCTGCTTCCATCTGCTCATTCCCACTCACAAACCTGTAGCAAACAAGCTACATAAACATTTTTGAAAATGCTCCTGGTTTTGCTTTGATTCTGTGACCCTCCTGAAAATCTCTAATAGGACAGATGAAATGTCAGTGAACTGGGACATGGAGTAAGAACTTCTTTTATAGCCTTACAGCATTATCAGTTTAGAGGATACCTCAGAATAGAGAAGTTTTGTTATGGTGACACAAGAACAGGACATCATGATTTTCCACATGGAAAAAAGGAGTATTAAGATGTCTGAGAAGATATTCTGTAATCATATCTCAATTTTATCTCTTCATTCTTACCAAAGTGGCTTCAATGAAATCCTGATCACCTCAAAAGAATTTCTACAAATTTGCTCATTGCTAGTATTCAAAATTATCAAAGTAGACTCCCCCATTTCATTTGCCATAGCTGGGATTAATTCTGATCTATGGGATTATGCAACAGAGTAGACTGTATTTTTCACTGACTGTAGCTTAAAGTTATTTGCTTTTCCACAACAAAATTTTCTGGAATCTCACATAATTAAATGGAAAATGTGAGAAACTCCAAATCAGTAAATCAATTATATTAGGGGAACTAATAGGATTTGAACATGACTCATGAATTACAGTTTGAAGTTCTTGATTGTTGCCTTAAGTGTCAGATTTTTTGATGCAGAAAAGGAATTAACACTATGAAAGTCCTCTAATAACACTTTTCTCTGAAGAAATACCCTGGGAAAGTTTAGTATGGTGTGAAGATTACATTATTATCTCTTAAAACACACAATGGAAGCACTTGAAAGAAACACAAAAAGATTTATAACAAAAACATAGTTAATGTAACTTCATAGCAATAAACAGTAATAGTACAGATTGAGTCTGCAGATTTATAGCAATAATAACCTCAGTTGTTTGTCATGTGACTTCATGGTGACAAACACCCCAGTTTCTCTCTGTATATACATACATGGGCATGTGAAAAGCAACTGAATAAATGTGTGTATGCACATTCTTGAACTGATAATAAAATCATCCACCCTGGACCCAATTTACTGTGCTGGCAGCAGGCAGCAGCTATGCACAGTCACTGACAGCATGGCATAACAGCAGACTGTATAATACCTTACATCCCAAAACTTATTTCCTAGCCTTAGGAAGCCAGGAAAAGTTTTAGAGATGCATAAACCCTGTATACCCCAGTGGCATATGCAACAGCTCTTCAAAGGAGATTCTACACGAGCTGCAGGTTTTGAAAATATAAACTCTTCTGGTAAGTTTGTCACATTTCATTAGTAAAGATAATTATAGATTCAGCTTTCAGACAAGAAAATGTTACTATATTTGAAGATACTGAGATCAAAAAATTTGAAATAAGCAACTCTTCAGTAGTCCTCATTGTTTTCAGTGACAGCCTAACAGGAATAACGACACTCATTTTTTCAAATCCTTAATGGTTCATCATAACAGATCTATATATATAAAAGAAACATAGAAACAAGTCTGTCCTGGAGAAAGTCAATACCCATTTCTGGCAGCAAAATACTATACTCTGCAAGCCACAACTTCCTTGGGTCTTGGCTTGCATAGCATTGATAAGAACATTGTTTTGGTGCTTTAAAGCACAGGCAAAATTTAAAAACTGCTTTTGTTCAAAAAAGAAGAGAGTTAAAAAGTCATGCTGGTTGCAGGCTGAGCCCCCCAGATCAGTGAAGAGCACACTAAAGACATTCCTCTTAAAGAAAATCACTGCACTAGTGTTCCTTCTAATCCCTAGAGAATGCTGCAATTTCTGCCACTCCTAGGAAACAGCAAATCAAAAACCAGCTGAAAATGAAAATTTGTAGCCTCAGATTAAAAGTCCAAGGTTGTGCAGATTGAGGGCTTTCATTTGCATATTCAGTTCTGTATCTGGGTCCAGTTTAAACAACAATAAATCCCCCAAACCTTCAAGGTTTAGGATTTTAAAAGCCAGAACTACTTATGGTCCTTAAAAGCCTGAGTAAGCACCAAAATTAATTACAAAAAATCTCCCTCACTGCAATGCGATTCTTTTCCCAATCTATGAGCCACTACTGGAGTCTAAATTCACCCACACTCGTAGGGCAGGTCCACTGTTGTGCTCCACAAAAACAGCAAGAAAGAACAAAGTACAACATTACTGTGTTCTGCTGCTGACCAGGGACACGTGTAACTCTAAACTGTGCCATGAAGTCAGGGTCAGGAAAGATGGGGATCCTCTACTTTACAGCTACACACAGCAACCTGGTCACAAGGTTAGCAACTACAGCAAGTAATGGGCTCTGCTTTGGGCTCCAGCTCATGATGTGAACATCTCAGCTAAGTATTTTCCTTTAGTAAAGAAGGAAAGATGATAAGTTTCACACTGTTTGTGAAGTAGCAAAGATAATACAGAGAGACTGAAATCCCTGAAACCATCCTCAAAATTGGGAAGAGCCAGGTTGATGAAGGAGAAAAATTAAATGGCTGCTGAAGCCAGATACTTTGAGCAGTTGTCAGACTTAGTCTCACAAATATGCTGGGAAATGAACATACCCACTACTGTCACTTGTAAAATTCCACTGATGCTTGATAACATCTCTCTAAAAATTTATAGAACTTTAGGCTGTGTGCCTAAAAATAGCATCTACAGCATTGCTATCTTTTGCATTAGTGGTTAAGATTAAATATATTACAATTCCACAGAGAGCTCTACATTTGCAATTAGACTAATTCTTGGAATGGAAATTTAGTAAAGCTTTCACATGAAGAAGATGAAGTTAGTGTATTGTAGTACAGCTGCTGCCTGGGCTGGGAAATAAAGAAACTGGATAGTAAGATGAGACACTGGCTTTCCCTTTGAAAATATCAATTATTCTTAATTTTTATTATTTATTACACATAAATAGTAGTGAATGCAGGATGCAGCCATGAGGTACTGCACAAAAATGAAGAGGAAAAAGCAACTGTCCTAAAGAGCCTCCTGCATAAGTGCTCATCCAGGTGGTGTTTTTCAGATGGAAGTTATTGAACACATGTCACACTGCACCCTGGCCATTGTACCAAGCCCGAGCTAGTGAACTGTATTGAAAGTTAAAAAAGAAAAGAGCCTTCTTAATGCAAGCTTGTGTCTTCTAGGCAGGGACTTGACAAATCTTGCTTACCCTGAATAGCCAAAGCAGGAAAAGCATGGAAAAGAATTGGAAGTGCCAAGCTGAGTTACTCAAATTCATTCAGCAAGGGAGCAGCAGTCACAAACAGAGCCAGTCTTTGTCTTCCCACCGTGCCAAGCTGCCACTGCTGTACAGTGAGATTAAAGCAGCACTAAGGAGAAGCACTTCACCGTAGTTTAACAGTCCTGGCTCCTGGACACGTAGCCAGGCTGTCTCACACCACAGAAAGGGCATTCTTGTCCTCTGAGTACCCTATTGGAAACTAACAGGGCACCACCACCAACTCTGCCCACGTACATGGGATTTCTGCAGCAGAAAACACAGATGTACAGCAGAAATAACACTTGCTCTACTCCCATCACAAAGCTGAGACATAGCCCAGGTGCCCTCAGGGACTGCACAAGGTAGCAAGCACTGAAATACCCTTTTCCTATTCTATAGGCTTTGCACCCACTCATGGGAATGCTCCAACTCCACACACATTGTACAGGCAAATACAGGATCATTCTTAAACACAGAATGAAAAATTTTCTCTCATATCCAGGTCCCCAGAATACTTTAAACAAGTGCTTATGGATTATAAGACTGAAAGTTCTTCAAATTCAACATCCTAACTCCAAGAGCTGCCAGGTGTAGACTTCAAAAAGAGCATAAGGACCCAGTACAATCAAAGTGTGGTCTCTTCCTTTTTAGGGAGGTTTTGCCATCCACTGGAAAGGAGATTTCTGCTCTGCACCATCGTGACTGAAGGCTACCAACTGCTAATTTATTTTTTTCTTTTAAACTCATTATATCTTGTCTCTACTATGGCGACAAGCTCCAAGATTTAATTACCTGGTGTGCATAAGAAGCACTTTCTTTGAGCAGTTAAATCTGATACCGAGTCCTACCGTTGTTCATTACTTTGTCTTCAATTTTGTGAGAAAGAGTAAATAATCACCATCTCCTATTCACCTCTTATTCTCCTATTCACTTTCTCTGAATGCAATACCAGATCATTCACTTAGATATCCATTACTGTAAAGTTCAACTGTCATTATAACTCAGAGAGAAGGCAGGGTTTTTTTAAAGTTTTCTTATGACAGAAACATTCACAAGGATTTTTAATATCCTTTGTGAGATTGTCTCTGCATATTTTTGTAATTCACATCTTTTGACTTTTAATAAAAATGGCTAAACCATCCCATCTGCATAACACAGACAACCTAGTTTCAGCTCTCATTCATTATTAACAGATAGAACTCAGTTATTTATGAGAAGTTTCTTATTCATTTCTGCACATGCTTCTTCAGCTTTTTTATGAAAAAACCCCACCAACCCCAAACCCCCTATTTCAAAACCAACAATTTTAGATTTGTGTTCAAGAACTTTATTGCTCTTTAAAAAAACTACTTTTGATAACTGCAAATGTATGAAGATGCTTGTGGATTTGTGGCCTCAGTTTTGTTTTTCTTTTGCATTAATCTATACTCCAAGGTTAGGAAAAGATTCCACAGAATTAGACTTCTGTTAGCACCATACCCTGCTCAGTTATAACAATTGTAATTTCAATAATATCTAAGTGTTGGCAAATCATCTATCTTGCACACTGTGTAATTCATTAGAGGACAGAACAAGCTGCTATCTGCCATAGAGGAATTTTTTTCCCACTGTTTTTTCTAAGAGAGTACCAGATTGCAGCTCTTGTAAATCACTAGAAATCTCTTGATATCACTAAAGCTGTGCCCTTTTATAACCTGGGACACTTTGATTTTACAGGGTCTTTTAAGATGTTCAGTAGGTGACACTGTAATAAAGACAGCTGATTTTAGGTCTTCTCCAGCATGTGCACTGAGGAGCAATAAAAAATGCATGGTTTGGTAATTCTGCTCATGCCACAAAGGAGAGTCTGCAATAGTTAGGTCTCCATAAACATTGGGAGTTTCTGTTTTCAGCTTCTCAATCCATGTCCATCCCACAGCTGACTTCCTGGACCTTGTTCCTGAGAACTGGCTTTCACGGTCACCTGCAGAATATCAGAATGTAAAACGGCCTCCATTCCTCTAAGTCAAAGTCCTGGCTCCAGAAGTAGCCAAAAGTGAACACAATACAAATAGCAAATATATATATATATATATATATATGGAATTTTTACCAGAAATGTTCTCTCAGCTTTCAACTCATTTGGAGACTCAGGTCAGACACAGCCTTTAACTGTGTGGTCAATGCAGCTATTCAGCCTGCTCACATTTATACCAACATAACGAAGGGGTTTTACTGATACAGATAACAGAATGGCATTCACACCCCATTGTGAATGTCACTTTAACTGGTCATGAGAGAACCTATAAAAACACCTAAGGCTTTTTATTTGGATGAGTTGCACAAAATGAAAAGAAAGCATTGATTTATTACAGCACCCTGATGGTTTCAGCATCAGGGCCATCAAGTATAAGAAAAAAATCTGCTGGTCCTGTGAAAACCTAAGCAACACAGCCATCACCTTCATTAAGCTCCAAACCCTGAACAAGCCTTACAAATTCAGCTTGATGAGCAGAACTAATGGTCAGTGGTCTGACAAAGCATTTTCTCCCATGAGAAAAAGCTGATGAGTTGAAATGAAAGCATTTCATGGAGGTATTGATTTTAATAAAATTTTTAGGGGAAATAGGTCCTTAGCCCTGATAGGATATTAAATCCAGGACTGCCAATGCATCTAGCCACTAGAGCATCATGCAGTTTCTAATTAACCCACATTGCTCTGGCTGGGTCTGACTGGAAAATTAAACCTGCTTTGCACATCCCTGTAAATGTCCAGTGATCCTATTAACTACTCTTGCATGGCTTATTCTCTCTTCTGGCAGGACTCTACTACTTTACACAAATAAATATTAACCCGGAGAAAGAACAGTTCCAGATGTGACACTGAGATTTAGCTCCATACTCAGTGAAGGCTCATTTTTATCCACCAGGAAACTCAACACGACATCCACTGGATAGCTGAAACAGCCTTGGGATCTCAACCCTTCATCTTGGATTTTGGCAACCTAGGGTCAAAGTATCAGTGCAACCAGGCCAAGCAAGGGCTTGGAGTGAAGTCTCTGTGATCCCAGGGGACTGACCTGTCCCTCAGGGTGGTCTCCGCAGAAACTGAGGCAGGATGAGGATAAAAAGGGAACTGGTATCACAAAACATTTAGTGAGATAGGAAGTTTGTGAAGAAGGGAAGAAAGAACATTCTCCTAGGGGGAATGCTGCATTCCTCAGGGGCTCTAGAATTTGAAATCAAATGTTCACAGATTGATTTGATTTCAGCTTTCTGTCCAGGCACTTATTTCATAGAATCCATAACAAACTGGCCCCTGCAGGACTCACACAGGTCATGTCCTGACTGCTTTCTTCTGTGGCTTATTCTGAATGTTTTCAGGTTCTGGTTCAGTGAGATTCCAAGGCAGTTCCTTGAGAATCCCCAAGCTCTTTGAACACACACTTCAACAACAGCGAAGGCACTCAGTATCTCTCAGAAACAGGCTCTTAAACATTAAGGGCTGCAATCATTTCAAAGCATCAGGGAGTTATACACTTAGTTCACCTGCATATTGATGCAGAACATAGACATTAAGTATAAAGCAGCTAAAGGCAATTATTCTGATCATTAAAAAATTCTAATCAGAATAACTGTGAATTTTGTAGAGACACAATCACAGAACTAGTCACGTTCCCATTTTCAAGGAGACTTGTATACTTTGAAGCACTAAATACTAACCATTAGCTACTTTGTGCAATGCTTAAAGCACACAGGTTTTGTTTAGAAAAAAACTGGTGCAATTACACATACCAACAGAAAACATTGCAAAATGTTCAAATAATATTGCAATGATATTTCTTTCTCTATAGGGCTAAGAAAACGAATTCTTAGAAAAAACAACCACTTTTTTCCAGCATAAATAATATTACAGAGGAAAAAAACCTTGGCTTTAAAACTTTACCCAACTACTTCCTTTGGTACTGTGCCCCACCTTTGGGCTGCTTTAGTGGCTGCACACTGGGGAACAAAGCTACAGTGCAGAAGGTGATCCCAGAAATCATCTAGTGAATGACAAACCAGAGGCTAAAAACCTGTTCTACCCATCAGTGAACATTAGACAGGACAAAGCTGCCCACTCTCAGTGATGTTATGATGACCTCCCTGGGGTTAAGTAATCTGTACCAGATGAGGATCTGAGTAGTTATTGACTTAAGACAGGGCTCATAGTACACAATTCATATCACCTTCCTGTGGCAGGCTTGAGTGAGAGTGACATGCTCCAAACCTTATTTTTCCCTCTCATATATTAGCTTGGAGGGCAAGGGAAGGAAAGGGGCAGACAAGGCAGTGCTCTTGTCCACTGAAACTCAGCTGAAAGCCTGGCTATCTCATGTGATGGTTATCTAATTGATTCAAATGTCACCTTCTTATACAGAGCTTTGTAGCTTTCCCAGACAGACTGTTGCAGTCTCCTTGCTCATTTATATTTTTCAGAGGCTTTTCTTTTAGTGTATTGAAGGAATAAAATATTATATAAATTATCTCACTAAATTATTCTCTTTAAATGTCTGCCTTCCTTTTCATGTTTGTCTCTGACCTACCGTCGATCCCATTTACATGAAAAAATTACTGGAGCACTTCTCCTATATCAGCATTCATTAGCAGCTCCAAGTGCCTGGCACACAACAGGGGTTTTGCCTACTATGCAGTTCGAGGATGTTCTTGTCAGAAACAGGAGCAGATAATGAGGAAAACACAAATCTATACAGTTTCCGTCACCACTGCTCTGTTTACTTCAGCAAGCAGTAATGGGGAAATCTTTTCATATGCCAGCTTTCTCCTGCAGTTTGTGTAGTCAAAGCAGTTTTAGGCCAGTTTTCTTCCATTTTTGCTATTGTTTATTGCCCTTCCCCCATGCTGTACCCCAGATATCAAGGTGCTCTGAGCAGCAAAGTTTAAACACACATGACTGTATACTTCTGCTTCAGGAAAGCCAGCTGTGTGTGCTAGGTTTGACAGGACTCCTTGTGAAATGACTGCTCCAAGGACCAGCTTGAAAGTGATATCCACTGAAAATGAAAGGCAATTGTACTCAGGATTCCTGGAAATCTCTACAGAAGTCAGGTTGTCTGGCTGGAAGAATTATTAAATAAATTTCTCTACAAACAGTACATATCTTTCTAGCCACTGCCCTGTGACACTGCTGAAGGAACACAGACAGAAATCTTCCCTAACTGAAACATTTGAAATTAAAAAAATTTCCAAATGAAAATTTTTTGAAATGAAATGCTCTGTTTTCTTATTGCAGTTCCTAAGCTTGCATCGTTTTTATGTCAGCTTTCACTTGAAGGCTCACTCCACTGTGATTTTACCCTCAGTACCTAGCAAAAACCTCTAGGATAATTTTTTTCTCAGCTGTCATTATGATTTGACTACATTTTACATATAATACAGCTATATATCTAAAATACCTTATCCAAAATCAGAAGAGGTATTTCTGATAAAAAAAAACTAGCATGGGAAATAAAAAAAAAAAACAAAATAAAACAAAAAACAATGCTCATGTGAGGAAATAGAGAAGGCTGCATAAAATACATAGATGTACTTCTGGGAAGGCTTGGAAGCAGATACACACACAGTCTGTTCAGCTGTCTCTGCTAGAGAGGAGACAAGGAGAAAACAGATATCTATGGAAGGAATCATTTCACTTGTCTTTTAAATTTGCTTTTTACTCTCCCCAGCATTTCAGGGAGAAATGAAGATTCTTTCAGGAAAAAAGGCAAAGGGATTCTGTATAGCTGGGTCCTGGTTTCCACCCTTCTGACAGACTTGTGTTGATACCTTTCACTGTGAAGAGACAAATCCTGACACACAAAGCTGTGTCAGGGCTACCCCTGTGGCTTTTCACAGCAAGGTCAGAGCAGCAATTTAACTTACTGTTTAACAGTCAGTCCTTAATTGGAAAACTATCCACTGTGGCACTGTGGAGTGAGCGAGTTAATCACCACGCTGGCGCAGCACGGCACAAAGCAGGTGCTGCTGAGAGGACAAGCTGCAAGCCCCAAACACAGAGCAAGCAAAGACGTGGAAGGCACACCCAGCCATGGCAAGGGGATTCCTGCACCACTGCAGCCATGCAGCTTGGGACTGCCAGGTGTGTGGGACTTGCAGAAGCCAGTGGGAGGTGTGAATCCGTAAGGATTACACATCAGCATGCCTCTAAAAGTTACGGCTTTCCTACAACAAAGCCTTGCACCTTTTAGCGCTGTCACATCAAAATGCCAGCCAGTGTTTGTCTCCCATTTGCCCAGCCTGAGCACAGTCCGTACTGGTGGGTTATCACTTCCTGACACCTTCAAGCCCTCTATTTTACAAGACTTTACACTCCTTGTGGAGCTGGCCCTCCCCTCCTTTCCTCTATTCCTCTCTTCTATTTTAGCTTTTTTCGTAGAACCTAAAAAGAAAAATTAGCCTTATTTACTGTGCTTTCTACACTGGTAAAGAAAGCTGACAGGTGCATCAGCAACAAGCACCCAAGGGCCCCTATGATTAAACACTCAACTTCACATCAGAGGAGAGGAAAGGATTTAAAGACTTAAATTCTTATTTTTTTTTTTACTCCTAATGAACTAACTTTAAATATTTAATGATTCTTAGAAAGCTTTTGAGTATGTAATTTTTTTAAAATGGTACTTTAAGGAAAAAAAATTCTCAAAGTAATCTACTTCTATTCCTTTTACTAGCTGATATCTTTGCTTTATCTGAAGTGACCACTTACCTACTCGAGGAAAATTTTGGCTAAAGATTATTTAGATTCTAACAATAATTTTAGGTAAAAATAAAATTAAAATCACCATTACTATGTTTCCTTTAAAACGTCCCTAATAATAAAAATAATGTAACTGCATATTGTTTATTTTTAATGAAGACAAATAAGAAATTTTAAAAACCCAAATTAAAGTTATTTGAAAAAATATTTTTTCTCTTGTGTATTCTTGACTTCCCTAGTTACACCACATTATATAAAAGACTACATAAATAATGTAGCTGTCTAGGACTGGTCATCATGCAGCATAAGCTTAAACATTTTCTTTGATCCATTCTCAATTCTACGGCACAAAGTGATGGACTGGAAAGTGATTTCTCCTTCCCCTGTGTTAAAGTATTGCACCTGAAACCAGTAAAGATAGGATCTCATCTGAATCTTCTTAAAAACCAGTGAAATGATTCACCAATTTCAATGATTAAGACAGAGCCTTCCAGTGCAGTATCATATCCCTGTTAGAATGAGAACACTTTTCAAGACAGGTAAAATTCCTGACACTGGTACATGTTCTGAGACCTCAGTGCCAGTATCAAACATGAATAATCCCTTGCTAAGCAGTGTTCCTACATAAGCCAAGTTATCAACTTGTATCATCTCAGTGCTACTGAGAAGAGCAGCAGGGAAGCCTATACACAGGACACATTCATTTTTATGCAAGAAAGTCTCATTTAGAAATAAAAGTATAGAATATACTTGTATACTGAAACTGATGCCCAAATTTCTCTCAGACTGAAGGTCCTACCAGACAGGGTACCCCACTACCCACATGTCTTTCTGCTGCAAAATACCTCACTGAAACCAGTGATCTCTTCCTCCCAGTTTGAAAACGAATTTGAGCAGTGAAAAATCATGATTTTATAATATTGTATATTAAGATGGAACAAAAAGTAATAAATGCTGTCCAAATTGTCAACAAGCACTCCTCAGAACAGATGTGGCCATACATTGGGTTAGGAGAAGCCTGCTTTCCTTCAGTCATTCCTTTTACAAATAAAAAAGGACAGGAGCCCCTGCAGAGAAGCTGCCTGGCACTTCTGGAGCTTGCACCTGGTATGAAAACCCTGGGCCTGGGATAGCAAGAGTCAGGTGTCAGCTAATGGAGAAAGCAGAAGGTAGAAAGAAGAATCAATGTTTGGCCCTTAGCAAATCTGCTGTGAGCACAGGGTCTGACCCAGGTCCCCTCCACATGGTGAACACAGCCAGCAGCACGTGGCCCATGATCGATGATCCCCTCCCTGCACTGCAGCTGGCTCACCCCAGGCTGGACAGCAGAGAGCCTTTCACGTGGTGCAAGGTAGCCCGTGCCAAGTGTGTTGTGCCACCAGGAAAACACAGCAGATGGGCCAGAGCATCTGCTTTGCAGCACGGCTTCATTTCAGTGCACTTGAGCTCTTTAGGTTTCCTCCTTGGGGTTGAAGGAAGATTTGAGTTGTGCTGGTTATTGTACACCTTGAGAACCAAGCCCCAGAATCTGCACAAACTTTTCCCTTTACCTTCAGTCTTGACTCAAGTCCAGCTCAGACAGAAAGAAGAATTAGAGAAAAAAAGATACAATAGCAAGAGTACCCAGGCTTTGAAAGAAGCAGCACCACTCACAAGGCACATAATTACATTACTCACATAATTACTTTTCTTTCATAGTTTTTCTTCTTTTCAATAAAATAAAGGGTCCGCATTCAGCCAGAGTAATTAGATTTCATTTAATAAAACATTAGTGTTTAATTTTGAAGGGGAAAGAATAGAAACATAGGAAGAAAGAAACACCAGCTGTTTTTGCAAAGGTAAAATCAAACAGACAATAGCAGCTCAACATTTTTCAAAACCCCACCCACAAAGGGCTCCAGACCCTCAGGACTCATTCCCACCATCTCCCACATACATGCAGGAGTTGTCACTGACTGCACTTAAGTTCTCATTTGTTGACAGATCTGGAATGAAGTTTTGCATCCCAAAAGCAAGCTACAAGTGCAAAAACAAAGAAACTGTATGTCACAGGTCATCAGCCAATCTCATTATTTGGCTCCAATGATGCAACAGTCCATCAGGAAAACAGCATTTAATTAGGCTGGCATAAACATTTTAACCAGAAATAAAATGGAATTTGAACAAATGTCATGGGTGGGCATAATCTTTACATAACAAGCAGCAATTTCAATAGTACAGGTAACTTGTCAAAATGCTATCACCCATGTCAAAAATAAAGCAAGAAAAAGTAAAGTTATACTCCAGAAATGCACTCTTTCCAGGGCCCAAGCCTGGAAAAGTCTCCAAGAACTGCGGATCAGTGGTCAAGTCACCCCAGCAGCTCTTGGAGTCAAGTAGTAAGGAAAGGTTCAGAAAGACTCAAGAAAGAAGGCAGCAGGAATCAAGTCCTGGAACAATTTCAGGTTCACATCTAAAAACCTGTGGGAAAAAGGGTGGCACATATCCAGCCAAATTAATTGGGCTGGTGGCCAACTTTGGCCCACAGGCTGTAGGTTAGGCATTCTCACTCTAAACTACGGGGAAATACAATGTGAATCTTTGCTTGACTTCCCTGTTTTCAGACTCAAAGACTGGATTTTAACCAGAACTTCAGTATCTTGTGAGCTACAAAGCAGCCTCCAGAGAAACCAAACCTCTCTTCAGCATTCGCTGTTACCCCATCCTCAAATCCCTTGCTGTAGTGATTAAGTTGAAGAGTTTGCTCCGGTTCCTATCTTCTAAGGCTCTTTAATTCTTTATCCTGCTGCCCCTCCTCTCTCTCATTTCTCAAGGTCAGAGCTTACTCTGTAAGCAGTACACAAACAAGTGACAACCTGAGAACAAATAAAAAACCAGGACTGAGTTCACAACTGCAAAGTAACTTTCTCTGAGATAAAGTCAGGCCCCGAGATTACAGACAGAAATAGGTCACAGTGGATGGAGGAGCTCCAAAAAGACAGAGAGGACCTGTGAATGCAGCAGAGCATCTTGGTCTTGATTCTCTTAGCAGGTAACACCCCTGTCCTCAGACAAGTTACCCTGAACTTACACTTGTGCAAAAGAGAATTGGATCTTTCAGGCACTTCCAAGTTCCAACAAGCAAAGATAGATGAGGTGCTCAGGTACAACAGCATTTTCTGTGCACAGTATCCGAGCAACCCAGTGAGGAACAACAACTGTGCGGCTTTTAGCACACAAAGACTGCAAAGGCAGCTTTTCTTTCCTCCTTTTCTTCCCTGTCAGAGGCACTGGGCTCCCACTTGAAGCCTGAGCACACCTCAGAGGAAATGATGCAGCCAATCCGACAAGAGAACACAAGATTCGATATTCTATAAGATAAGACAAGTGTGAGGAACTTGTGAACAAAGGAATACCTGAATTCACCTGATAAACACATCACCTGCTGCAAAAGTAAACATCCACAGAAATACAAAGGAAAGCAACACAAACTCACTGCTTGCCTATAGAACAAAATGATGTGTTTTATTCCCCATTTGCCAGCATTACCAAGAAGGTGTTTTCTGGAAGCCAGACACACTGAGGAGAAGAATCCAACTGACAACTTGGAGATTAAACACACTGATTCCTCCAAGGCTTCCCAGTATTGTGACTACCATTGTAGGCACAGGACTGACACTCCTGGGCTCAAGCTCCATTTTCAGATTCATTTGTTCTTCTCTTGAGTTCATAAATTTCTATACAGAATATGGATATTTCATACTCATACAAAGCACGAATATTTATAAGAAGTACAAAAATGAAGGTTGGTCGCATTCAAGATACAAAACAACTTCTCTCAGGTACCAACTTTGTAAAGATGCCTTTAAGTTCCTTACGTTAAATCAAAATTATGCAGCTAAGTACTTGTCTAGGTTACCCACATCTTAAAATACACAGTACTTTACTATTGCAGGAGTGTTTGTCATTTCCCTTAAATCATCCTTGGCTTTTAGTGTCAATTCTCATTTTGAACAGCTGCAAATGACTCAATTGTCATAGAAGATAGATATAGTCATCATTTCATTTACGAACTTTTCTATAAAGTACATAAAAATGATTTTGAGCATATATGTTTAGTATTAAAGCAGTACAGCTACGAAAATAAAGGCAAATGTCATAATTCCTCTGAGTAACGAAAAAGAGAATCTCATTTTATAAGAACTATTGATTGCCTGGGCACAGTTTTTCTCATATGTTTAAAGGAATTAAATAATCTGATCATTGAAGGGGGTGGAGGCAAAGTCAGGTTGCTACCCATTATGTCTGATGTTCCATGCAAAGCAATCAATCCCTCATGATTAATAAAGAAATTTCCTGTCTTCCAAAAAAGCCAAATACATCTTCAAGTCCTGCTGTAGGTCTCGATGAACAAGTCAGCTAGAAAAAAGTTGTCTTCTACCTTTGAAATAACAGAACTAGATCAGACTTTGGACCATTTTAAATTATGTAAACACTTCACTCTAACCTCTGAGTTTGGTTTTAGTAGCTCATAATTCACCTATTTCCCCCTGCAATCCTTTAGTTCCCAAAGCATCAGCTCCTCAGAGCTTATCAGCAGTTGCTGAATCTAAACATAACTTGAAGATGATGCAAAATGCTCTCCTGTTCTGCCCTGAAAGAACTTTCACATGTATGACAGTTTTGCTAATCCAGAAAACTTAGTTCCTGGTTTCAGATCTTTCAGGGTCACTGTTACACCATAGAATCTGATGTCCCAACTGTTACACTGAAGTGCACCTTCTTCAAACCCCCAAAATCGTATTGTTATTCTTATGGGCTCAGCAGTTTACTGAAGTAAATCAGTAAGTAATTACTCATTATCTACCCTGCCAAAAGCTCATGGTGAAGGCCTGGAAAACTTCCCAGGCATGAAAACAAAAGCATTTCCCTTATAATAGGGTGGAACATTTGTCACCAAGGCTCCTCATTTCCTCTAACCAGGTTTCAAGTCTAAAGGTGTCAGTTTGACACCATATGCAGAGCTGCTAGGTACCTAGATTGGAAGTTAGCACTTCTACTCCCTACAGACACAAGAAGTACACATAAAGGTTAGAACAGATGGTGGGGAAGTCAGGAAACATATGTTTTTATCTGGACACCTCCACACTAAGAAGTGAAAGAAATCACCTCTATGCACTCTTAAAAGCTGCTCTTTGTTTTTCATGAGTTTGACAGAGGAGAGTTCATTGTGTTCCCATCCCTGCTTTTCACCAAGTATACTGATTCCACCTCTCGGAACAAGGAGAGAGCCCTATCCCTCCCCTCTGCTGATTTCCATCACCCTTGGGAGAATGTAACAAGCAATCAGGGAGGGAGGTCTGCAGTTATATGCAGCGCTGCATGAAACTCTCTGGCTGCCTTGCAAAATTGTAAACAGGAAAAAACTAGAGCAGATGAATCAGATTTTGCCAGTTATTGCTTTGAGTTTTAACTGCTCAAACACCAATTTACAAAGAAGCCCAAAAGACATATAAACCTTCTACTGGGACAGTAGTAAGCAAGACAATGAAGGGATATTTCAAATTTTGTCAATCATAAATGTTTTGCCTTTAACAAGATGAAAAATGTAAAACCCCATATGTTTAAATTACAAACAATTATTCCAGAGTGATCAATTTTGGTCTGCTCGTCCTGTAAAATTTCAAGATTTTGTTGAACTATAAGTCACTCAATCACTTTATGACTTTCACTCAGGTATCACAGAACTTCACAGAAATCACAGCAGAATTGCTCCATTTCTCTGTGCACGGGCATCTCTGCACTGATTCTATTTGTTAAAATATACTAAAGCCTGTGATATGTTACCCTTCCTCTCACCTATGGAAGGGAAAAAACATGGTAGTGGGATAAACATCATCATCATAATACATTGCTGCTAAATCTACTTTGCCACCATTTCCAACTCAGAAGGCAGAAAGACAAAGTGTTATATCCTAGATGCACAAGGATCAAACTGCAAAATGACTTATTTTAGGTGAAAAAATGAGGAAGGATAAAAGTTTCCCTAAAGAAGCACAGCATTTCTGCTGGCACACTAAGAGAAAAATGTTTGTCTCTGCATAACGGTTCATAGAAGGCTGATTCCGTTTCCACAGTCCTCTTCCCAACACACAGTAAAATGCCTTGATATTTTAAACAACTAATTCTCTTTCATGCTCTCCTGAACTTGCAAATACCTTTAATCAACAGTCAGAGGCTTTCCTTTGTCACTGTTTAGTTATTTCATAAACACTTAATCTTTCTGTCCAATTTCATCCTAACACATCATTAATACCTGTCCCCAAAATTCTTCTTCATGAGGATGGATCACAAATGCTTGACAAGCACACACTGCTGTGCTTCAGAAACACCATAAAGACAATACTCTGTTTAACAATTAAATCCCAACCTTCTTAATGGCCATAATGGGATTTCAAAGGCAAAACTTGCTGGAAACACATCTAAACTCATCTTAATTCCCCAGGCAGACAATTGAGAGGGATGCAGGCAGTTTGCTGCTGCCCAAACAGTCTGCAAAGGGTTATAGGCAACTAACTCCTGCGTCCTGGAGATGAGTGAGCCTTCCAGTGGACCAGTTTCAGCTGGACAGGAGCCTCCATTCACCAGGAACATACCTGAAAGGTGCTCTAAAGCCTAAATACAGCAGGGTACAGTGAAATTCAAGGA
The DNA here is from genome assembly GCA_013399195.1 of Dicrurus megarhynchus. Taxonomy (NCBI): domain Eukaryota; kingdom Metazoa; phylum Chordata; class Aves; order Passeriformes; family Dicruridae; genus Dicrurus; species Dicrurus megarhynchus. Next base: position 3,037,397 of record VXAD01010092.1, read on the forward strand.
AAAGCCCAACACAAATCCTTGCAGCATGAATATTTGCCATGTTGGGGAGTGCTGTGATTATACTGAAACTGAGAAGGCTTCCTTGTCTTTTCTTGCTGTGGCTTCTGAAAAACTCATTCTTGCTGGAGACAAGCATGTCTCCAACAGTAATTATGACACATATATGTACATTACTATCACGGGACAAAGATTTAAATAATTCCAAAGTCCCAAGATCTTTTCATTAAAACATATCTCTATCCTGAAATTTAAATATCTCTAAAAATCATTTAATGATTCAACAATCATTGCTCTTTTGGGTTTTTTTGCTGTCTGAAAGGAAGAAAGTGCAACTTAAAAAACGACTTACAATTCTGGATTACTCAACACTAGCTGGAGGAAAAAGCATATTGATCACATTTTGCTGTTACTACAGCATGAGTAGATGTGACATTTCATTCACAGTTGTCTCCAAACATACTTTGTGATCATGAGGACTTCTGAGTACAAGCTGCTTAGGAATCTTAAAAAATACGAGAAAAAAAGGGAATACAAATTCCTTAACCAGAAATAAGTTCCTTGGTGAAGGGTGTTCTGCCATCTTCCTTCAGGAATATTTTGACTAGCTGAGCCCCAAATGATTTCTTCACAATATTTTGCGAGGATTTATTCCCCAGAAAAAGTAATGCCTTTCAATTTTTCATCACTGCCTTTTGACGAACTGGAGATAAATTAAAAGTATTCCCTCTGATGCATTAAGGTAGAGTATGATTCTTTATGCTCCAGTTACTGAAAAGATCAGAGCAGTGAAAATAAATGAACTAAAAGACTCTATGAAATATACAGTTCCTGTAGCTCTGTAACCTGGGCAGCTTTTCCAAAATCACTGGCTTCAGAAGATTCTAAGTATCTTAAGAAGAATAGAAGATGATTCTCAGAGAAGACAGTGTTTTAATAGGCTGCAGCAGAGCTACTGTGCCCAAGTCTTTTTTCAAGCTTAACTGTTTGCTTGACAGGTAAATTGTTAATGCCTGCTTTAAAAAAAGAAAATACTATTGCACAAAACCAAAATAGACATCAAACCCAAAAGTCAAAAAAATATATAGAAGATATGACCTTAAAAAACACAGTTGGTATTCACTATGGAAGAGATGCAACCTTTGACAAACACTGGTCACATAAACAGGTATATTATAGCAAAAAGTGGGTAGTGGGCACTTCCTCCTCCCCCATTTATTTCTGCCTTTCACGTCAGTGCCTGCTTAAATGGTCCATTCCCACACTTACTGCTTTGTCTTGAATCCACTGCTTAGAGAACATCTACAGGGAAAAATACAGCTATGTAAATAACTCATTGTTCTTTTTTCAGCCTCTGAGACACTTCTAAAAATTTCTAGAAGTTGTACTTAAAGAGCACACAAGAGCTGAGAATCATTCAGCAGTAAAGGGAGTAGAGGAGAAAAGGGAAGGTAGAATTTACATGGTGCACAAACAGAAATGTTAAGCAGGCAGAAAAATACCATGTTTGGATCTCCTGGGACAAAGAACTACTATTCCACTTGAAAACCTGTCTGTCAGTATAGAAGTGGGACAAGGATTTGGAGTATTTACTGATAATGAGACTGAACAAAGGCTGAGTGCAGACACAGGCTGTAAGTTAATCAGAAGCATGTAGGAATATTCACACAAGCAAAGGCAGACATGATTTTTGGCTGCACAGGCAAAACCCAATAACTACCACCAGGCAAGAACACAAACCCTGCTCCACATGACCCAGATCTGACAAGACTGACAATGTCACATCATCACAGCCACCACTTCCCCAACACGATGGTCAGACAGAGAAAGCTTTCCTGAAATTAACAACAGAAATGAGGGAAGGGTTAGTTTCCATCTGAGTGGAACATGACACACAACAGCAACTAAAACTTTCAAAAAAAAAAAAAAAAAATTATTAAGCAGCTAGAAAATGATCTCTACAGGCATAACACAGCTCAGTTCTGCTGAACTTGAAGGCTCACTCTCTCAAAGAACTCAGCAAGCTTATGCTGTGCTAAGGGAGTCCTGACAGGCAACTGAAAGGCATGGATATTTCCCTGTGTAGAAAATCACACCTCAATTCCAATGAAGAAAGATAAAGTGCAATAAATATATGCAGCTTGATCAAATGAAGGCTAAAGAGCAACAAGACTGCCTAAATGAATTATTTAAAATAAACACCACCATGGAGAAGAAATTTAATTGAACATAAATAGAACTAGTGGAATGAGAACAAACACATTTGAAATAGCAGGTAAAATTTAGAAACCACTAAAAATACGGTTTCTGGGGAAGCAGCTAAAATACAGCCATTTCAGTCTTATTGAACTAGGCTGAGAAGAACTTTTAGTATCACACACTAGCAAAGTAATGTTCTTACCAGGCATTCAGGAGAGCTTTCCTACCTTTACCACCCCAAGCCTGTTGCTCTTTGCATTCAGGAAACAGAATTACAAAAGCCCCCAGCCTCAAAATCCAGAACACATGTGTGAAGCACAAAGAAAAAGAATCACTTTTAAAATGGACTTCAATTCCTGTTACAGGAAAAAAAAAAAAAAAATCTAATAGCTTCTTATGCACCCAATCATGAAAAGAGCATTTTTAATGCATTGTCAGGTCAAAGCAGCAAACAGCAGCAGCAATACCCCCTACATAAAGACAAAGAACAAAGTGTCTCAATTTCCTTTAAGATACATAAGATATAAATTACAATTATGCATATTGAGAAAAAACATGATATTATGTAAAACCTTGGGAACTCAAATCAACTCTGTGTTTACCCACACAAGTAACTTGTGACCTGCAATACATAAAGGAAGTTGGTGGTATCACAATGATGTTTTTTTAGAAATCAAAAGGCATTTAGTACTACTGGCTTCTCACAAGCAGATTGCACAAGTTTTTACAATGCAATAGCACTTTCACTCTTGCAGAACAGGAAACAGAGCTAGAGGCACAAAATAATTTCCCGAAAGTCTTCGACCGGGCCTGTAGTAAAACAAAGATGCACTATGCACAAGCAGTGCTCCTGCTGCAAGCCACAACAAAAAGGCCAAAGACAGGAAAGGAATGAAAATTATTATTGTCAATTGTAAGAAAAGCACAAAGAGGGAAAGTATGATTAAGCTGTTACAGACTAGAGCAGGTCAGAACACACTGCTCTTTTCAAGCCATGCTGTTCAGAATGCTGTTGTGAAAGAAAAATTTTCACATATGTCAGCTTTTTGGAGACTTGTTCTAGAACTTTAAGACCCTTTTCAGCCCGACTCATTATGAATCACACAGAGCTCAATCTTCTATGTACCTAAAAGTCAAAAGAGGTCATGGCTAAGCAGACTTTTTGAAACCACACCATTGAAAACAGCATTTATCAGTTTCTGGTTTTGTTTCATAGAAAAAGAAATGGATATGGAAAAAAATCTGAAGTACTCTAAAGAAAAGACAGTTTTTCTCTCAGTCCCCAATAAGAATAAAATCAGACCTGCTTCACGCATTTCTGGGTTCCTTATTTCCCTCAGAGGCTTGAAAATCCCACTATTTGTAGCTATAAACCTGTCACATTTTAAATGTAAAATTCATTTTAAAAATAAAAAATTACAAAGAATGTTCTCATAAGACAGGCAGCAATATGTCCCCACAAGTCATAAAACCTGATCAGCCAATTTTCAAGCAGCATGGACAGACATGAGCCAAAATGTCTCATTAAAGTGTTCTACCGCAGTTTCACACCTCTTTGAGATAAATTACTCAACCCCAAGACCCTTTCACAAAAGAGTCTTTTTCCAAGAACCTGCCTTACAGCAAGAGCACTGAATAGGATGCAGAAGGGATTTTGCAGATTGCAATGCCCATGATAGCTTTCTCTTTTAACAAAGGTAAAGTTACAGTTTAAGAGAAGGAATTACAAGTCTAATAAAATAATTTATCCCGTCTATATGGAGCATGAGGGCTTTTTCACCATGCTTTCTCTAAGAGGCCTTCCTGTATAAATAAATAAAAACTGAAGACATTCCATGTAAGTGCTTTACATTTATATACTTGTAAAAGAAAGTTACTGACTACATAAATATCCAGACTCTTCTGGTAATTTACCATGTGTCAAATGCTTTGACAAGCCTATTGCTCTGGTCATTAGGGGAACAGTAAGTTTATTCTCTTCATAACTCCAGTCAAAGCAACTCACACTTTAACAACAGAAAGGAAGTCAACTTGTCCAAACTTATCTTTAACGCTAAGAGAGAGTCCTGACCATTGCATCTTAGGCTACCCAAACCCCTTTGGATCAACAGTAATTCCTGCCATCCACAAAAATGGTGTGGGGTTTTTTTTTGTTATCACATTGAAAACACTGTTCTTGGGCTTCCTGGTATGCTACATTTGTTATATATACTTAATCATTCCTGCTACAGTTTCTTATTAGTACAGGCTCCAGAGCCATAAACCCCTCTGCATTTTGTACTTACACTAGTGCTCCACATTTTCAGTTTCCCTGAGGAAGCACAACCCAGTAAAAACCCTGTTCCCTTTCATTCATGGCTACCAAACCTTTCAGCTGCATTTATTGAAGCTTCTGCATTTTTAAACACATTGAAATACTGACTCTGCAGTCCAGCCCACATCTGCTTACAGGAAAACAGCGTTACCTCTGAAGCAGAAAACAAGGCTAATCTTCTCCATTTTAACTTCTGTAGAGAAGCCAGAGGCAAGTAGGATTCTCAAAAAAAGGAGGTCAGAATCATCCATTATGCCACCAAAAAAAGTATAAAAATACATAAAAGAGCAGTTGTTGGAATACCAGGCAGAGGGAACCATGAAAACAATTGCACAGCCCTAACCCACATTCTTTTGTCAATGATTATCCTCAAATAGTCCCAAGAAATGAAGCAGAAAAAAACCCTTAGCAGAATAACACTCATTAAGCAACTCAATTTTCAGCAGCGAGTGAGGGGCTGTCACAAGCCAATTGTTCTCGGCCTTCCCTCTTGGGACATTCACCACCTGTTCATTCCCCCCGCCTGTGAGCCGGAGGAAGGCTTGGAGTCACTAAGAGCAGCAGCGGCCGGCTGGTGTTACAGCCTGCAGCCGTGCAGCTCCCGCTGTGGTCCCGGAACACGCGGGGAGAGGCCGGCTCGCCCCAGCAGCAGCACACGGCCCGGCCCCGGCTCCGGGGCCGCGCAAGAGGCACACGGCCTGGCCCCGGCTCTGGGGCCACGCAGGAGGCACACGGCCCGGCCGGCTCCGGGGCCGCACAGGAGGCACACGGCCNGGCTCTGAGGCCGCACAGGAGGCACACGGCCCGGCCGGCTCCGGGGCCGCACAGGAGGCACACGGCCCGGCCCCGACTCCGGGGCCGCGCAAGAGGCACACGGCCCGGCCCCGGCTCCGGGGCCGCGCAAGAGGCACACGGCCTGGCCCCGGCTCTGGGGCCACGCAGGAGGCACACGGCCCGGCCGGCTCTGGGGCCGCGCAAGAGGCACACGACAGCCAGGGCTTGGGGCTGGGAGCCCCACAACACCCCAGCTGCCCCCACAGGGCTGGGCACGGCCACCAGTGCCTTGCCGGCACCACGGCTCCTTCGTGCAGCCCGACCAAGGCTGGTGGGCCCGCACAAACACGCCTCACAAACCGGCTGCAGCAATCCCAGTTTTTCAGAAAGGAAGAGGCTCACCGGCTCAGCTGCCTGTGAACCCAGGTAACTGCACACTCTGAAATAAGGTGCCTACTTCCAGGTGTCTTCTGTCAATCGCTTTCCTTGTTTCCCAGGGCCTGCTCTGCACTGCTAAGCATCTGTGCTTCCAGGTCTTGTGCTTCCACCCTGTTCCTCACACATTCCACAGAGGCAGGGACATTGAACAGGGAGGAATGGTGTATATACCCCAAAGCTTCCACGTTTCTTCCAGTCTGCTTAGCTTAATACAAGTCACAACAGCTCCACAAACCTCATCTCCCCAATTCCTCCACATGCTTTCTACTTCTCAGTGAGAGCTCGTGCTGGGTGTGGACCTGCTCACGAACAGACAAACCTTCCAGAGCCACAAAGGACAGTGGCCGCCCCATCGTCTGTGCCCTACACTGCAGCCAGCCAAAACCTCTCCCAGCCCAGGCTGCAGGCAGGAACAGGGCCATCCAGGCTGAGACACAGCTCAACACACATACAGCTGGGTTCCTGTAGAAGGCAGTGGCTTTTTATCGGGCTGCTCCTCAGGCAGGATCCACCCGGGAAGATCCCACACAGCAAACACCTGGGGCTGCATCCCTGGCACACGCTTGGGGCTGAGGGGACCACGGTGGGTGGTGTCCTACAGCCAGTGTTTGCCAGCGCTGGTGTGCTGTCTCTGGGCTTCACAACTTATTCTGTAATATTTGATGCATCTTACCTTTAGAAAAGTGATATGGTTGTGGAAGGGGAGTGGGAAAGGCTTGCAATTAAAAAAATCTCAGCTCTCAGAGCAATGGAATAGCAGCAGTGCCAGGATACATTTGTCAGTGCAAGTGAGAACAGCTGCTGCCTTCCAAGGATGTACCTTTGCTGGGCCAGACTCTAACCCACTTTGGACTGTGGTTTTTGGTAGCTTTTAGGATCAAGGAGTCAGTTTAGACATTATCATTTTTTTTTTTTTATTGGAAGAGATGCCACCCTCTTTCATGAGAAAGCCTTTTATTCAAGTGCAACCTTTCTAGTGTCAACATTATCATCTTTTTGTTTCTGTGCAGCTCTCCCTGCTACCTTTTCCCCAGAGCACCCTCTGCCATTCACTATGTCCCATGAGGAGCAGGCAGCAGACCTGGCGTGGGCAGGAGGTGGAGGCTGAGGTGGTGTCATGGAAACCAGGACACATGGGCTGCCCAGAGCCAGAGCTTTGCCTCTGAGGAGCCACTCAGAGTGGCTTACAGCAGGGGACCCTGGCATAAGGCATCAGGGGCTGTTGAGAATGAGCATCTCTGCTGGTTTTAACTGTGGGGTTTGCAATTTGTTAGTTTTCCTTGTAAGACCCCAGAGTACCTGGACATTTTGGACAACCTCACTGCATACTGCTCTTCCCCCATTGCCCTGAGAAACACTGAGAAGTCTGGGATATTACTGTCCTTTCTATTTTTTCTTCAAGTGTCCATCTCTGTTTTTGCCTGCAAGGACATGAAACCTAATATGTTTTAAAAAATTAAAAAACCCTCCAAAACTTGTGAGAAGGATGTCTAGCTTTTTTTTTTTTTTTTCCCTCTTTACCTCTGATTCTGAAGGGCAGACTATAGACTAAAAAGGGCATTTCTTCCATCCTGTGAATGAAGCCAGATAATCAAGCTTTAAGGTGAGTTTGGACTAGAATTAGGGGTTTGATATTCTTAGAAATAACATAATAGAAGACCACAGTGCTTACATCTCCTGGTTTGGAAATAAGTTCCTTACATAAAGGTCTCTGTAAGGGAACATGTATCCCCAGCCTCTTACAAGTACAAACTCTTGCACTGCAACAACATCCCTGATGGTGACTGGCTTAGGAAGGATCCAAGATAGCTGTTCCTATGCTCTAATTCAGCTAACCACTTAACCAAACTGCTCCTAATCCTGTATTTATCATACTGACCTGAGGCCTTCATGGAGATGCTCAGTGAAAAGGTTGCTTCTTTTTCAGTAGTTGTGAACATCATGCTGTGTGTCCCTTGCCTCAGGTCTGTGAATTACTCATTGTAAACACCATTTTTACTGTCTGTTTTTCCTCCCTTTGGTGCCCTACCCTTTTTCCTTCCAATATTTCTCAAAGACTGTGCTTTTATGTGTTACTACATTTTATATATATATAAAAAAACCACAGTAGAGGTTGCTGGCTGAAATACCAGGTAAACCTTGATGGAAAGGGAGCAGAAATCCAGACTGGAGTAAGACACCATGCTGTAGGTCATGAAGGTTTAATGGAGAAATTGTCCTTCCAATACAAAAAGCTCGAGCAGACATGTGCCATCTGGAGAGTGCCATGCTGGTGAGCATGCATTTGTGCATTACATTTAAATGGGAGCAGGAGGGAAATGCCTAAATGAGCTATTTGGGGAGCAGCAGGGGGCCTGGCTGCCCCACCTCTCTAGATTCAGAGCTCCCTCTGGAAGCTGATGCAGGAGCATCCTGGAGAACAGATTCTAACTGTGTGAATTCCTTTCTCTTGCCTTTTCTCTGACTTCACTATTTGGAAATTTCTGTTGCTGCATTTCATGCTGTGTCAGAAACTTAATGTCTGATGCTTCATGTCGAGGGCAAAGTCTCAGGGTTGGGAGGCTACATCAAAAATGGGTGTGAAGGGAAGGTGAAAGGCTGCAGAGGGTTTTTTTTGTGGTTGGTTCAGCTGTGTCACCTTTGTAATTATGACCACACCCTTATGGTTTCTTTATCTCTTAGCAGGAGGTGGGGAGGCTTTGTGTAGGAGTGAGACTGAAGTTTTGCAGTGAAAAAGAAAGGAAGCCTGACTTCCCAGAGGAGGCTGTTTCCAAGCTGTGGCTGTGTAAGCTTGCTGTTTATGATGTACCTTCTGGAGGTGAGCACCAGGAACTTTCTCAATTCTTGTTGCTCTTGAATCAATTGTAATTAATGCCTCAAAAACTACAAAAACATAAAGTATGGATAAACTGGACACTGCTAATTATTGGACAAATATCAGAAGAAAAAGAGACTGGTTGGCAGGATTGTTCCATGGCTTTCCAGAATATTAAATGTCATTACAGAGGATCTATAGATTAGTGCTCTCAAGGTATGGCCCATGACATGGAAAGAAAAATCACCATAGTAGTTTAAGGTGGTTTCGGGGGTTTTTTGCTTGTTTTTGTTTGGGTTTGTTTGTTTGCTTGTGGGGTTTTTTTGGCTTTTTTGTGGACTTAGAACCCAGACAGGTAAAGGGAGCAAAGGTTTGGCTGTTGGGCTGAAGGCTATTTCTGCCATTTTGCATATGGTGCCATTACTGTTGGCATAATTCCCTTGTTCAGCAGTTCAAGTTGAGATGCATTATGGATAAATGTAGATGAAGAGCTGGAGCTCAGAATTGAAAACATCTTTGTTTCCTCAGAGACCACCATTTAAAGGTTGATGAGGTAGGAGCCAAGGGCAAGACACAGGCAGGAGCTGTGAAGCCAATACAGCTGTCAGCTGATGCAGTAACAGGAAGAGAATTATTTTCACTAGGTGAAATTGGCAGTTGTTGTCTCCAGTAAATTGCATGTCATTGAAATGTTTTGGTAGTGCAGCCAAATCTAATTTCAGCATATGTTGCATATTTCTTCTGCAGTTTTTATTTTCCTTTCATGTTTGTATTGAGTTTCAAATGGGAAAAGTAGAGTTCATTCTGAAGGAATAAAAATATTCAACATGTCATCTAATTAATAAATGACAAACCATACTCTATTAACCTTAAAGCATATTTTATGTGGTTGACATGCTAATGCAATGTACTGTAATTGTTAATATATGGATTCATCAGACTGCACTGACCCTAACAAGATATCTAGCCATATCTTTCAGTAGAAAATTAAAAATAAATCATCAAGAGGAATCCCTTTTCAGAGTTCAAGTGTAGAATATGCTATAGAATTATACAGTTGCACCAGCCATGGTTTATAATTGATACTAGGAAAAAATTTTCATGGAGGAGGTTGTCAACTATTGGAAACACCATTCTGGAGGTGTTTAAAACACATGTAGATGTGGCACCTCGGGGCATGGCTTAGTGGTGGGCTTGGCAGTACCAGGTTAATGGTTGGATTTGATGATCCAAAGGGTCTTTCCCAACTTGAATGATTCCATGATTATGTCTATTTATTAAAAAAGCCTTGCAATGATTGTTGTTTTCTTTGTATAATACTTCCTTTCAAACAACGCAACTGTTTTATGTTGGACTCTCTTGCAGCTCTCTGATTTTTCAAAACACTTGATTCCTGTAGAGTGGTGTTAAATGATGAAGTTAAACTCAAGAATCTCTTGGACACTGGAGTTTCATCCCAGCTTTTTAAATTCTGGAGGGGTGGGATGAATCTCTGCCCTGTGCTGCTTTCAGTCCTTTTCTCTGCCTTTGGGTTGGCATTCTCAGAGTTGGATCTCTTCTCATTTGAAGAGAATGTTATTTTCCCTGCATCCATTGTGAGTGATCCCCCTAAAGTTCAGTGACTGGAAGGCTGGAATTTGTTTGTGGACACTTAGCAGCTCACAGTAAGAAGTGTAGCATTCCAGATCTGCATTTTTAACCTTTTCCTTGTTAGACAGATGTCATGGACTGATATATTTAGCTTCAAAACAGCCAAATCCTCATTTCCCACTTCATTCTCTCTGATCCTTTACTGGATCCTTTTCAAGCTTATACAGCCTTCCCTGGAGTTTTGCTGCCCAGTTAACCTCTCAGCTCCCAGCTGTAGTTCCAGGATTCTGCTTTGGGACTTCTGAGGAAAATTACAAGATGTTGTATCCTTGAAGGCTATGTGAACTGGCGTTAACAGGGTGGTGTTATGAGCTCTACAAGCTCTGTTTTTCCTCCAGAGATGTAAATGACTCCTGTGCAACAGCTGACCTCTACCAGTGCAGGAAATAACATCATGTAGTGTCTTCTTGTATTTCCAAGGGATAGTATTAAGTGTTTGAGACAGTTTTTGCTTGGCAGGTGTCGTTTTCTTAAATCTGGTACTGGAAATACAATTTCTTACAATTAGAGAGGTATAGCAAGAATATCAAGTCAATGAATTTCCAGGTATCTGTGTCCATTGCTTAAAATTACATCTTCTTCTAAAGGCTTGTTTAAGGACATATCAAAGTGTAATTTTTTTAAGGTGTTCACTGTTCTATATTATATAGCTGGTAAGTTTAGGGGAGAAGCATTCTTGTCCTCATCAGAGACATCAGATGGGTGTGGGAAGACAGGAGTCATATTCTGAGCAGATGTGTAGTGCTTTTGAAACCATGTATGCAGGCATTCTGCTTGCAATGTGGAGGGAATGAGTTCCCCTCTAATGAGTATGGCTCTAAGGCTGCAATTAAAACTGTGACTTGTGCTCGTTTCTATTAACCGCTTCAGCTGTGCTGTTGTTGTTCCTAATAGGCAATAGTACTTAAACTGACATTAGGAGATCCAAAGCATGCTGCATTTGCAATTGTTTGCTTTAAAGCAAATTTTGCTTCGTTGTAAGTGTCCAGCATGATTATTTGGGAGTCACTGCTGATAACTGAATGCTTAGAGCGGTTATGAAGTAGAAGCTAGTCAGCTTTCAGGAACTGATTCATTGGGAGACAGTAAAAAGTTTTCCCATTCTGGCCAACTAAAGCAGTTTCACTTAGCAATAATGATTAAAAAAAAAAAGTATTTTAAAAATATTTTTAAACCAAATGAACTTCGAAAACAGCTGCTGAGAGGAATTTTCTGTAAAGTCTTTCATCTGTAAGGTTCAGAGCAACCTCTAGGTCAATCACTTTGCAGTAATTTGTGGAAATATAAATGCCTTAATTAAGCAAGTTTTAAATAGAAAGGGGAGCTAGAAATTGTTGGCTTTAATGTATTTATACATCTACGCTTTTCAGCAGTTGAGGGAGAAGTGTGCTAATCTTAAATCAAAATGAAATAACTATTATATCCTCAAAATTTCTGTAGATTTTCACAAATTCATCTGCTTAGTCAGTACTGCCACATGGTGTTAGCATAACTAACTAACCTGATGGAAGCAGATACCTTATCTAAGGCAGTTTAATCCATCCTTATGATGGTTATCAAATATAATGTTTTCAAGGGGCCCTGTGTTAGATTAGACACTGATGGACAAGCAATTGCCTAGTGGAGTACATTGCATTTAGTGAGTGAAAGCAATGATCTTGGCTGAAACCAAGATGTAACTCTTGGATGTTTCAGGTGAGTGCTTTGTCTGCTAAATGAAGAAATAGTATTTCAAACTATACAACTTGTTACTATTTACAAATTCTTTTTTACTTTAGAAGATAAATACTCAAAAGTATTGTTCTGCCCTGATTTCTTTGATTGTTAGAGTATTTGAAAAGCCCCTCTTCTCAATGTTCCTACACCACAAACCAGTAAAGTTCCTGAGATAACTGTGGAGGGTGTTTGAACCTAAACCATGAGTGTAAATCTAGTTATAAAAGTTCACGGAGCAGCAAGATAACCAGACTGCTGTTCTGGTGGTGTTTGTGAGAGTAGAAATGAACTTGGGTATTTTGGGTGAATGTGTTCTTGTAAAACAATCAATTAAGTACACAATTCAGAAGCAGCCTTGACTGCAGGTACAGGGATGTGTAGCCAGCATGGGCTTTGGACAGAAAAGTTGTCTGCCAACTGGCTACATACCTTCAATTGGTCACTGCCAATTAAAGTGCCATATTACGGGCAACAAAAACAGTATTTCTACCTCTTCTGTCTTTTCTCTGCTATAAGGAGCCAGATCATCCCATTTTATGGTCCTATTTGACTCCATGTAAGCTAACAATATCATGGGAAATGTAATGGACTAGGTCTTTCCAAATCTGTAATGATGCTGCAAGGATGTAAAACTCAGTAACTGCAGTCAAGTGTGAAAGGTGTCCTTGCTTATTCTGTTCAGAGAGCTCTAAATCCCATTCCCTGATCTGAATAAGCTGGAGATACCTCCTGGTGTCTTCTTTTTTAAAGGGTACTACGAAGGTGTCAAATTTCAACACCTGTGTCACCATCAATTTTCTTCATATCAAAATCCAACTCCAGAGCAGTGATTTATTTTCCTGTATTTGGTGAGGGAGGGGGAGAGGAAGAAGCTACACTGCTTTATGGATTTGGCCAAAAGTGGCTGATGTTGTGCCCATGTCTTTTCTTGGTTAAAGTCATCCTAGGTCTGTAACTGGTACAAGCCAGTGAAGTATTGTATTTAATATAATTTCCAGACACTTTTGAATTTCTGTCTTGAAAGACCTTTCATAGGTTGAAAGGGGAATGTTTTCAGTGAGAGGTTTGAGCTCTCATCTATGGGCTGTTACTTTCACCCCCTTGCAGTTCATGGTCTTCAGGACTCCACTGCTGCGGCATCAAGCTAGTATCAAGGCAGTGTGAATGAGGCAAGTTCTTTCTCTTGTAAATCTTGTATAACCCTTCTGGGTCTTGCCCTGTGGAAAAATCGAAGTCCTTTTTATGTTTGAGGCTTCTGCATGGATGCCAGTTTGTTGACTTAACTAGTCTTGTTATATACACAAATATAATTGATTGACTCCAAAGGGCTTTTGTCTCAATTTGAACAGTGTATACCCAGGGTTACGTCCCTGTGATGAGCAGAAGTGACAGAAAATGAATGCAGCATTTCCTTTTTAGGGATTATTCCAGGATATGGTTGCTAGCCTTAGAGCTGCCAGCTCTGGCCTTATCACTGTAATGTGTCCTCACCATCTGCTCCAGGTTCTGTTGGTGAAGAACTGAGGCTTAATTGGTGCTTGATATTAATCGAACAGTGATAACAAAGGAAAAGTCATTACTAAGCCTAAAGTGAATCAGTAGTAAAGATATCGTGGCAACAGCTATTATTGCTGTTTACTTGTTGTCGGGACCACTGGCTTCTGATAGAAAGTAGGCTATTTGTATAAAAGACCTATTTACAAGAATGGCAATTTCCTACACAACACTTAAATGGAACCAGTGAGTAATGATGACACATCCTCCAGATTCACCCAAGCTCACCCAGGTGATGCTGTGTATAAGAAGGAAAAGGCAGATTAATCATCAAACATAAAATGAGGGAAAAGTGGGTAGGCAGCAGTATTGCTGAAAATACTTGCTAGAAGACCACAAATTGAACATAAAGCTTCAGTACCATGCTGCTGCTTGAAAAAAGCAACCAAATTTTTCTTGGGTGAATGAATAGACTCATCCTATGTAAAACATTATCACAGTCCTGGAAGTTCTCTTTTAGGAGCCATGTTTTGAGAAACATACAGACAAAACCTGTCGCTCTCTGCTTTATCCTTGTTCTCTTTGATAACACAGTCTATGAGGAGAATTTGAGATGACTAATTTAGAATATGTGGAAGTTTGTTGTGAACAGAAAGGTGAACTGATGTTCTGTCTCCCACTGAGGGCAGAGCAAGGGGTTGTTAGCTGCATTTTCAGGCTGGAAAAGGTTTCACAAGAAGATGGTCTGTTTTCCATCACTGGAAGCCTTTATTGATAGGTTAATAGCATCTGTGTGGGCTGGATTATGTATCTCTCTCTTGACTTGGAGCAGGGCAGTGGATGACACGGCTTTTCTAGGTTTATTTTCAGTGAATCATGTAGCATATGGAATCTTTTAAAGTGATGATCTCAGTGTCTAGCTGAATTGTTCATGCAGGTTTTCAAATCGTAGCTATAACTTTATATTAAAGAAGACTTTAAGATCAAGAACCACTCAGGGTTTTGTCCCAAAGTTTAGATCCTTGACACAAGCAGAAAAAGAAAAATCGTATTTTGCATTATTTCAACTTTGATTTCTGGCTTCATTGACTGAGCAGATGGGAACAGTCCTATCTCAGTGTGCTGCAAGGAGAGTAATGATGATTGCAGCTCTTGTTGAGGTACTTGGAATATTTCTAATTCAGAGCTTAAATTAGTTTCAAATTGTTTGTAAAATTAGTGCATGTTATCCTTATGTGCAGCTGAAGGCATGTTGTTGATCCTATGTATTTGTTGGTATCATTATGGCAGGTTTTTTTCAACTTAGCAAACATGAGCATAAACCCTGTCCAGCTGTAATCTGGAAAGTAAGGACGCTGACTTTGGATGCTCCAGAATTTTAAAGTCCCTTCTTTCCCTACATAAATGCTGAAATCTTGAGAGCTATATTTAGCCCAAGGTATTTTTATTTTTTTCAAGCTGAAAAAAGATCTATGAACTCCTAAAATAGCAGCTTCTTTTGGTATTGATGACAAAGTAGTTGCACTAATATTGTTGCTGTGAAGTCTAAGGGTTTTTTTAGGAGAAAATTTACATAAAGTAAAAATACGCAAATTCCAGTAAATGTTTTAACAGGAATAAAGGGAGTTTGTTGTTTTCAGCCTAATAACTGAAATATAGAGATTCTGTTCCCTTTTTAAACACAACTCTGCCATAACATCCAGAAATACTTCCTATTAATAATTTTTTTCAGGCTTTGCCAGCATGTAAATTGTGCCACAACTGGAAAAAGTCAGTACCCAAAATAAAATGGAAATCAGAAATACCACAATAGCAATATACGATGCATTCAGCATTCACATTGCTGAGCTATGGTTAAAAGTCTAAAAAGCAGGCTGGCCAGCAAATGAGGTGGTGTGCCAGGCTGCTGCTAAGAGCCCTGACAGAAGTAGCTTACTGCTTGATTAAACTGGTGCAGCACAAAAATGGGTGGAGAGGAGAGAGCAGGTTTTTGTGGCTGCCTGCAGAGCACAGATGCTCCGTGCCTTTGTCACAGAGTGCTGTCAGCATGTTTTTGTATGGGCTGGAGATGGGGCAAGGCCACAGCACAGGAGTGATGCAGCCTCTGCTCCTCCATGGAGTAGGAGGATGTGTGATGAACCAAGCCCCTTCAAAAGCATGGCTTGACTTGGATGTATTTTTCCCCTGGAAATGCTGAACACTGCACAACCACCAGAACACCTTCTGGGTCAATGGCTCGGTTTTTAAGGATCAAGGCTCCAGCTGAGCAAAACACTGCTTGCACCCTAATCTCTTCTAAATCATCAGAGCCTTAGGTATTTGCAGAAACTCATGTTAAACCTGAACAAAAATAAATCCTTTTTGAGTATTCATCTAGTTTTTCAAGCAGTGAGTTCTGTCTTGCTATGTTGCAGATTATTTCAGTCCTTTCTAAACAATCAAGGTCAACTGTGACTTTAGGTTTCTGCAGCACCAAGCACCATGCAGGCACTGTATGTAATACCACACCAGTGTTTTTCATTTCTTCTCAGTACATATTAAATTTTATACGTGCTTTAATATCCTAGTGGTAACCTCATTGCAAAGTTCTATATGGAAGTAGTTACTGAAAGAGTGTTTCTATTTTCTTTGTCCTCCCATATGGTATCTTTTTGAGAGAAAAGGTGCAGTCCTAGTGCTTAAATTGCTATGGGAGATCAGGTGCCTTGTAAGACTTCTCTGTTATTACAATGCTGGTGTTTGAAAGAGTTCATTAAATCTTTAAGTGTCTACATTTTCACTTAATGTTTCTTAGGCATTTTCTAAGGTGGTGGCTAGTAAAATAGTAAGAAAGGGCAATCTGCAGAGCTAAAAAAATCTAAACAATAATAACCGATAATTTTTAAAAAGGACAAAAACTGCAAAAAAAATCTCAAACCATCTCATATCTGTTTTTCTAGAAAATGCAAAAAACTGTCCAGAACTTCTGTTGCACTTGACCAGAACTGAATTGGAAGTAACAGCTTGGTTTTGAAAGTATTTATATCTTATTACTTGTCCCTTGAGTTGTGTGGTTCTTCTGCCGTCAGGGTTTCACAGAAGCAAACCTTCCAAAGCAAATAAATAAATAAAATCCCAGCTGACAAGCTAATATAAATGGTATGAAACAGAAGGGTAAATTTGGCGGGGGGGGGGAGGAACTGATTTGACATAAACAAATTAGAGCTGTTGACAGTGTGGGTGATTTTGAGAAATGCAGTTCCATTAAATTCACAGATATGAATCCTGACAAATAACAAGCCATGGTAATTTATATAAACAAGGAAAGGAAGTAATGAGTGGATGTGGAAATCTAACAAGAATTTGGTTTTTAGTACAGCACAAAATACTGTGGCAGTATGGATAGAGAAAACCGAGAGCCCCTGCCACGATGAGGCAGCGTTAACATGCACTGTCCCACTGGAAATAGCCACAGTGCTGTGCTAGGGTGAGAAGATTGGAGGAATTAATGTAATTCTCTGCCTTTCACACTTTTTATAGCAAAACCAGAAAGCACATGGTTAGATTGTAAAGTCAGATAAAACCTGAGGTCTCTCAGTGTTGTGCTGTAAAGTTCTGGTGCAGGTGTCTCCAAGGCTAAGTCAGACCCTCTGCACCATACAAGCTGTGCATTTGTGGTTTGTTTGTCCCCTGGAACTCCTTTTAATTCACCTGGTGTTTTATCTGCTTTGCACTGAAGTTTCTGTGCAGGTATGTGGTGCTTTGTTCAGTGGAAATGGTCAATACCACACATAACATGCTGCTTCCTGCCTGCAGGCACCTCTTGGAGTTCGTATTCTTCTGCTCTTTTTTGTAGAAAGAGCTGTTTTCACCTTTTGTTGAGGGTTCTTAATGAACAAATCTATTAAATATTCAAAGCACTGTATTTATTTAGATAAAAGCTGTTAATTATAAATGACCAGCCATATGGCCATTAAGACTAACACGTAGTAGGATATAGAGGGAATGAATATTTTAGATAATAATGGACTGTTTTAGAAAATAGGAACTTTCATGATATTATGTTTCATGTAGGTTTAACAATGGAGTGGTGATTGGTAGCCTGCAGTGGTTCACACTAAAGAACTTGGTTTTCTTTTCTGTTATATTTTTAATGCCTTGCTGTTGAAAATTGGCTGTTAAAAAAAAGCCACAAATGAAAAGCCTCAAGGAAAGCCAGATGGCTGAATATTGGCATTTGAAACAAAAATAAAATATTCAGCTATACATATGTGTCTTAAATACACTTAGCTGTAGCCCTTTGTTTGTTAGCCAGACTCTCTTCTCTATTGCTTTTGCACTGGTAAATTTGAACTTGCTTTGCATATTTTCCAGTAGATCAAAGCTGAGCAAAAATGTGGTTAAGGAAGCTTTAGTGCTTATTGGTTCTAGCCCCAAATCAAAGATACAAGGTCAGGTTTTTGCCAGATGTCCTAACCTGAAGTCTGGCAGGTTTGTTTGGGTTTTTTGAAACTCTGCCCATGGACAGGGATATTATTAGCAACCTTTTGAACACTTCTCAGCTCTTCCTGATAGAACTGAAGTTTCGCTGATACAGAAAATCTTTAAATTTTGTCTGTAGTGATGATGTCCTTGTTGCCCGGAACCCTGTTGTGAAAAATGAGCAACAGTTCAGGAAAGCTTGTGTGTAGATAAGCACATACCACCAACAACTGAAAAGTATGGTGGAGACATATGAAAACTCAGTTCTTCTACAGAAGCCCAGCCAACTCCTGGAGCAATCTAAGAAATTCCCTGCAGGTATTCAGCGTTTTTCATCTGATACATAAAAGAGTAACCATTGTATTGTTACTGCATTGACACCCTCCTGCTTTGGTGGAAAAATTTCCTTTTAATATTTCGTGTACTTTCTAGTTTTAATAGTCAGGACACACATTTGAAAACAGTGCTTGAAGACTAGGATAGCACCAATTAGTGGCACTGATAATGCAACTTTGGAAAATGTGTCCGTCAGATACCTGGTGATGTGGATAGTGCCTAAATGGAACCTGCTGTTTTCTTTCTACCATCTTGGTTCAAAAGGCCCTTGATGGAAATGGGCATGGCTTGTGTTTCTCTCAGTTGTGTGAGAAAGCTGAAGAGGTTACAGCTCGCTTCAGTCAGACCTGTTTCCTTTTTTCCTGTCTCAGTTTGGAGATGAAGTTGAGCTGTTTTTTGTGTGTTCCTAGCCTGGACTTGCTTTCAGGGTCACTTTGCTACTGTCAGAAACTCGTCACTCGTTCCTGCCTTGAGACTAACAATTGAATTTGAAGAACTGAACTGCTGGCATCTGAGATTCAAAATGCAGTAAGAAATCTCCACGGTGTAAATTAGAATTGCCATGGATTACTGTTGTGTGTCACTCTGTAAAGTCTCTTTCAGGCTTTTTTACAACCTTCATCTTTTGGCCCATTTGCCCAGGAGTGCTATGAACCTTTGTGGCATGTGAGACAGTGTAAATACCATTTTGACAAGTCCCTGTGTATC
Source organism: Dicrurus megarhynchus (assembly GCA_013399195.1). Taxonomy (NCBI): domain Eukaryota; kingdom Metazoa; phylum Chordata; class Aves; order Passeriformes; family Dicruridae; genus Dicrurus; species Dicrurus megarhynchus. The sequence goes on from VXAD01010092.1 coordinate 3,056,299, forward strand.
TAGGGAAGGCTGTGGGTGGGTGCAGCTCTATCTACCTTACTCTCATTGCTGTGGGGAGCAAGGAAGGCATGAGCAGAAATGAGATATGATGGGGGCTGGACTGGTGGCGTTCCATCAGGTCTTCACTGTCAAAGTTGCTGCCTACAGCACTATATTTTTAGAGCAGTTATATATTACAGTAATGCCAGATGCTGTTCTGAAGGAAGATTTGGAGAGTGAAAAACGGATTAAGGTTTTGTTGCATGCAAGGTTTATTGTAAAATTTCTAAATCTGTGTGGAGACATGCAAGATCTGATTCCTGTTCTTCAGTACAGGGATGATTCACCACTCTGAAAAAAATATTAGGAAAGAAATAGGCCCATCCAACAGCTTTAGATTTATGCTTCAAGTAGATAAAGGGTTATTTTAAATAGTTCAATTTTGAAATAACTTTAAATAAGCACAGAATTTTCACTTGCTCTTAGTTCTTAACCTATGCTGGTTGTCTTACACAGCAGCAATAGCCAGCAGAGATTTCCAGCACTGTTCTGTAGTCACAAATGCTACTTGCCCAATAAATGAATAAAAAGTCAGTCTAAGTTTGTATCTGGCACCTGACTGACAGAAACACTTAATACAAAGTCAGATATCTGACCTACAGAAAACCTAAGTAATGTTTGAAATATTAATGAATAGCAGAATTATAGATGAACAGACACAAAATATTTTGACTGTTCAAATATTGGTAGTGTTTAATATTTGTAGATTAATTCAGCCACCAAACATTTTGATTTATTCTGGTTACTCAAAAACTGCAGCTGCAGAAGCCATGTACAGTTCCTGAATATATAAAAATGAAATGGAAAATACTGGGTTCTGCTGCTGAGACAACAGCAGATGACTTAAACAAAAGCTGTCACTGGAGATGTTATCACAGGCTAGGGAAACAGTGCTGCATATAATTGAAGTTCCACAGGTAATTAGACTAGGTGCCCTCTGAGCAACTCTACTCCAAATAATAAATTCCTGTTTGCCCAAGGAATCTAAAACCCTCTGGCTGACGACAGTGATTTGGGGTAATTTTGTCCCACAGCTAAGGTCTTGCCTCTGCTATGGCAAGTTGCAGTTCTGAAGGATCTTTTTGAATCCACTAAAAGCAGCTGTCTGGTGAGGCAAACTCAGAGTAGATCAACTCCCACAGGAACCATTGTAGTCCTAATGTTAGCAGTGATGGTACCACCCTTCACTGCGAATGTTTGTACTCTGCACAAGGTGTAGCACAGTGTCCAGCAGCCTCATTCTTTTGGATGTCAGTTTCCTTGAGTGTGTTCTTCCTACACAGCCTGTCACAAGAAACCTGGCCAAAACCTGTGTCCCACAGACACACCCCCCTCCTCACTTTCCTACTGGTAGTCTGTCTTTCTTCTAAGACTCTGCAGTGTGTTCCACAGCAAGGATGAGAAATCTCCAGGAAATTGGTCATTTCTAGGAATGTCCCACTGTTCCTGGGGTTTTGATTTATTGTGTAAATGAAGGAGAAACTCAAGAGGTTTCCTGGAAGCTCAGCAGTGGAGGGTCCCATACAGAGCTGTATTCCAATACACACACTGCTGCTCCTCATGGAATATACAGTTAAGGCAATGAGTGGGTCTTTCCTGAGAGCTGGGCAAGGTGGTCAGGCAGATCAGAAAAAAAATTCTCTTAAGACATGGCTCCCAGGGTTTTGCAGATAATAGAAAACTCTGCTTTGTGCTGCAGTGCAAAGTGATGTGTCACATCCCTATCAGGATGCCTGCAGGATGATTTTCATAAGCCTGCATGCCTATAAGGAAGTTTAAGCGGTTATAATGGATGTCCAAATTGTACATTATTGTTCAGAGAGATGCAAGCTTAGTGGGAAATCCATAGCAGGGAAGGAATTTCTGCACTGTTCAGTGAGTCAGTGCTATCATGATCCATATGAGTTGATTTGGGTCAGTCCTGTTAGACTGCAGAGTGCTTCCTATGCTTATGGGCCAGAGTATGGCAGTAACTTCACCTCAAACACCACTGTCTGTATCTCATCCCATGCACTGCTTTTTAGGAGGCCAGGAGTCGTATTTGAGTACATCATCCTGACCAGCGGTAGAAAAGAAGGGGTTTTCTTAACCTGGCTGTTAGAATTTTTGTATGAATCAATCCATAATGGAACTTCCAGTTAATTCCCACTGCTCAAGTTTAATCTAGATTCAGAGTTCTTTACTGTGTTCTGCCTTCATTTGTTGAGACCATTGTTGAGGAACTCTCTGACATTCTCATTTATATTTGTAAAACCCTTCCACTTTAGCAGACGGAAATGTATTCAGTGACTCCATCTTATGTAATGTGTAAGTCAGTCTGTCGGTTCCATGTATCCCTACAGTCAAGACTGTTTTCAATCCTTTGTGTCACTCTCCCGGTTAATTTGTCTCAAATTTTACAGTGACAACATTTACTCTTTAAGCCAAAATCCCTTAGCCCATGTCTGTCTTTATTGCCTTTCTTTCTTCCTCCTTGAAGCTATTTGCAATTAAACCTCAGTGAAATATGAAGCACCAGAAATGTTAGACTATCTTGGCAATGTAGAGGCATGAAACAGATGAATAATGAGAAGCACAAGATAAGAAGCAGTAATGCCACTTTCATTCTGGAGTGCCTATTCTGGCAAAGAGTTCACATCACCTTTTACAGTTCTCTAAGCTATTTATGAGTCATAGGAATGATTAAGGGAAAAAAATCCTACCAGAGAAGAGTCCTCAGATTTGTTTAACTTATGGAAATGAGAAACTTCAAGGCCTTTTTTTGCTAAAGATTAAGAATTAACTATCTGAGATTGCTAATGCACTTCAACTTAGAGAAGTGTGTTGATAAAGCAAAGAGGAGACTTTCAAGCTTGTGCTTTTTTCTTCAATGTGCCCATTTTGAGCAGTGTGTGAGTAGAGATGACACATCATCATAAGCTGCCTTCTTTTTATTTCTTTCCAGATATTGGCCAGGGACACTTCTGTGTTCATGGAAAATGCACATTTGTGACAAATATAAAAAACAAAGCTCAGTGGACAATGAGCACAAGATTGCGGAGATCTGAAGGCTTTCCTTTAAGCTTTCTTAGCTTGTGTATTTTTCCATGTGCAAAAAACATGTTGGAGCTATGGAACTCAGTGGACCTCTTTCTCTTCTTTTATATGGATCTCTCTCCTTTTTGTCACTGAAATTTGCTGAAAATTGCCAATACTTTGAATATGTAGCATGGTTAATTTTGTGCTATTTATTTAGCATTGCTTTTAACAATCTGGAGAGCAGGAATAAAAATTCTGTTGAATATTTCTGTGTGGTGTGCTGTGATACGTGAAGGAATGAGGCCCAGCAGCAGAGATGCAAGCGAATCTAAGGTTTTATTTGGAAGCATCAGTATATATATCTCTACTCCCAAGAGCCCCCCTTGGCTACAAAGCACAGGCTTAATCACAGCTCCTCAATAAATCAGTCCCCCTGACATTTTCTGTTGTTCTCTTCATGGCTGTAGAGCGCGAAGCGTGTGCTGTTCCAAGTTTCTTCATGGGCTAGTGGAGATGGTGTGCTGTTCTATGCTGATGTAGAAATTAATTTGTCCAGTTCTGTCTCAGGTACACACTGTCCAGGGATGCTGCTGCTGCTTTCTGTTCAACTCTTTCCTTACACCAACACCTGTTACCCCAACAGTGTGCTGAAGGGGCAAGTTTGTGTAAGTCACGGTGGACAGGATGCAGTGAGAGAAATAAGGAGGCATTAGGTCTGCTCAACACTAAGGTCAGCTTGGGTAGTACAAAAGTACTCAGACAAAGGCAAATTTAGTGCCTGCTGCCACTCTGTTTGCATAGCTGATTGTGACTGCGTGTTACAGTGTGAGTAACTGGAATACAGGACACCTCTGTAATGGAATGTTGTTAGGAGATACGCCATTGTTGCTGTTCTTGGGTTAGAGTAGAAGCAAATCTTCTTCTTCCCCCTCTGCCCCCACTTCTTTTTTTCTTTGTTTTTGCAGAACAAGCTTTTGTTCAATCTTGGCCACTAGAAAGCCTTGAAATAGTAGTAATATGGAATTCTCCTTATAATGAAGGAAAAAGCATTATCATTACATTCCTGCAAAATGTGTAAGTAAGGAGGAAATTTACCTCAAGAAAAGAGTTGTCAGAGGGTTGAATCAGAATTGATCTGGGTAGACCTGTAGGTATAGGCATGCAATGCCATCTGCTTTGAGGGTGTTTTATGTGTTTAATTTAGATAATAAAATGCTAAGTATCACTGTCTAATTTTTGAGCTGTGATGGTTAATGACACCTGGGAATAAAAAGCTCAGAAATGCCTTTAACTTCTGCCCACTGCTCCACAGTCACTGGCTTTATTGAAAGTGAAAGATGTCCCTCAGACAAGAGAAAGACATCTCATGCTCAAGAGATATTCCTGACTTTGCATGCCTCATTTAAGTTGGATCTGGTTGTGATTTTAATTAAATGCTTTTTCAGTCAGAAAATGTTGATTCATGGAAGACAAAACATTTTGAGGAAATGCACTGATTTGTAATTTTCTTCATTGTGGTGATTGTCTGGCTTTCAAAAGAGATTCTATTTTAGATCTTAGAAACTTGAAATAAGTTCAGGCAAGCCACAAGTTTACTTCACGTTTCCTTTTGATCCACTTTCCCAGGGATTAATCCAGAAAGGATTAATTATCTAAGGTTAATATGTATTCTTTAAAATGTCTCATTACTGTCGTTAGGTGACAAGATCTCTTTTGCTATGGGGTTTGTTCTTTCTCAAGTCAACAAATACTCCCAAATGTGCTTTCTCAGCCGTCTCCTTTCCCCTTCAGGGCAGAAGCTTCATTTCCTCTTCCCTTTTGTAAGTGTCATATCAAGAAAGGTGGGAAAACTGAGTCAAGCCTGCATTTCATTTTCTGCCTGCTAGCACACTCGTTCTGGAAATGTTGATGTCTTCTCTTTTTGCTTGTTTCTTAGTTTAGAAAGAAGGAGTGAGGCCATTTCTTTCTGAAGAATTTTCTGACACGGAATTTTGCACTGGTTCTGGTTAGTGCCCCCTTGACATTCACTTACCCTTTGACTTGTTCTCACCAGGAAGGTGATGTTGCAGTTTCTTCGTACCAGGGTAGGTAACAGCACTTACTTCAAATTTTTATTCTTAATACCAGCTGTGGTTTGTTCATCCACTCTCACAGAAAATAAAATTACACTGATAGCAGGGGGAAAAGTCTCAATCATATTGAGAGTTTATTGCTGGCTCTGTGCATGATGGAGCCAAGATAAATATATTTCTTTTTCATTTTTTCTGCCCATCCCTCCATCTTCCCCAGCCCATGTTTTAGTTGTTTGGTAGGTTCTTACTTCTAAATATTTACAGAAATGACAAAGTAACTGGCCCTTAAACATATAAACTTAAGGCAGCCAAGGTTATTCCTGTTTATTTCTTGCATTTACCCTGCACCAATGCTGAAAACACCATTCTTAATACTATGTGTAATGATGAGTATTTATGAAAAAAAGTATTTATTTTTCTTATTAATATGACCAGGCAAACAAGTTGGTGTTTCAGGGCTGTTCTACAGACAGGTAATTTTTTCACAGAAGGATGTAATTCTGTGCTTGGCCTTTAGCGGCGCCAGGCCCGTTTTCCAGGAATCTGAGAGCATTGTTTTACAGGAGTTTTACATTGGAAGATGTGAACTGCAACTTCCATTGCACGTTTGCTTATTGTTTTCTGGATTAGTTTAGTAAATAATTGGTCCAGTTTAGATAATAAACACTTTAATGTTCAATATAAGTTGCAAGTAATGGAATTTTTAAATACAGATTGAGAAAAATCGGTATTACTTCTGTACAAATGATCTGATCTTAAGCAGCCTCATGAATCCAGGGTACTGTGAATTCAGATAGTCTCTAAAATGAAGGACATCATTGCCTGGCTGCCAGGGAGCAGTATTTCTGGCACTTGTGTGTGGTGGCATTGCTTTGCATGCTTATACACACAGTTTTTCCAACCAGTATTTTATCAGCTGTAATATAAAAAATATGAGTCATTTTCATTTAGTCTGATTAGAGTTTGCAAACAGTAATTCCAAACAAAACCAGTCACACTGTATTAAACACTTAACTGTGGTGAGCAAGAGTGCAGGTTTTGTTTCTGAAGGGTAGTCTGTGTACAAGAGGTATTTAATTAGTTTTCATCAGAGCTATGGATCCTCTATTTGGGGATTATAAACAAGCCAGGAAAATCTGGCAGAGCTGAACTGCTGTGTGCAAGCTCTAAACTAAAAATAGTGCCAAGATGCATATAGACACCAGACAATACCATCATAAATTTACTGAGAAATCTCGTGTGAAAACAAGGTTAAACTCTGGCTTTGGATTCATGCTGTATACCTGTCCCTTCTTCCATCTGCCTATCAGGCACAGAGTTCTTATTCTCCCCAGTATGCCAGCTCTCGAACTGAATGTGGTTGATCATGAGCATACTATAAAATGCTTTGGTGTATTTTGAGAGTTGAAAGGACTAACAAATGCAATATATAGGGATGTGATACATTTGTAATGAATTTGACACACACACACACAAATACATTACAGAGGTGTGGAGAATGTGGTTTGACCATAAGGATGCCAGGAGATCTTAAGCTATTAAGGCTGGAGCTTTGTCCTTAATTCACCCTGTCATTTCTAGGTATTACAGTATGTGGCACCAAATGTAACACACTGTCTCACATCTAGTGTAAAATAAGGATGGTATAATGTGAAGTATATTGGGCAAAAGTAGTCTGCTGTGAACTGAGCTTCAGTCCACAATTTTCGTGGTGTATATTTAGGACAGGTCTGTGCAATTACTGCAAACTTTTTGTACATGAAGCATTTGTAACACTGGAAAAAAAATCCTGCACAATTATTCAGTGTATTTGGAGTACAGAGTATTTAGCATGATACCTTAGAAAACAGGTACTTAGGAGAATCTAATGGCTCAAGATAACAGAGAAATCTATATTTTGCCTCATTGGAACTGTGTCTATGTATTGTGTAAATCCATAGAGGTATATTCAAGGTGATTAGCCAGGATTTAGTTCTGTGTGGGAGCAGGGGGAAAAGGTCTAATGGAAATGTCGACAGACCATTAACTAGAGTATCACTAATGGGTGATATAATAGAGAGAGATATTTTTAATTGTAAAGGGGTTAATTGGTATTCCTCATTTGCATTCCTTTCTTCCTGAGTGGTGGCAATTTGAGCTCATCCAGTGATAGGAATGGTTTTTATACTGAGAGAATATGAAGGATCATAATATTTTGTCCAAGAAAATATGCAGGAGGGAAAACCAGAAATATATTAACTGACATATGATGATTATCCAGCTATAGCTGAGGAGAAAACTGATTTTCCTAAGAATTTATTAAGGGAGGGCCTTCAGGATATTACTGTTTCCTTAGTATTCAGGATATTACTGTTTCCTTAGTAATTAGAAGAATTTGATTTTTAAATTATAATTGTTTTATACCTGAGGGTGAAAAAATATCTCAGATGGGTCAAAGTGTTTACTGTTGCAAACTTCAGCCCTTTTCTCTGTGGAGATAGGATTTTCTGAATGTAAGAGAGAAGCTACTGTTTAGATAGCCCATGTCTAGGCACTCAGACACCTAAAATGAGGCTCATCTCCCTGAGCTGATGGGAACAAACTGAGCTTTTGCTCCCGCTGCCCTCATAGGATCTTGGTTGGTCCATGACTGGAGGAACTGGTCAGCTGATGTCAGCAGGCTGCCCTGTTACCTCTCACCTTGTCAGCAGCCTGTTCTGACAATAAGATCCTCCCCTGGTGCTGGTTAAGCTTGGATCATTGTGCAGGGTTTAGGTCAGGAGCAGCTAACATGGGCTGGGGGAGCCCGGCCACAAGCCACCAGGGCGAGCTGTGGGCAGTGACTTCTGACTGCACAACAGCCAGTGTCCATCGCCTGCCTGCAGCTCTCTGTGCTTGGACTGGGCTCCAGGGGCTGATCATCTGCACATCCCAGCTGCCCACACACCACCAGGAAGCTCTGAGCCTACCCAGCTCCTTACACTGTTACTGCCTCTCAGAGTGGGACTCGCTGGTTGGGGTGATGTGAGCAGGGTGAGGTACCCAGCCTTCCTCAGCACTTACAGGCTCTCTGTGAAGCCTTCCTGCCTGAGGACCTCTTTCTTCATCTCAAGAGTTAATGAGACCATTAGGAAAAGCAAACAAAGAACCAAGCACATATGCATGCCCTCTATCTCTTCTGCTGTGGCCGTCTTTTTTTTTTTTGACTGTTGCTCCTCAATTCTGTTTCCCCCCAGCCTTCATTGAGCTGTGCATGCTTTCTCTGGAGGTCTAACAGCTTTTTCATTCATATTTCACTTGCCCTCCTGTCTTGTTCGTAAGTATGTAGCAAAAAGTCTTTCATGTGGATTTTTATTAAGTCCTGAATGCAAACACATTTGAAAAATACATGATATATAGTTGTGTGGCTGATAGCTCTTAAGTATATTTCATTGAACAAATAGCGTCTTTTAGTTTCTTTGCAAAGTTAATGCCTTAAAGAATTTTACCAACAGCAATTTACTCATAAATACCATCTTAATGTACATAGCACAACTATGTTTTAATAGAGGAATTTGCCAATTTCTCAGTCCTAAAGTACAAACTGCAATTTCTTCTTTGAGTCTTTCCAGTCTTCAGTGTTTACTGTGCTTTTATTTAGTGGTCCAGATGCTTTTTTTGGTGAAAGAGAATAAAGCTGACTTTCCCCATCGTTGCCCATTTCCTATTAGATTTATGGGACTGCTTTGTCTATAGCACTGTGAAAAAAATTGCAGATTATATCAATGAGTGCAGATAGGAGACTTCAAGTTTCTAGAGAATTTCCAAACTCATTCCAAGACATCTTGCTCTAGACTTCATCAGTTGCTTTTACAGATTTTGTGCTCTGTGGGATTCCAGGCACACTTGTTTCAGAGTTCAGAGATGCTGTGGGGCTCACTAGAGCTCCTTGTTCACAGCTGAGTCTCTGAGCAGCTTGGATGAAAGCAAGAAGTTGGATGTTCCTGAATGAGACCCAGCTGGCCTGGCTCCCATCTGCTGGGCTGCACTGGGTCTCTGCTGCCCACTGCTTGCATAGGCAGGGTGGTCCTTTCACAAATAACAACATGCACGTGGTGCCAAAATCCCAGGCTAGTTCTCAGCTTGATCAGCTTCCCAATCTGCTTCGCCACACGGCCAAGTGACATTTGTGCCAGATTAAGGCCAAGGGAAGAGCTGGGGGTGGGAGGGAAGCAGAGCTGCATTCTTGGTTCTGTTTTTTTAGCTGCAGTGCTGGCTTACACAAATTTGGAATGCCTAGAGATTGTCAAGTGCTCTGGTAAAGCACTTTGCAACTTACACATGTGGTCACATTTCTGTGCTGTGTATATACCCTTTTCTGCCTGTCTTAAGGCAGCTGGGTGGTTGCATGTACTTGCCAGAGCTGTGGAGTTTCTGGGCAGGGAGCACTGCCTGTCAGCTCCCTGACTGCCTGCAGGATTTTCTTTGTTCCTGTAGGCTTCAGCAGGCTGAGTCCCAGTATACCAGCTCTGGCATGTGCGCTGCCTGGGCACTGGAGTCATTCCCAGTGAAGCTTCAGCACTCTGGTAGTGTTTGTAGCATGGGGAATTTTCAGTCCACTAAAAGTCACGGACCACCTTGGCAGGGGTGCCATTCTCACGCTGTGAAGTGCCCTCTGCATTGTGTAGTGCAAGGAAGTGATTTGGTTGAAAGGAACACCGTCCTCTTTGTTTTTTTGGATTCTCCCTCATTCTCACCCAAAATTATTTCTGTTCTGGATCATTTCCATGACCCAGTTCCCTGCAAGGCCTCACAAATGGGAAAGAGCAGCAGGGTGGGGAGGTGACAAACAAGCTTAAACTGCCTGGCCTTTGTACTCCACAGGAGAAAGAGTGCTTCTTTGGGGCTACAAAACTGAGGCTGCCAGAGCAGAAAGAGAGCATCGTGTGAGTGCAACACTACTGACACAGCTGGGTTTATCCTGGAATAATAAACCCACCTACTGCCCCCTGTATGAGCTGAACAGTGAAAGCACAGTTTTGCCAGTGCAACTGCATCTGTGTTGGGGGATTTTACCAGCATTCCCTGTGCTACAAATACAGATGTCTGTATTTGGGACCTGACCATAGAATGTATCTTTACCAGCTTTAATTGATTTTAGCTAGGAGCTAACTGGCTCCAGAAGAACTACTTATAGCTTAACATTTCTGTGGAAAATGTACCATTTAGTAATTAATGGGTTTGGAAAGAAGCCAGAATCTTTCAATCTAATCCAGTTTAAGAAAAAAGAATCAATTGACTCTTTTTGGAATGGTAAATATAATGAAATATTTTACAAAAAATCATGGTTAAAAATAGCCTAGTTGCACTAGCTGTCATGTAGGATAAATCACTTGCATCAGGATGTGATCTTTGTGATTTGTGGTCTATGCAAATAAGCACAAGGTTTTGCTCCATATTTTGTATTCAGGCAAAGTTCCCTATGGACTTCAATGGGAATTTTGCCTAAGCAATAACAGCAAAATTGGTCCCATGTGAAAAAAAACTGATCACTGGGGAAAATTAAGAGATTTTTCTTAAAGGCACAGATGGCAGTTAAGCATTTAACTTTAATTGGCTTTTTACATGAGTAGGGACCCCTTTACTGTTTTACCTTTAGAAGAATCCTCCTCAGAACTCTGAAGAGAGAAATGTGCATGACAGTGGTGGATAGTGTTGCTGGGAGGGATAGAGCAGTGTGCTCCAGGGAAAGGAAAGAATGCTACAGAGGGCTGTGAAATAGCTGAAACAAATGCCAAGATGGAGCCCTGAGAGCTTCCTTTACTCTTATCATGTGAGTAGTTTTACTTGTCATGGCAACAGTGTGTGTGTGAGGAACAAGAGAGGGGCAAAAGGATGGGAGAGGGAGCAACTGCAGAACTTCAAGGGTTTTAAGAATGCTTGAGGGGGAAAAGCACGAATGTTAAAGCTTATCTGGGGCATGGAAAGAAATAATTTGGGAAAAGTGGCCTTGAAGGCTCAATTTAGTATTTCAGCATGTTGTGTTGAAAATTAATTGCAAATAGATCCTTAAGTTTTCCCTTCGCTTAGTGTGATGGTAGGTGGGTACTGAGAACATGAACAACCAAAAGAGATGGTTGTTTAAGGTCGGGGTTATGGCAAGCACTGGGCTTGGGTTTGGATGTATTTTGTTTTCTATGCATTTTCCTCAAAGCAACCCACTTCCATTCAAAAATATGTATTAACTCAGGTTCAAATAAAAATCTTAAACAGCTTTTTTCAATCGGTGCTAAAGGCACATCACATTGATTGCTAAACTGAGACTTAGAGTGAAGCATAGGTAAGACTGTCACTGAAAATTTCTCTTGCCTCACATGGGCATGATAGTTGCTGTGAAGAAACCATGGTTTTATTGGGCAATTAAGACACTTAATAGCTGGGACTGATTAGAACCCAGTTCTAGGTGTTGGAACCAAGAGAAGCTAAAAGTCACTCCTGGAAAAGTCAAGGATAGTAGCAAGGCCTGGGTTAGGAGATGCAGCCTGGGATCAGGCAAGGAGCATGAAGTAGCTAGAGCAACTGCAGACAGGCAGCAGTAAAACCTGAGTCAGGACCAAGCACAGGAGACAGGAAAAAGCAATTGAAACTCAGGCGGCATTGTAAAGGAAAAAAAAAGAAGCAAACCAAGTTTAGCTTAGCTTAGCTTAGGCAAGGAATTTGTTAAACAGACAAAGTCAGCATCTTGATGGCTTCATATTTGTAAGTGTGGGTAAACTGGCTTAGCTTCCACTGTGATGCTTCTGGCTTGGTCAGCCTTTGGTCTTGGCAAATCCTGTCTGATAGGAACGCTATCTCATTTGATTGCTGCATGGACAGGTCCTGTTCAATAGCCTCTCTCTTCCCATTCACTGGGATGTAGGGTTTGGATACAGGGATATACATTCCTATCATGGTCCCTTAGGTTAGGTGTCAGGAATTTCTAGGTTTAAGTCCTCAGTTTCTGGGTTTTATTTCATATTTTTTCAGAACTTGTGGGGTTTCCATTCCTAGAACTCTTCATCTATGATCTGTTGTTCAGATAAGAAATCTGTCATGGAACTGCCTTTTCTGGAGAAACTTCAGGTCACCTGGGAGGTGGTGCATTCCAAGACAAGAAACCTGTCCTTTTTCACCCTCATAAATGTAAATAATTACATAACAGTCTCTGTATCAAGTCAGCTGTTACCAAGTTCAGGCCTGGAAACATGGAATTTGCTGTTCTTGGAGAGCCTTCCTTCTCCATTCACCAGCCAGGCAGAGACTGAGTCACTGGCACTAAGCCATTTGTCTTCAAACTTCCCTTACTTCAGGGACAGGCAGACTGTCTTTCTCAGTCACTAAGTGGTCTGTTAGCATCTTCAATGAATATTCTCTTCCTCTTGAAAGCCCTTTGTCTCTGCTCTGCCTGCAGTCTTCAGACCTTGAAAATCCTGAGCCCGTCACTGAACCTGAAAGGACTTGTCGTGCCCTGGACAAAGAAGCCTCCTGCAGAGGTTTGCTATCTCCTCATTACATACTCTGTACTCCAGCCCACTGCCAGCATGGCCAGGCAGAGACTGGGGTATCCCACAACTATTCCAAGACTGAGTAGTTGCCAGTGGGCAGTTCCACAGCACATTGTTCATATTCTCTTTTCCTGGTTTGCAAATGTCAACCACAGGTCAAGCCACGTCTCTCTCTCTGTCTGTATGTATATTTGTTATATATGTGTGTGAGCATGAACATACACATACATAAATAAAATGGGTTAATATTTAAGGTATGTAGTGAAGCCTTGCACATGCTTCAGAAATTCAAAGCAAATGCAAGCAATTACATCTGCTGGAATTGAGTGGTTGTAATCTCTGGGAAGGATGTGGAGCAAAGTGAAGGATCCTCTGAAGGATGTGGAGACCGGGAGCAAGGAGTGGCGGCTTCTGTGAGGAATGCATGGTTCTCCACTGCTGGCTGTTTGGAGGCCAGGAAGGCAGGTGTAGGCCTCTGCAACATGAGAACATGGGTAGTAATTTGTGGAGATGCATATATCTGTGCTGATTAGGCTTCTTCTATAACCAAGGAGTGAAAGGCAGGTGTGGGCTCATTACGGTTGTCATTAAAGGTGTCTAAAGGTGAATAGCACTGTTCTGTAGAAACTCATGGAAAAAACAATGAACAACACAAAACATGTTACCTGAATTTTGATCCAGCCCTTCTGTCATTGATGCAGGAAGTGCCATAATGAATTCTTCAGGTGCTTTTTCCTGCATTGTGAACTAAATTAGAAGGTTTTGTGTGCAATAACCAGGAATGGAACTGCTAGCCTTGCAGAGGTCATAATTCCAGTGCCCTTCCCACAATCCAACTGGAAAGAAAAATGGACATTTCCTTCCACAGCTGATGGACACATAATTCCCAGTAACCCTGGTGCAAGAATGAGAAGATGTGGAAACTTCCAAAAGGTGCCATAACATAGGTAGTCAGGGAGAGGATTGTATCTGAGTGAGTTCAGTTACTGGGATGAACCATGTGGTAAAGACATAGCCAAGTGTTTCACACTTTGAGATTAAGATTAGTAGTTCTTCAAGTTGCTTATGAAACTTTAATGACTTTACAGTTATATCTTTGTTAAAGTAACTTGGAAGGAAGTTTGGGTGTGCAATTTCTCTGTTTTCAGTGCATGACTTAGGGCAGAGACAGAGAAGATCTTTAATTCTGGAGAAGTATTGGGAATAAGAGGCTATTATGTGACAGGAATCTCCAGCTGATGAAAATTAGAGTTTCCCAATTACCACATGGCCACAGCTGCTCTTAAGGTATCCTTCAAGGAAGGGAAAAATCAGAAGCAGGGCTAGGGGCTAGCCTCTGGGCTAGGGAAGGAACTCTCTTCACAGGACTGCCTCCAGTTCTACACTGTAAGTACTTCCCTTCCAGATCTTTTTCCCTAACACAAAGAAAGGCCCTCCATCTCTTCAAACCCTGTTCTTCTGGGTTTGAAACCCTTCTTAAAGCATGCTTTTGAAATGGTCTCTTGCGGATGTCATGAGGAAGATCCACTGCCCTGTTTCACAGGGTTGCAAGAGGCGTGCTGGGATGTGCGCTATTACAGTGAGCATGGAATGAATTACCACTGAATATGAGAGAGTTTTAAGATCAGGCTTTTTTCAGGCTGTGGTTCCAATGCATGAAGGTGATCCCTGTGTTTTTCAGTGTGTCTAGCTGGCTAACTTGAGTGCTGTTGAACGTGGGGTAATGTTGATATTCCAGTTGTGGGGTAGTAAACCTGCAGGAAGTTATCCTGTGCTCTGTAGGTGAGGTCATACTTGTGTACCAGCACAGCTTTTCATGTGAAAATGCATTACTTTGAAAGGATTTCATTCCATGACCGTAATTTCTGTTACTAGTTTTAGGAATAAATTCAACTGTTACTGTAACATCAGAATCAAGATTTATGTTAGAGATAAAATATGCCTGTAACTTAAGAAAGAAGAAAGAATGAAATGTCATTTGACAATGGGGTAATGCAATCTGTGCACATTCAGCCATCGCTCCTTTCCCTGGCTTTGGTGCAGGGAGTGAATGCTTTTGCTTTGTGTCCAGGCTGCAGGTTTGGGGGAGAGAAAGCAAAACTGCACATACTCTGCAAGGAGGAGCTATAACACAGATTGATCCGGTTCAGAAGAAAGGAAATGTTTTCTTCCAAACCATTACACAAATTCTGGATGAGCATAAAACTGTGTAGTTTCACCCTGAATGCTGTTCAAACAGAATGCCTCTTTCCAGAGTGTGCATGTCAATATAAGGAAAACGGCATAAATGTCACGCTCAGTCTGTCCGAGCTGCGTAGTTTTGTTCTCGTGCAATGGGAGCAGGTGGTGGGAGGTTGTTTTGATGGGCCGAGAAGCTCCTCCCCTCCTTCCCCAAGCAGCATTCTCATCTGCGTCAGCAGTAATTGTGTGCCTTGCACTGCTTTCAGTGAGGGTGAGTGCAAAGATACATCAATATGAGGTATCAAACTGAGGCTTAGGTGTTCCTTTTAAGTGGCTGCTCATTTCCTTGAGCCATAACATGGGCTAAAGGTTAACTTACATATTCTCCGTGGAAGAACAATTTCTTTTTTTTTGGGGAAGGGAGAAGGAGGGGCAAAGGGCGTTGTTTCATATTCTTTCCTACCTATAGACTCCATGAGATGTACAGTGCTGCTCATGCAGATTTTTTTTNTGGATTATTTGCTAATCAGACTTCAGTGCAGTGGAGATAAGGGCGAGACTGTTGCCTAGCTAGGAGGCTGTGCCGGCGCCCGAGCCTCGGAGCCAGGAGCGACGCCGCTGCCGCGCCGGCTCCCGGCGCGCCCCCGCTCCGGCGCGCCGCGTGTCCATGGGCCCGGCGCGGCGGAGCTGTCCGAGGTGCTAGGATGCTGGCAGCAGCCGGATTGCAGCGGGAGAGGAGCCCCACGGTCCTGCTGGCACCCGAAGGTAGGCTGGCTCTTTGTTTGAGAATCCCTGATTAATCAACAGCAGCATCCACGGAGCCGGGCAGCTGGAGAGAGCAAGCCTGCCGGTAGTCACGGGGGAGAGACAGAGACGATGCCACGAGCCAGACTGTTTCAGACCTTCTGTAAGTGGCAATGAGCGAGCAAGCGTCTTTCCTGCTGCAAGAAGCCATTTGGATAGGATATTTGCTGTTCCTTATATTCCTTTCTTTTTGTCTCCACAGAACATATTCAAATGAGGCACCTTAGAAATCTCTGTGTTAGTGCATATGATGGTGCTGTAATCGTCTGTGTTGTAAAGTGGGTAAAAATCATCCAGTTTCTTCTCTGCTGGACCTCAAAGCAGGGTGTTGTTTATACCCTCCCATTATCCGTACCCTCTCCTCTCTGAATGTGGATTTAAAGAAGCAAGCACCTGTCTTTTCTTTTCACTGCATTTTTTTTAAAGCCAAACTTTCCATGCCATTTTAATCGTATGTTAAGAAGACTTGTAACATAACACATTGACTTATAGCGATGTCGAATTCTACAATCTGGGCAATTCTGCCAACAAGATTTAATGCACTTTAACTGAAGAAAGAAACTGAGCCTAACTGAAAATCTGTTTCTTATGGTGCTGAAATATCCCTTCCGACTGCACTGAGATAACCACAGGAAAGGGCTTTTACAGGCAAAAGTCACCTTTGATTATTGCACTTAGTGGTCCCCGTGGACTTGAATTTTGGTACGTACATATTTTAATACATGATATGAGCATGCTAATAAAATGTGGTGCTAATTAGAATGAAAAAAAGTAACATTACAAAATAAAATAATGAGTTGTCAGAATGCGTAGTGACGAGGTTGCATGTATTTTTAGAAGGTATTAATCAAGCCATTGCTAAACTAAAAGCTGAAGTCTATTTGACTGGTTTTGTGTACTTCACATGTTGATTGTGCTTGTAATAAAGACATTTGGCAGCTGATTTTTTTTGTTTGTAAAAAGCACTGTTAAATAATTAAAACCATTCTTTTATATTTTCCAATGAATTAATTGAAATAATTTCTAACATCTATGGTAGTTACTTATTGGACCCACTGCACCATTAATATTTTACAGCATCTTAACATGATGCTGGTGCTAGTGAAATCTCCGTTTCATTTTCTTAAAGAGGAGGAAAAAAATAAGTCAATCAGCAAGAAGCTTGTGATTTCTTCTGAGTTCAAATGCACTCCTCTTTGCATACAGAATGTGTTTATATGTCTGCTTGTTGTGTGGTTTTATTTCTTTGTGTTGTTTATAAGTCCTCTGCATAATACTGGGATGATAGAAAGTCATAATTGCACTTAAGTGCTGGCCATTCTCAGTCTAGGTTTTCAATTGTCCAGCATCCATGCAGTTAGGAGGAAGCCTTATTTTCCTCTGGGAATAAAAGTGATAAAAGTGTTGCTATATTGCAAAGTAAACAACAGCTTTTTACATCCTGGAGTCATAGAGGAGTCATTGTTAGCAAACACCTTTTTCCTTTTCAAAAGGCACCTGCAAGGGAGCCAAAATTCAAGGCTCAGAGTATTTTTTTAGTTCTTGAAACTATAGGGCACATAGCTTTCCACTATGCAGGGTAGGACATCTGTAGAAATGGACTATTTCTTTAAACCCATGCAGCAGCCTTCTCAGTCTACTAAAGGAGACACTTTTAACCTCTTTAAGTGAAGGGCTCAGCACTACTTAGCTTCAGTGATTTCACCCAGGTGCTAGAGCTCATGCTGTGCAATATAATGAGCACCAGGTATATAATCTGTAATCCAGCCAGAATATAAAGTATATTTTGTACTTCCAAATGAGAGTAGTGGTTCCTTGGTTCTTTTTCTTTAAATATCTGCACATATAGTTGTCAAATGATATGTAGTAGGAAACTTGCAGCCGATTTCAGAAGGTCTTTCCTCTTTGACATTAGAATTTAATGCATCACTGTGTGTGAAAGCAGAAATGCCATTTTATTGTTAAGAATGAGCAGGAATGCAACTCTCCAAAGCATGTCTTAGCAATTTGTCTCATCACGTTCACCTGCTTGGGTATTTCAAATCTCACTTGATATTAGGCACAGTTATGATAGGAGACAGAGTTCTGCAAAGTAGTCTCTAGTATATTTTTCCCTCGCTAAATTTTTCTGGGTTGGAGTGAAAGTATTTTTTTGTACACCAATACCATTAGGTCCTTATTAGGGCTGCTGTGGTCAGCAGTTTCTGAAAACTGGATACGGCTGGCCTGTCTGCTTTTATTCTTGCAAGCAGCTAGAATGCAAAGCTCAAACTCGAGGGTTGAATGGCTGGTTATCATCCCTGTTTTGTGCAGAATCCTTCTGATATAGTGAATTTAGTGGAGGAAGTTAACAGGTAATGTGAAAGCAGATGAGTTTTCAAAGACAGGAGGCAGTATTTGGGAGGGAATCAGGCAGGACTGGAGCGATATGTAGTAGGCCTTTATAAATCTGAGATTGGACTCAGGACTTTGGGCAACCCACACTTGTTTTTCCATGGTCTCTTTTCCTATGTTAAATTTTTTTTTTAAAAATCCCTCTGGTTTGGAAGAAGGCAATCAGTGCCTTTGTCATTACTTCAAAAAGCTCCTTCAGTTTCATGTCAGCATTGCCAATTTTCAATGCAGCACAGCTGCAGCTTATGGCTGTCAAGCAAGCTGAAAAGCAACTGATATTTTGGGGATCCTGATGTGAGTAAGAGGGAGAATGGCATGTCTGAATCGTCACGTGTAGCACTGCTTGGATACTGTGGTATTCAGTCGATTACTCATATTCTGAAATCAATATTTTTGCACACTGATCATATGAAAAGGAGGTAGTTTGTTTGATCAAAAATGCTGTATCTGTGGCATCAGAGCAAATGGTTAGATTAGAAGTAAGGTATACAACAGTCCTGTAAAACACAATGCACTATGCTCTCACAGAAATTGTGTCTGAATCAATACAATGATCTTGAATTTGGTTATGTAAATATTTCTAGGCAAACCAGGAAGGGGACTGCTTGCCCTTGCCAGTAAACCAGATGCATTGGCAGGGAAGGAAAAAAAAAAAATCTTTCTTGCTTTACTCCTCCCTTGCTGACAGCTGAATACATGAGCTGTGCCAGTGTGAGCCCCTCTGTGCTCTTCTGCCAGGGCCCCTCTGACCTGGGGGTACCTGCAGGGGCAGGTGTCAGTGGGCAAGATGGGATGTGATTGTGGCTTTTTCTCAGTGAGGTTTCACGGAGTGTTAGTTTGACCTTTAAGAAGCAAAGTGAACGTGATGGAGACCTCCTCCTTTGTGTCCCTGTGCTCAGATGGATTTTCAAAGATGTTCATGTTCAGAGAACACTCAGAACCAAGTTCCTCCAAACAATTTCTGTTGACTTCTCAGTATGCTGGCTTCAATATCTAAATTTCAAGGCTTTTTCTCTGTCCTGCTGTCTCCTTTTGTTCCTTCACAATGAGGAGGGAAAAGAAAGGAGTGTCTAAAGAATTTCTCAAGTGGTGCAACTCCCAGTTATAATTTTCCAGGACTGCTTGATTTCAGAAAACAAAATGCACTGAAAGCAACTTGATTGCAAATACATAGGTGACTCTCTATAGTCCTTATAACAAAATCCATGGCCACAGTGTGCATGTTAGGGATGCCAGGACTGTGGGGCCTCACTAACAGCTTACATGACTTATTTTAACAATTTGCATTTGCACAGTTTTAATCAAGTATGAATGTACTCAAACAGAACACTTGCTTGTGCCTGTATCTGCCCTGGCAGATGGTTAGGAGTTGCTCACTGCCTGAGTTTACCAGTCAGCAGAACCTTTGATCAAAAGTTGATCAGTGCTGTCCACCCATTTTCCAAGGAGGGGGCAGGCAGGCACTGCACAGGACTCCAGGGGCTGTATTTGTTGATTGCAGCCTGTTGCAGTCATTGAGCACATTTTTTAAGGTAACATATTCTCTGAAGTGGCATTAATACCTGTGAGTAAAATTGGTCCTAGTGTGCTGCCCAAGGAATACTAATATTGTAAAAATGTTTACAGTAATTAATTCAGCTTTTTGCACTGACTGTTTGCATTTTTAATCCCTGTTTAATATGCACAACTGTACACTTACTAAATGCAGTGAGGCTGTAAAATACCATGCACACTGGAGGTACAAGGGCTTTGATTTAGAACATGCTTGCTGCTTGCACAGAGGCTTTTTGGAGTTAGTGACACCAAGAGCAGGTTCAAGATTCTGAAATATCTGTGTGTCCCCCAGCTACCCCCAGGAGTACCCCAAACTGAATTTATTGTCAGGAGCATGCAAGGATCAGCAGTCACAGGAGGAGTTCAGTAGCTAGAGTTGCTCAGTACTGCTGTGGGACTAGGCCCCTGTTAGGACAAAGAATATATCTTCATCTATTTAGTAAATAGTAAGTTTTTGAATGAGTTTAGTAATAAAAACATCAGTAACAAAGCAGCATATGAAGTCTCTTCTCAGTTCACAAAGTAGAATAAGGGCTTTTTATTTAATTCTTTTTGCAATTGGAATGACTTCATCCTCCTGTTTAAAAAAATAAACATCATAATACAAGGACTTTCAGCATATCCTTAATTATCAGCTCATTTCTGACCTCCAAAAGGGAAGGAAAAAATGAGGGGAAGAAATGCAATATATAGTCACAAAAGATAATGTAAAGCCTATCGTGTCTTGGGGGAAAATGGATGAGAACTGCATTTTTTGGAAGCCTGTTGAAGTTATCTTCAGTATAAAATTTCCTATTATATTTCAGGAGTAAAAGCCGGTCGCTGAAGAAATCAATGGCAATACTGCCCTTCAGGTCACTAGGGTGAGATTTCTCTGTTGTGCAGGTTTATTTGAATTTAATTCAACATATGCAGAAACAAGGCTTTACTTGAAGTCCAAAATGGAAAATACAATAAAATATCCATCTGCTGGGGAAATGGCCCAGACTTTAACCATCAAAAAGCAGATATCATTTGAGGAGTTCAGAGGAAGGGGAGTTAGAGCTGTCTGTGCTGTTAGCATTGGTTGTAATCTTGTATCCTTCATGCTGTAGAGACTGACTCCTCAGGAAGGGGCTTTAGTATTTAAAACTTTTTTTAATCAGCAAGGTTAGGAATTAGTCTAAAATGATGTCTGCTGAAGCATCATAACTTTCATAGAGTCTGCTCAGCTCCTTGTCAGCTTTCCAACACCCTCCTTTGCAGACAGTGTGCTGCTTGTGGTGAGTATCTAGAATGGCTGAATGCATAATGCAGCCCAGTGGAGTTTTAGCCAGCTCCAGTGTCAAAGCTGTGTGAAATGCACGCAGGCACATTGGGCTGCACTAAGACCTCCTGTGCTGGTGTTACCCTGCAGGGATTAGTAGGAGATGCTTATACCCATGCTTAAAAATGCTTAAAGATCACTTCAGTGACCCTCAACATCAGCCTAATGTTCGTGTTCAGGCTTAGTTGATAGAAAAGGTTGTTCTTGGGAGGCAGGAGAGATAATAGGAGAAGACCCTTTGCATCTTCTGAGTCTTCATTATTTTAACAGTCATGTTACCATTGTACAGAAATAATTTTGATATGCAGACATAAGAGAACAAGGGGAAATGATCAGTGTGCTTTTAAGGTATTAAGTGCCTGAAACCAGCTGCTTGTTGCTATTGTTACTTCAAAAGATCCCCTGATCAAAAACGGGGGAGAACATTAAAGGGCAGAAAAATATTTCTCTACTCTTTTCATCCCTTGCATTCTCACAGTCAGGGCCCAGATCTGAAGGCCCAGAGTGGATTGCTAGAATCCTTAAGAGTATTTAAATTTGTTTATTTATTTTTAATCAGTGCCCACCTAGATCAGAATTTTACTTCTCCAGCTACGTAATAAATGTTAGAAATGTAACATTGTATTAGGAAGTAGGGGAAAGATTTTTGTCGCTGGTTCCAT
This sequence comes from Dicrurus megarhynchus, assembly GCA_013399195.1. Taxonomy (NCBI): domain Eukaryota; kingdom Metazoa; phylum Chordata; class Aves; order Passeriformes; family Dicruridae; genus Dicrurus; species Dicrurus megarhynchus. The sequence goes on from VXAD01010092.1 coordinate 3,077,831, forward strand.
GGGAACCCCGCCCCTAAAATCTTTGTGCAGACAGGATTCTTATTGCCAATTCAATAAGATCCCTTCCAGTTGTAGTGCTGGCATGGTTCTGAGGCTGATTCCGAGAAGCCACACCATCCTTCTTCAGGGAAGGGAGGAATGCTGTAGCAGTGAATAAGCAAACGTGCCTTAGAGAGCTGAGTTCAGCTGCCAGGTCTGCCAGCAAGTCACTCAGTGACTCCTGCACCAGCTCCCTGGCTGTGATGAGGATCCCTCACAGGGTTGTGTGCAGGTAATGCCACTCAAACTTTTAATGCCTCTGGACCTTATAATAATCAGTATTTAAAATAAGATGGAAAAATTCTATTTTTTTAAACTTCTATTTTACTTGTTTAATAAGTGGTTAATCCAGTCTTATCTAGCATAGACTTTAGAGAGCAGCAGTCTATCTCTTGATCTTTATCTACCTTGCCTTTAGTGTCCTGTAGTATTTACTGATGTGTCTATACACCAGAGTTCTTGCAGCTCCCAGGAGTTCTGTTGATGAGTGGAAAACCTTTGGGGCCTTTCTGTAGAGCTTTTAGGCTGCCTGCCACAGACCCAGGAATGACCCATGGATCTAAGTGTGTCTGCTCCATGCTGCTTAGCTGGAAGTACTGTAAATCCAAGTGTCTGTCATACCGGCGGAAGAAATACAGATTCTTGGAGACTTCAAGGGCTTTAGAGTTCTGAAGGTCCCAGCTCAGCTGGGCATTCTTGTCCATTCTTGGAGCCTCAAGCTAGCAAGATGTTGGGCAACAGATGACCAGGGCTTCTGGGCTCATATCACATTACTAAGAAATACAGGAAAATAGTTCACTATCTTTCTTTCTAAATTTTGAACAAGAAGAAAGCTTTTAAGTTTTTTGTTTCAAAAAATGGAACAATGTCTTTCACCTGAACTTTAGAATATCCTGCTGAATAGGAATTTTGTCTGGCAATCAGAATACGAATTTTTTCTGGTAACCTGCTCTGGTGCAGCCCTATTTAACTGTAAAAGGGATGTGTTGTCCTGTGATGGAAGCCTTCGCAGTTCAAGTCAAACTGAGATTCAGGAGGTCAGTGTTTATGCAACTGGATGGGTACTACAAAAAGGGAAGGGGTGGGACGAAACTCTTTTGGGATTTAAACAGTGTAATTGTATGGATCTGCATTGCCTGGAGGAAGGAAGAGACTCTTGGTTTTGTTTCCTCTTGTCTCGACTAATGTTGTTCTGTGTTCTGAATTGCTTTGTTTATTATCCTTTAAATGGGAAAGTCTGAAAAATTGTCTCTTATGGAGATGTTAATTACAACTGACACAACCTCGCTGTCATACACCATAAGCTATTTTCCTACTGATTAAGGTATTATGTGTTTTTCAACCTGCAGGAAACGTTGCTTTCCTTTGTTCATTATCTCCTGCAAGATGATGAGTTCTAATCAGGAGGAGGTCACTTTGGGCGCTTTTCTCCAGTATATTGAAGATATGGGGATGAAGGCCTATGATGGCTTGGTTATACAGAATGCATCAGACATTGCTCGAGAGAATGATCGCATGAGGAATGAAACAAACCTGGCTTACTTGAAAGAAAAGAGTGAAAAACGCCGAAAACAAGAAGAAGCAATAAAACGGTAAATATTTTGATGAAAAGATGAGTGGTCTGACAGAGTGAATGAAAAGCGAGGGGCTCAGTTTCAGATACGGTAAATATATGTAGAACAGTTGATTTCTAAGCAGCTTGCTGGCAAAAGCAGTACAGACCACTAGCCTCTGTCAGGCTTCTAATGCATGAGGTTTACATTGTGTAGATATAGTTTGAGCATGTGTGGCATATTGAGCAGGTGTGATTTGTAAGAAAAGGTTTGGGGGTTTGGAGTAGGAGATGTAGATCTAGTGACAAATCGGTTGCCATCCTCTTACTGCTTTTAGATGGACAGTTTGTACTTTGGGAAAAAATGTATTTGTGTGTAAGCAAGACAGGGACAGCCTCACAAATCAAAATATACTCTTCTTGACCTGATGTTTTAAATCTGGTGAATTTTCAAAGCTTTCTAACTGGTGTCTAAAGTTTTTTTTTTTAAAAAAGTCTCTATTATTTACATTTTCCTTTCAATTCCGTGATCTCTGAAGTCAGTAACAATATTGCAATCACTTGCAGGAAAATGGATCAAGCCCCTGATGGGCAGAACCCTATAATGGCTCTTCTTGAACAATTCCATTGATTTTAATTGACAGTTAATGAGAGGAGCACTTGCATGACCCGGCCTCTTGTGCCAATGGATATCAATGAAATCTGTGCAGCCTCTTGGAGAGGAAAAGAAGGCTGAATGGAATAGATATAAATATTTATTACTTGCACATTTGCAGATACAAAAAATTGGTTTTTCTTGAGGTGAGGGTAAAATCCTGTAATACAGGTAAATCATCCATCCAAATCCTTAACTTTTATATGCAAATGAATGGCTTGGGCATAAACTGATAGGAGGTCCTTTGAATTTTTTCCCCCAGCATGAGTCTTCTGTATTTCAGTTTAAGTGATTAAATTTTATGCTATGTCTTGGGTACTGTACATCCAGGTATAACAGACATGCTGTGCTGTGAACATTCGAGCAACGCCTCGGTAGTCTGATAATTTTGATGGGACATTAAAAGGAAAATAGCAGCACATACAGTTTGAAAGAGGAGGGAGATGAAGGAATGTAAAGCAAAAATATGGCTGCTTTATGTTCCAGGAAGTAGAAATTTTTGGACTGTCAGTATTTTCATTGGAGTGATAAGAATGATGTGATATTAAGGTGAATACAGCTAATTAGGCTGTACTCTGGCTAACCTGCTTGCATATACTTCTATATGTGTGACCATAAAGTACCAGTCACTAGGTACCAGAGCAGTTTTTTGTTATGAATAAATTTCTTGGGACATGACAGAGTAAGTTGTGGATCTGCCTGTTTCTTTATAGTCCTCTAGCCAAGCTTCTCTACCTTATTTGAATAGTAGTGACAGTATTTCCTACATTGTGGTTGGTTTGTGTGGTTTTGTTCATTGATCCTGGCAAAGTGATTTGATGAAGAGCTCTGGATAAGTACAGATGATTTAGGGCTGAGCCAAACCATGAAATTCTTGCCCACACTCAACTGAGATCAATGAGAACAGAGTATTTATCCTCAGGCACAGAGACAGAAGACAGGAGGAAGAGGACCAGCAACACAGTGGGTATATTAGAGAAACAGCATGTATTTGTATATGGATTGGGGACAGCAACATTTCCTGAATACAGTGCTCTTCTGTGGGAAACTATGCTTGCATGATCCCCTCTGATCCCTCCCTGCTTAGCTTATCTCAACAACACTGAGGCGGGGGGAACAATACCTGCCTGAGGAAACTAAGTAGGAAAACACCTCAGGAAATCTGGAAGAACACTTTCTTTAAGTCTTTTTCACCTTTTCCCATGTAAACTTGGAGAGGTGAAAAAAGATACTTGAGGTCAATCTTTGATTGGAAAAACTAAAAGCAATGGCAGACCAAGGGAAAATACCTGATTTGACTAAATGAACCATGATGTCTGAAGTCACTTAGGCTGATTGCAATTGAGTCTTCTCTCTGTAGTAACCTCCAGAGATTCATCCAAGACCGTGTTGTCTATTGAAATGCAGCAGTCAGGAAAGATAAAGCAGGATCATTGATTTCTTCTTTGTTCTGTACTATATTCTTATGTCTTTACCTTATCTTGGTGGGTATTTATATTATCCCTAATTCCTGAGAGCGTGGCCTAGATAGCAAGTGGTGCACATGTGCAGTGGTAACAGTGCCACCAGTCTGGAGACTCCCAACAGCTGAAAACAATCTCCTTAGCAACAAGGGAGTCATCCCCTGCGATTAACTGCAGGTAGATTTTTGAGCAGCAGAGGGGGTTCCCACAGAGTCTCTTCTTTTGCATGTGAGAATCAGAATAAAGCAGCCAGAACTCTTTTGCACCTACACAAAATTTCCTGCTAGTCCACTTATTGAATTATTTAGAAGCTATCAGTTTTAGTGTTCAGATGGTCTCTCTTAGAAGAAGGCTGTTTGTGTATATTAACAACATAATAATAAGTAATATATTGTCTAATAAAGTGGTGGTATTCACACACAACTCTATTTAGAAGCAGCTGTTACTTACCTAAATCATCTCATAAGTATGCTGAATGACTTAAGTTCATTGAAATGCATTAGTCTGAGCAGTTTGGGAACAAGATCTGAAAAATGACCTAAAAAAATGTTTGATTGTGTGTTTTGCTTTCCAAAGGATACATTGTGTTGTGTTTCTTCAGTAGCACTGATGTACCTTCAGTGTGATTGCTGTCTCATGGTGTCTGGTTCTGGTGGGTTAATTGTGGGGAAAAATGTATGGATCCATTCTACATTGGGGGAGATAAACACAGCATATTGGATTGGGGAAAAAAAAAAAGCAACTAGTCTTTGTCTAATCTTGCTGGGCTGAGTCAGCTGATCTGAATTTCTGACCTAATTTTAGTACGGTACTTAGCGATCATGCGGAGAAAATAAGGTTAATGTGCTGATTACTAGCCGAGAGTAAGACACAATAAATACATATATATGGGATCTAATGTATAGACATTTTTTTCTTCCATCTTTTATTCATCTGGTCTCATTACATGATCATTTTCTATTCAGGCAGCTGTGTCCAGATTAAGAGAAGGTACTGGCATATTGCCCACAAAGCCTATAAATTGCAAATAAAGTTATGGAGCAGTATCATTTTCACTGGCAATACTATGAGATGTACATTTGCCATGATACAATATCTGCTGTAGGCAGAATTTCTGGGAACAGAAGGTAAATTTGCCTCAGCTATTGTGGGTGCCAGAAGAAAGGTGAGTATTTGGAATTTATAGAGGGCATCTGTTAGAATGAGCAGTTGCTTTCTGACTCATCCATAACTGAAACGCACATGTTTAGATACTTTATTATTGTTTTGTGTGGATACTTCACCAATGTTTTCCCTTTTTAATTGCACAAATACAAACGCTTGGTAAGAAACAAATAACGAACCCTCCTCCTCTGAAGGCTCAGACATGTTGCATTAATAAGAGCCACACTTTTAATAAGTGCATGCTTTCAAAGATCTGGCTTCTATTTTTTATGCATCATTCAAGTTACTGTTTCTGTCAGGGAAGTCGTCACTTTTAACACTGTGAAGATGTGAATACTGTAAAGCTGGTTGTGTCAGTGGGCATGAATTCCTGCCTGCCAAATCCTGGACTTAGTCATCAAAATATTTACTTTTAATGGTTTCCCTTACATGTAGCACATTCCCAGAACCTAAATGGCTCTGTGGAAAGCCTTGCTAGTGCTTGTTGAGGGACGTATCCAGACAGATGCTGTCAAGAGGAGGAGCTTTTAGGAGCACTGTTGTATGCTAAAGCTAGCAGAAATGGGCCAGCCAGCCAGTGGCAGAGTTAAGCTCTTGTAGTAAAGAAGGAATTGTAATGAACAGCTGTCAACATAACCTCTCCTTTCTCTGGCAAACCAAGTATTGAAGACTAACCCATCAGCAAAAGTAAGATCACATTTTTCTCTTGCCTTTTTTTTTTTTAATGGTTGTGGCAGTAATTGAATTCAGGTATTATCTTTCTGTAGTTTTCTGTCATTCCTATCCTTAGTTTCCTTCGTGAAAAAGACGTAAATTATGTGTCCTTCAGCTAAAAGTTGTGTTATCAAGCGTGGGTGACAGCAAGAAAATATAAAAAGATTTCTATGCATGGGATTGTTCATTGCCAAAAGCTCTGTTCAGCTGAGAAAATGTGTGTAATCTTAGGCTATATGGACATGCTGAAGAATTTCTACCAAAATATATCTATCAGAATAAAAAATAACCTAAGTAAAATAATTTCCTTATGAACTTAATTTTTATAATAGTGTCTTGAAATCAGAACAATACTTTAGGTGAAGGAATGTTTAAAGTACTATTTTTATTTTTTTCTGAATGTTTGTCTATAGTTGAAATTCTGTGTAGTAAACTGTGGGTTCCTAAATTTACAGGAATAATTATGCTTGCTAGATTACAGTATGCTTATAGCCTGACCTCAAAAAAATGGTGAAGGAAGCTCATTAAATATTTTGGGTCATGGTGAGAGCCTCAGTTGAAATACCTGTAAAAACATTATTGAGATATTATACATTACAAGCTTGTTAACCCACAGTTTTTTGGTTCAGTGCATTCGTGTAACTTGTGGAGGTTTTTGGGGGTTTTTAGTTTGGGGGTTTTTTTGTTTGTTTGTGAGCTTTTTTGTTTGTTTTTGTTTTTAATTCAAATCTGAGTTCACTTGGTGAATGTGATTTTTGGATATCAGGTCAGTGGTATGTGCTCCTTTGATCAAAGGGTTTGTGTTATAAGGAAGCTTAACTGGGGCACTGTTGTTTTCTTTATCTTCCTCCTGGACATGTTGCATGCTCATTTTGTCCTAGATTATGTTATTGCTCTGATACCACTGTTGTGGTGGAAGTGACTGATGAAGTGTGATAAAGACTAATTTTTCTATGATTTTGGAAACTTTTTGTCATGAAAATATCCTGGGGTCTCTTTTGTAATTGGTTCAATGTAGAAAGAGTAGCATTGATAGTTTTTATTCATCAAGAGTAAGTAAAATGGTTGTGCAGTCAGTGACCTCCAAATGTATTTTTGTTGCTTTTATAAGTAAACAGATGTGATGATCTAGCCAACAAATCCTCCCTTCCAAATGCTCATATCCATATGGCTGCCTGTATTATTGCCACACAAAATAAACAACAGACACAATGCAAACTATTTTATATTGCTGTTGCTGTTATTCTCAGAAGTTTTATTTTAAAACAGTCATGTGATTAATGTCATTTAAAATTTACCATAGAGGCTGATAGCCAGCCTCATAATCCAAAAGACCAAGGAAATAAAGCAGAAATCATTATCAGTTTGCCATCTAAATCTTGATGTTATTTTCAAAAACTCTTCCCTTTTAGGGCTTCTGCCTACAACTTTTACTTCTTTTCAGGGAGTTTACATGGTTTCTTTCCCTTCACTGTTCTACAAATTGCTCAGTCCCATACTGGCCCACTATATAGGTGGGTGAATTTTTTCTCAGGATTCATTTGCTCTGTTTAAAAGCACATTAGGAGGGAGTGGGGGGTCATAGCCCAGAAAGCTTCTAAAGGGGTTGCAGATGCCTATTCTTGTTAAAATCCAGGGGAAGTGTCTCAAGGCTGTCGGCGTTCGCAGGACTGCCTGACCACCTGTGTACATGAGCGAGCTGGCCCTGCTCCAATTCCATCTGGGCGTGTGTTCCCGTCCAGCCTCCCGGCTGGAGCGCCCGGCACGGTGAGTCCTCCCGGAGGAGGTGAGCTGTACCTCCGGGAGACAGTCCCCGGCACGCTGCTGCCCAGAGATGCTGGGGGCTCTACGGATCTTAATGGCCAGTTTGTAGCCCTTTGTTCCCACTCCACTTGTATTTCTAGTCTTTTTTCTCACTATCTTTTGATTACTCTTTAACTACAGGATGTAGTTAAAATTATCCTGCATTTCTCCTAACCCAAGAGCCCCTCTTAGCAAGAGAGATGCATGTAGAACTGTGGAAATTGAGATATTTTGCATGATCCGGTAGAGTTCTGGTGGTGCCATTACATGCAGTCAAAGGTTTGCATTTGTTTGGAAAATGTCTTCAAGTATATTAGAAAAGTGCATAGAGTAGAGTAGAATTTAATAGCTTGTTATGAAGACTGGATAAAAAATAAGGAAGACTGTTCTCAAGCATGCCCAGATCAAGTTTTTATCACTATTTTAGGATGGACTTCATTAATAGAGAAATTCATTCAGTAATACAGCACAATATATGTGCAAAATAAAAGCATTGATCTGTTCTGGCTCAAGTTTTCCAGTAGCCAAAAAGTGCTCCATGCTGAAGTTCATTGACCCCTGACAAATTTTGTAATTGCCTGTGACCCGAATTTAGAGTTCATGTTGCAAGCTGAAGGACAGATACTTGTACAAAAAAAAAAAAAAATAGAAAGACATTTCACGACCCATTGTAGCAAAATTGCAGCTAGCCACGGTCCCAGACACTGGGAACACACAGGCCAGTCTGAGAACCCAGCAGAACTGACGCTTTGTGCCAGCATTAGAATGGTAAGAGTGAATCTTTCTGCACCTTCAGGAAAATCCATCATTTAACAATAACTATTCATAAAGTTGAAGAAAACATTTGTTTTTCTTTCAGCAAAATAGCTCAGTTCATTGCTCTTTTCAGGGCCATGAATCACAGCTGTATTTGACTGGATTTAATATTAATAAAGATTGCTTTAAGCCCCATCCAGCTGGCAGGCATCTGTGCCCTTTGCATGTTCTCTTCAGCACCCTCCTGACAGGCTATGTGTACTTCTATTTATTTATTTATTTCCATTCTTCCCCAGGAAAACATAGTATAATACTTGATTATTTAATTGGGATGTTTATTTTCTTAGCCTAAAGTAGAGAGTCTGCTCTTGGGTGTGCCCCTGGAAAAAGAGAATGTCACACCACTTCTGTAACAGAAGCATCAGGTGAAGGGCATCTTCTTGTCAAGTTATGCTGCATCAGTGGCCAAAATTTCTACGAAAAGAGGAATATGTATGTGCACTGATGAGATTTTTGTGTGATTGGATTAAAATACGAGCAAGGAGAGATTAGAGAAGAAATTGATTGCAGAGACATTATTAGCTGTGGGTTTTATAGTTAATTTGAGAATGCTTTTATTTTTCCTTCTGGCTTTCTACTCTGAGTTGTAATCCAAAGTCAGTTAAAAATATACATAAAAATAAGTAAATGCACAAAGCCCCCACCACAACCCCCCCATAACACCAACCCACTACTAAAAGGCCTTTGTGTGGAGTGTCCTGAGGACAGGACTTTCACAAGAGTAGAGCCAGCAGGGTGGGCCCAGCTCAGCCCTCGGGAGAGCCCTGCTGGGCTGGGGGCAGGTGCTGCAGCCCCCTGTGAGCTGCCAGGAACCTGGGAATGAGCAGAGGGAGCTGCTTTGGTCCCACAGAAGGCGGGCATAAGTGGAATTGGTTTTCATTTCCCTTTTTATTGCACAGTACCAAAGGACCCCAAATGGAAATTAGATTCCTCTGAAACACTAACCCAGTGCACGCCAAGCAAAGATAGCTCACAGCATGAGCTGAAATTGTACCCAACAGGTGACTAAAGGGGTAGCTGAGGAGTTAAGGGACTGCTCGTTTCCTTCCCTATATCAGCACAGCAAAGAATAAACTGAAGTGTGTCCCCAGTGGATGTGATGAATTACATCCAGCAGTACTCTCTGAAAGCTACAGAGGAACAAACATTTCCAACTCCAGCAGATACTTCTGGAATGTGTCAAGATTGAGAAGGCCACAGCCAGCTAAAACCCACAGAAATATTCCTGCCCACAAGTGTGCTTCTTGACAAAATGGTAACATTTTAAAAGATCAAAAATGAGAGTAACTGCAGGGTTTTCCATAAATTGATAAGATTTACCTGGGTTTAATCCATTTCTCTTTTTGGTGGATTATACAGGGCGTATCTCACCAGTAGATCCTCTGCGAGCTGAGGGCACTTTAGTTATTAAGTTGAGATCACATGTTGGAGCCATTAAGTGAATTGCTTTGAACAGCCTTCCCCTGAATGCCAGGGCAAATGCCATATTTCATACCCTTAGCTAATTTCATGCTGTAATTTAATTTCGGAAATATACTTTTAATTGAATCTTTAAAGACAAAAGGAAACTGCTGAGTCCTTTAGTACTGCAAAAAGAGATTGTTTAAAAATGTAGCCCATCTAGAGAATAGTCTTCTATAATTAAACACAAAGTTTGTTTTGCTTCTCTGTTTGCAGCTATGGAGTAGCAAATTCCTGCTGTCTGCAGAAAGCTCAGGGCTGAAAGAGAGGTATTGGGGAGTGTGAGAAGTTATTTATCTTATGCACAGTTTTGTAACTCTCACATGAGACAATCCTCCAGCCATCCACAATGTAAATGTCTGAATAAGTAAACAAAGAGAAGCTAATTAAAAAATTAGTCTCCTAACACCAAAATCACGTTAGTAGGAGCCTGACTGGTGATCTCATTTTTCTAATTCTTGGTGATGAGATGAATTTGAGAGAGATATCAACAATTTTGTCATTAACAAAACTGAGTAGCACAAAATCAGTTATTTTCACCCTGAGACTACATCCAATATTTTAGTGGTTAGATTTTGATATTCATCTTCTGTAGGCAGAGAGATTCAAGGTAGTTTCAGTAAAAATTCATATAATCTGTTATGCAATTTTGTTGTGGGAGAAGCATCTTGATTGGATCAGTAGTGATGTAGGTCTTCAACTTTTTGGACATCCAGTTAAAAATAATAGTAATCAATGCTGAATGCTGCTCAATCTAATGGAGAGGAAATCCTGGAGCATCACTTTGTATTTTAGTATTCTGATTCCTTTAAATCAGCAAGAGATTGGCAATGGAGATTTTCCCTTTTATTGCTATTGGAGAAAAACTTAAAGTATATGCTGGAAGTGAGATGTGTAGGGGGATATGAGGAGTGCAGTAAAAAGCAAAAGGTTAAAAAAGAGAAGGATCTGAAATTAACCTATGAAGCCCCAACAGAGTATCTTCTAATAAGGGGGAAAAAACAAAGACAACATCACAATCTTGCCACGCTGAGAGCTCTGCACTTCCAGATGCTCTGAGTCAGTAGCAATTAGGGGCTGAATGGTGCTGTAGGGTTTGAGAGTAGCCCCTTGTAAGTGATGGGCAGAGTTAGGAAGCTTGTGTAGGGTTGTGGGGAAGCTATTTGGTTTTAATTAAAATTGAATTTTTGTTTGGGTTTCTGGCAGGAAGGAAACACTGAGAGAATCAATTGTCTTTTTCAATACAATTTATCCCTTTTCAGGCACTTCTACAAACATGGAGACAAAGGACTGACTTGTATTAAAAATTTCAATTACATTGAGGTCTGTCTGCTTTTACATAATTGCTCAGAGGCTTGGGCACTCACTCTTTATGGTTAGGCTCTTTATAAATTATTGGGTAAAGTCTCTATCTGAAATTATTTCAGGACTTGAATATCTTTTCTCTGGAAGCAGTAGCACACAGGAATATCCCCTGTATGTGTATTAAATACTGAAGGCCGTGCTATGCCATATGTCTTTGAACATTTTATGTTAGATCGTGGCATCATAGTGAGGTTCCTGAAAGTGCAAGAACAATGTGCCTTGTTGGAATTGACCTCAGTCTGGTAGAACAGTCCTATGGCTGCCCCTACAGAAACAGAATCCCCTCAATAAACCTGGCTTTGGGTTGCAAGTAGCTCCAGCTGCATTCCATCAGCAAGTTAGGAATGGCAGCCCATATGATGCACACCTTCATGAGCCTGCTGTATTAGCAAGCTGCTTAATTTTGGTAGCAGATGTTAGGACTCTGATGATAAAACTCTACCTCAGTGTCAGGAACACCTTTCGCAGAAATTTCCTGCACTGAATGTCAGCCTGTGGATTACCACATTAAGAAATGCAATGAGTGAATTTTAGGGTTGGTTTGACATGATTTTTATTTCACTGGAACAGCCATCTACCGTTCTTCTCCATTCCAGTTGTAAGTGATTAAAGGGCTGAAGAAGAAATACAGTATTCTCGGTATTTAAATGGAAAAATATTCTGAAATTCATGTACTGCAGTTTATGCCAAAATGCAGCTGCTATCGAAGACTGAACTGCTAGTGTTTGTTACATGGCTATTGTTCTGAGATTAAAAGGTTTTCAGCAGTTTGTCACAAATACCATTTCAGAGATAATTTCAATTGTTTCAGCTTTACATCCAAACTGTTAGGCAGAGCAAAGTGCAGCTTTTTTTTCCTAGGAAATCATATTTGTGCACTGCTAATCTGAATTGCACTGCCTCGGTGCTGAAGGGGATCAGGAGCCGCATATGTGCTTGCCATGGCAACCCCTGGCTCACATGACACACGCTGGTTCAGCCAAAGAGCTTCATGGCTTATTGAGCACAGACCCACACACACCAGTGGCCATGTGACTGCTCCAGCCCAGGCAGCTCCTTCAAGGGAAACTGGGTTTGAGCATCTGGGTGTTTTCTCCAGCATCATCTTCCTGCATTCCTTCTTCTCCTCTTAGATGCTGTTTTGAGTCTTTAAAAAAAAAAAGGATGAATGTTGAAAAGGCTTTGCTTATAGGTTTTTTTTCCTTCTGTCTGTCTCTCATTTGAAAAAAATCTATGTGTGAAGATAAAGTAGTGGGGTTTTTTATTATTATTTTTTCAATTAGACATTAAGGGGCTCTTTGCAGTTGAGTGAACTATAGTGAATATATGTTTTTCTGGAAACATTATTTGCTCTCACCTCCTTGATTCTGCTAGATTTCAGGGGAGTAAATGAGGACAGAGCAAAAAAATTCAAAACCAACCCTGGTCCATTCCATTATCAACAAAGCATTCCCAAAACATCTTTGCTCCTTGCTGCTTTACATACTTTCTCTTAGACCTGATGATGACGATGACAACAATCTCTGGCTCCTTACCCAGCAAAATGTAGACTGATACAAGTTTTCCCTAACTTAGCTTGTTTGAGAGGAGTTATGTGTGGCATTTGATTAGGAAATCTGAAGGGCTGCAGTGTCCCAGGAATGAGTGGTGGTGTGCAAGGAGAAGTTACGAGGTGGGGCTGGGGTTAAGCAAGCGTCTGCCTGCACCTTAATGCGCACAAGGGGAGCACGGCAGCAGTGCAGTGCTGCCCTGACTCCTTTGCCATAGGGCAGGTGGAGCTTATGCTGCTGTCAGTGTCAGCTCTGCAGCCCACTGGCACTGTTTGTACTTGGAAAGGAAAACTGATTCTTTACTAAAACAGTGGAAAGGAATCACTTTCCCCTTCTCTTTGCCTCTCCTCTGTCAGACGCCTGACGGAAGCAAAGTGGTTTCCGTTTCTCATCTACTGGAACCTGAGGTTTTTGTGGCAAGCACTTTATGTGAGCCCAGCTACACCACCACGTGCCTGACTAAAATGGAGAATGCTCTGCACAGCAACAAAACACTGTAAAATACTGCATTTGTCTTAATTAGTTATTGCCAAAACCCCTTGAAGTTATTTAGGCTCCTGTCTGCTATGCAGATGTAATTTATCAAGCATTATAGAGAGACCAACTTAAGTCCATGTGCTGAAGTTAATTTTTGTGATTTATGGTGCTGCTTTTGAACTTTAGGAAAATCTATTTTCAGTGTCCAGTTTCAAGCCGTCAGATTTTCATCTTCATTTCCCAAGTAATCAGTCAAGGTGCAAATACTGATAATTAACACTGTTCAGTGAGAGACTGCTTGCTCCTTCTGTTTCAAATGAGTTTATTGTTTGGTTACCATTTTGGGAAAGATCTATGGTAAGGGAACAATAACCTGCTTTGGGAATTAATTTAGAGAGGTACTTGTACCTAAATCGACCACTAAACAGAGAAGAAATATTATCTGTGTTATTAGGGACACAGTGACAAAGTGTGTATCCATTCATCTATGCCAGCAATGGTACACAGATTCCAATACAAAATCAGCCTTTAAATAAGGAGACATGTAAGGGAATGTGTAAGAAAAACCTCTTTTGGCAGCACAAGGTATTCTAGGTTACTTTTTTTATTGCATTTTATGACAGTACTGATTTTTTAGCATCTTTTATTTGTTATTAATACCTGTTCTGATATGTTATTAAGAAGGAAAGAAAATTTAGAGATTATGTCTTTCCAGGGAAGGCACTGAACAAAGGCCCTCTCCACTCCAGTAAAATGTAGTGAAGATTTTGACAACTGCTCCCAGCAGTCTGCTGCTGCTGTGTTGTGCTGTGTCTGCAGAAGGGGAGGAGTGGCAGCAATGTTTCCCCTTTCATGAACCAGCTTTTACGAATTCCTTCATGCCTACAAGTGGGATTGCATTTTCAAAAAAGATTACTACAATCAATTCCTTTCCTGAGAAACTGGCTGAAACCTCTTTTCTGTTCTAAAATTTCAAATTTCATTTATTTCGTTAACTAATGAACTTTGCTGTCTAAAGGTTTGTGTTTAAACCGCAGGTTTCTGTATTGTTTGTTTGCAGTTATGGCAGGGGAAAAGGCTATTTAGGTTCGTGACAAAATATTTTGACTAGCCTCTTCCTACTTAGTCATTTGTTTGTCCTCAGTATATATTTATTGTGAATTGTCTTCCCAAGAGATTACAAACAAGATGGTAGCTTTCACTATCTGATCTTTGCTGCCATTAAACTGTGTGCTGGTCCAGGAGGTTCAAAGTGATCTGTACCAAGTGGGTTTGTCAGACTGGGTCTAAAATTTGTGGAAATAATGTCATTACCACAAGACATAAGGAAAAAAAAGCCCAATAACTTCATTGCAAGACATTTAGGGTTGCTAAGAGACAGAATGTAATTATCTGCCAATTTGTTTACCATTCCCAAACACTTGGAAGGGGGAGAGCTGTGGGCTGCCCTGAATTCTAAGCTATGCACAAAAGAAGCTGAATGCATTTTCATGTCAAATGCAGTTTCAAGGGCATTTGGAAGTGACATGAGAGCTTTGACCTGTGGTTTCTTCCTAAATGTCTAATACTGGTTATTTTCATTTCCCTCTCACTCCCCAAATCTACATTACATTGCATACATTTTAACTGATAATACAAAAAAAAAGTGAAAAAATTAAATTTATCAAAATATGCAGTTTTTCTATCAAGAGAATTAACAGCTGTGCTTGCTTGAATATGATACATTCTTTAAAAGTAGCAGTGTTTGGTGTTCCTGTGTTATGATGCCATCATTAATGTATGCTGATGTTAATGTAAGGTTGACCAGCACGTGTTATTGACTCATTTTATGGTTTTTTCCTAAAATGTTTTGTGTTGATTTGCACTTTGAGGTAAGTACTGCAATTAACTTTGGGTGCAAACTAAGTTTGTGCCACAATGAATTCATTTCCCTGTGTCGCTGTGGCTATCATGTAGGCAATATAAGATTTATGCCATCCTAAGCTACTCATTTTCTTGGTTTTAAAGGCATTAATCTGGTAAATTAAATATGGGCAGTAAACAGAGAAGCAGAAGTTTCTCCCCCTGTTTTCAGAATGGTAACTTCTTCCACTGCTCTTTCTTAAATGGAAATAAAGATTCAGTTTTAGCCAATGTGAAACCCTAGCTGTAAAATTGAAGAACTCCCCACAATACTAAAGGAATAAGAGCTTCTGACCAGCCTAAGAGTAAGCTCAAGTCTGAGTTTGTGTTCAACCAGTAGTTCTGATAAATTAGTGCTGAAGTATGTCCATACAGGTGCATTACTGTTGTGTGGGATGTTGCTCTAGGAAGGTTGGGACAGGTTGTCCTGGACTGCATTCTTTGGCCTCTGCACCTCACCCCAGCAAGGGCTGTGAATCTTTTGGTTCACTGAAGTTCATCAGGATACATGAAAATAGATGTTTTTTCCCAAGCTTCAACAATGCCAAACTGCAGGTCACTTCCCCATAAAAATTGTCCCAGAACAACTTTATCTGGCAAGTCCTTCTTTTTAGAGACTGGTAGCCTCTCACCTTTGAGCCAGCAGTTTGGGGAAGCACACTGGAGTTTTAGGGAGACAGCATCGGCCCCTCAGTGTCACTCTGGCTCATTCTCATCCTTGTGGCTGCAAAAGGAGTCTTGGTTAAGTTCTGATGAAACCCCTCTTCTGAAGTGTGCATCAGAAACAACAGGGCTGCAGGCACACTGGCTTGTGTCACAGGTCATTCTTTTAACTTCCAGTGGTGTCGATTCAACAGCAGAAATCTGTATTTGGTAGCTAAAGGATTAAGTCCCATTTTTCCTCCTGGCACCTGCTGACTGCTCTGGAAGGCTGTCTCAAGCCATGGGAGCTCAGCAAGGGCATTCTGGTGGTCTCTCTGTGTGGTCCCAGTGATCTGCAGTTGGCTCCCACGTGTGTAACACCGAGGGGCTGCCTAAAGAGAAGGGGATGAGTTGCTGCCAGTGAAGTCTGTCCCTGGGTGATCTGTTGTGACTGCACTGCCACCCCTGGGTGTTGTGTCTTGCTGCAGAAGCCTTGAGATTAAGGAGATGCCATGCCATGAAGGGGTTTGCTGCAAACTTTTCTGGTTTGTTTTGTTTTTGTGTGACAACTTTTGTACTACTTCACACTAAACACGTATAGGGTAAGATAAATGATATTCCTTTACACACTTCAACTTCTGGATGCCCAATTATTGAGAAAATAATTGAAATCAGTATTTTCAAAATAACTGACTCAGTAACTTTTCCCCCCTCTTTGTACAGAATCTCATAACTTTTTTCTCTATTTTTCCTTTCATTTATTCAGAAATACTTTGGGGTGTTCTTTGAGAGCAAATTAAATGCAGTGACAGAAAAACAGAAAGGAAGGTTGGTTGTTTCTAGCCTTTTTTTGTCCCTTTCATGTAAATAAGGGGAAGGAAAAAGCTTTTTTCAGTCTTTATCTTTAATGGCAAGGCCATCAGAACTGCATATTTATTGTAGACCTCCTATAATAAAGTGCCTTGTAAATGACTGGGATGCACACTCTGGTGATGTTGAGACAAGGTGATGCTGCTCAGTGATTTTAATCGATACCTATTTGCAAAAGAGACCTTAAGATTTGTTTTAATGGAACATATGGCTGTTTATATTTTTATTAGTTAAAGAAATATAAATAATTGTTCGGTGCACATTAACAGTTAGTTTACACGTACACATGTTAACTACAGTAGTCTGGTTCCTGAGATAATGCGTAACAAGTAGTATTTTTCTTCTAGCACAGCTCCTGCTGTATAGTCTCCCTAAACCTCCAACTGCAAGGTCAATTCCATGACTAAATGGCATATAGTTCATCTTTTGTGTGAAAATAAACAATATTTTGCCATTATTTTTTTGAATCATTTTTTAGGAAGTCTTTTATCATTCCATATGTTCGTTTATACCATGATCTCTTCTCTCTAAGACAGAATAAAGTGCTTCTGCTTTTGGTGGAAAAAGCTGTCAGTGTGCCTGCTGGCCTTTAGTATGCTTGACACATTTGTTGTGCTTTTTTGGTACTTGATTGTGTCTGTTTGATTTCACAAAGTTGTACTAGCCTGCCTCAAGGGTTTCTGTGGTGTGAGGTCAAATTCCACATGAGCAGCAAAGGTGTTCACTTGAGCTGAAGCCTCAGTGCTCTCTGTCGCTGTCAGGCATTGTCCTGGATAGGTTTTATGGAGCAGAGCAACCAACAGTTGCTCAGTACTTGGCTTTACTGCTTATGTAGCTGCGTGCACATAAATGGTGGTGTGGTGCCTCCTGCTCCCTGAGCCAGACAGGAGGGAGGCAAAGGGGCTGCAGAGGCCAGGGTGATCCAGGAGGTGGCCTGGGTGGAAAGCTCTACAGCTGGGGTCCTCTGGCAGCTGCAAATCCCATCACAGCACGAACCCAGGGCACAAGGTAGAGCTGCTTTTCTCGGTGTTATAGCTGAGCTTTGCCCTGCGTTCCAGGAGAGAGCTGCTGCCACCTGGCATATGGGCCTGCAGCTCCTGAGGAAATGCATTTGTACAAATAAAACCACAACAGGAGCCTTCTTTCAGTCCTTATTGCCTGTGTTTAGAACAAGCATTGCACATGAGTCCAGGTGTCTGTTGGAGGCTACTAGGTTCTATTTTAACGAAGTGAATATAGGAGTCAGAGGGTTTTTTTGGTGGTTGGAACACAGCTCTGACTACTTACAGTAGTGTTTGTATACTGGTTGTGCAATGATCTTTACTAAATAAAGTGACATATAAAATGTGATGGCTCTCAGCATATAAGCCTTTGAATACATTGGAGCTCCCATGTAAAAGGAAAAGAAATTCAGATCCGCTTTTTTTATAAAGAACTGCTACACCCATATGAGGATCTAGAGACCATTTGCTTTCCTCCTGTTGATAGAGGATGAAATATCAGGACAAATTTGTAAACTGGAATAATTTTTCTCTTCCTGTCTTAGTTTCTTGTTTGTTCAAAAAATTACCTCCTTTAGAAAGTTCTATCAGCCTATCTGCTGCTTTCTTATGACACCTAAAGAGTGTATTAGGCCTGTGTGTATTCTAGTCAGCGCTAGCAGAAATATTGTATAATGTTGCTTTTTCTATTTCCAATCTGAGCGGCCCAGTGAGAGCATGCTGAGAGTTAGAAGCTGCCTGCTTTGAAATCTACAGGTAGAGATCCCCACAATTTTCCCTTGTTACTGAACAGAGCTCAAGAATGGTGGTCTGAAGAAGATGAGATCAAAGCAAGACAAAGAAACACATAAGATAAATCATGCAAAAGTAAAAATATTTCAAGCGTTTAGAATTCTCCTCATCTAATACCTCCAAATGTAGCAAATAATAACCCAGCATCTATTGTCTTTGTGCTTTCTTGCTCTACAGATCATTAGGGAGTAACTAAGTCTGCCAGGAGAAATGTTTTCTCAGCTTCACAGTTATGTTTTTCTCCTACAAAATAATAGTAATGAATTGAAAAAGCATTATGTATACTTTTAAAAACGTAGACTTTTAAAATTCAGATTTGTAGGAAATTCTACCTTGTTCAAATTTTTCTTTTGAACTAAAACCAAAACCAGAGTTGTTTGGTTTTGTTGGGGGTATTTTTTTCTTTCCTGTGAAATGAATTTAAAAGGCAAAGTCCAAATTTTTTCTTTCTATATGTAGTTTCAAAATACTGAAATTAAAGGTCACTTCATGTTGAAACATCTACCTGTTAAAAACTTCAAATATGACTGCTGAATACAGATTCAGTGGATATGCTCACTTTTAAATTGTTTCTTGACCTAAAACACTACCAAAAGTGATACAGGCTGCAGATGGCCTAGCTTTCAGCAAAATCTTTCATCATCTTCTCACATAAGGTGAGATTCTAGATTAAATATGGTAAAAATGTAGGAGTGGGATGGAAAAAAACCAAAACCCAACCAAACCAACGAACCTACTGGAAACATTCAGCCTACTTGCTTAAAACGTTCACCCGTGTTGTCCCTGTAAGGCAGTTAATCTCCAGATCCTTTGGATGGGTGTTCTCTCTGGTGGGTTTACTGTGGTTTCTGTGCTGGTGACAGCAAGAAAATGTGCCTGTGTGGGCTTTCAGTGAAGTGCATAAGGAGCAGTCTAGGGACAGTAAAAGGGGGCCTGAGTTAGGATACACCTCACAGACTGAGATCATCTGAAGGCCAAAGGAGTTGATCCACATTTATTTCAATGTGTTTTATGAACCATCAGTGATTTAAGGTGCCACTTGTTCCATAGTGCTTGTCAGCCTGCTGGAAGAAACTCTCCACCACCAGAGGCAGTGAAGCAGAAATAGGAGAACAGAGAGAGGCAGCAGAGGAATTGGAATTCTCAGTTGTTTTCTGCCAAAAAAAAAAGGAACAGGGTGGTCAGATATAATTGTGTGTTAGCAATTTGCAGTCCTACAACTCATCCTTTCCATTTCTTGGTTTGGGAACTGGAAGTAATTTCTCCTGTGTCCTCTGTAGCATGTGGAAACCTTCTGTCACTTCTCAGAAAAAAAAAAAAAAAGAAGGTGTAAGATCTCTAAGAAGATCTAAGACTAATCTTTCTCTAGCAAGTTATAGTGCTAGGTTGTGCATTGAGGAAGGCCTTTTAATTTCATTGAAAGAACAAATTGAACTTTGTTCCATTTAACACATTTAATTTTTGGTTCTTTGCCTTCGTTCCTGACCTAAATCCAGGACTGTTAATATTACTGTTATTATTTGCGTATCTGAATTTTTATTTTTCCCTTTTTTTTTGTCATGTAGATCAAAGCAGGAGAGCAGATGCACATGTGAAGAAAATTGAGGTGCTTGTTTGCTAAAGGTAGCCTTTCCTAGACAGATTGGTTTTGGACAATCCCAATGCTTCAGGAGACTAGCAGCCTCCAAAGTTTAGATGAATTGATTGTTGTGTTAGCAGTTTTATGTGTGTGTTGAGCATTGCAGTTCTGGTGAATGCAAGGTTTTACAGGACACAACAGTCACCTCTTGGTTCGTCAAGTTGGGGATCTTTGGGCTTTGCAAACCATAGCTGTGTCCTTGAGCAGATAGGGCTCAGATTCAGCCATTTTCAGATTAAATTTTGCACTATGTCCCAATGTAAATGCCTCCACCTCTATGACCCAGGTGTTAAAGCTGTAGCAGAAGATGCCTGGATATACAGGATTGCCTGAATGTTTACTGTATGGCTGTAACTTAGATTTTGCAAGGGGATGCAGTCTCCATATGGTGCAGACCTGCCAAGGCTTTTGGTTTAAAAGTCTGCAATAGCCTTAAGATAGCTGAGGTGAGTGGAACTTGTTTAGAAGGGTGAACATGAAATGACGGCTTGAGAAAGGAATGCACTGCCTGCTCTTTTTCTCTCCTTCTCTGTGAAGTCAAAGCATTGATCTATTTTTAGTTTGAACTAAAAAAAAACTCAGGTTGTTTAATCAAAATTGATTCTTTGCCTCCTCATTGGTATCCTCAATTTGCAAGAATTTTCAGTTTCTTCATTGTGTTTATGAGACCACAAGATAGAAAGATATCTAATCTTGCTGGTTTACCACTGTGTTTTTTAAAGCTTGGGATACTTATTAGAACCAGTCAAAGACCAGCAGATGTAATTTGCTGAATAATTTGTTTGACAAGCAGTGGCAAAGTTCCTTAGATGATTCATACTCTCCGATTGCCTCACCTAAAGCTTTGTACTCTCTTTGCTTTCACTGCTGTGTCCTCGTTTGTCTCTTTGCAATACTTTCTGGTGAAAGTGATGCAAATCACTTTTCCCAGTCCTTTTCATTTTTCTCTGTGTGTGTGCAAAGGAAACAGTGGAACATCCTAATCTGAGCATTTCGAGCCTGTGGTGGATAAGGCTTTTGCAGAACGCACTCAGAGCCCTCTCTGAGCCCACTCACCTAAACACAGAAGGGAAACAGGGGATGCAGTTGTGCATTTTTTAGAACAAATGTCTTCCATAATCTGCTGAAGCATCCAGGAGCAAATTTAGCTTAATCCTAAAAGTAGCCTGTTTTCTCCCACTGCAGTTTTAGAATCTCATTGCATACATGATTAAATATTTAATTTTCAGCCTAAAGGAAATAATTTTGGGAGTAGAGTTCCCAGTCTCTGCATTAAAAAAAAAAAAATTATTTTTATTTATCAAGTACCTCAAAGCATCAGGAAAGAGGTCTCCTCAACAAGGCACAGTCTGTGACTGTATTTCATAAGATGGGATTTCCACTTGTAACAGCTGTGTTGCTATTCTTCTAGGGCCTTTATGCCTATTCATGGAGGAAACTGTTAAGACAGTTTAGTCTTTATCCTCTTCCTTGGAGACTGATGCTTTTGATTTGTTTTTTTGTTGATTTTTAATGGGAATGTGTGATGAGTCTGTGGTCAGGTCACACTATATCCACAGTGGAAAAAGGCCTGTATAGTCAAAAGCCTTCCCAATTTTGAGTGCTGTATGAATGCTTGTATGCAGTTCTAATTGTGAATGAAGGCTTGTATGTCAGTTCTAATTGCCTCAAGTGAACCATTTCCTGACCATTCTGATAACACATCCTATTGCAGTAACCACATCTCAACCGTGGTAGAATACCTGTTGAACTGGGATAGTACTTATAAAGAAAAAGAGAATGAAGCACCCACCACTGCAGATGTTAAATTTGCTTCCACTTTGATTTCATTGTATTTGTCCAGATGAGAAACGAGAAATAGATTCCAACTGGATCTATTAATAAATATATCTTTAATCAATATATTCTCCCACTTTTCCCAAACTCACAATTTGTCCTGAAGCAGTGAAGGCTAACATAAAATCTAATGCAACTTCCTTTATTTACTGGAGTAACATTTGGGATGAACTTATTCCTGAACTTAATTTGCAATAAACCACTGGGGAAATTCTATTTTTTCATCTCCGCATGGTTTATTTGTGAGTAGCCTGTTGCATTTTGACATTATTAGGGTAAGAATGCTGATGCAGGGGGTCCTGATTCAGCTCCTATTCGTTATTCGTTTGTACCCTGAATAAATAGTTCAGTGCTTGCTGCTTGCCATGAGCCATCACGCTGCTGAAGCTGCCAGAGACTGCAGCAAGCAAAACAAAAGGTCACGAGCACTCCAGGTCTTCTGGCACTACTGCAGCAATCCTCCCTTACAGCCGCATAGGCGAGCACCAAACGCAGCACAATCAGTGCCTTTCTCGGCTCGGCACTGCGTGATCATTAGCGGCTTTCTACGAGGCGGAGCTGTTCCAGCCCAAGGGAGATGAAATCCCAGCGGAGAAGTTGTTTCTCGTTCGGCTGATGCCGGCGGCAGCTGCTTCCCGTGGCCGTGCTCCGGAGGTGCGAGGGGCTGCGGGGGAGCCGCCGGCACCGCGTGCGCCGGCCGGGCCGCGGCGGGAGCCGGGGGCAGCGCACGGAGCCGGCGGGCCCCGCACGCCAGCTGCCAGGAACGCTGGGTTCAACTCGCTGCTGGCTGCGCGTCGGAGGGGCTGCTGGAAAATCACCCTGCTTTCTGAGAGGATGTTCCCTCCTTCGCGCTCAGCCAGGTTGCATCTGGCTCTGGGATGCTCGGAAAAAGAGGGCGCTGAGAGGAGTTTCGTTCTGCCTCGTGACTGCCGTGAAAGGGACAGAGATAAGCAGTGCCTGAAATCTGGAGGGATGCAGTGATAACGCCTCCATGTGCCTCTGGCACCAGGGAGGAATTGGGTCAAGAGCAGCAGCTTGCTCTTCTGGTGTTTCTGAGCATGGTGGAGATCCAGCTGCTTGCTGCAGGATTTTTGCAAGTTACTGTAAACTTTGGGTGCCATCAAAGAGAGCAGGCTGCCTAGATTTCAACCCAGTAGGACAATTTCTGTGTCCCAATCTCCCATGTGGAAGATTTTTATATATACTGATAAATTACTTTCAGATTCCTTGGTTAAGCAGGCTATAGAACAACATCTTCAAGAAAAGAGGCTATATTATAAAATGTCAAGTTTGAATTAATATCCCAAGCATTTTAAAACACTTCAAATATTTTAAATTTCTGGTCATGTTCATTCACTTACTGGGGTGTTTTAGTTATTCTCTCTCTCCCAGACAACTCAAAAATAATGACTCCTTTTAAAGGCACTGTGATTGGCAGGACTATTCCTAAAGTATTATGTGGTTAGGTAATTTCCACCCATATTCTCTTTTCAGACTTGGGATTGATAGGATAGGTGCCAAGCTGTCACATTATAGCCTTTGGTAATTAAAATATAGGATGGCATTAGTATTGGTTCTGGATAATTACTTGTTTTTTGAGCAAAGCTTTGACAGACAATATTATGGAAGGTCTCCAGAAATTTGATTTTAAAAGCTCCTCTCATGCCACAGAAAACAGAGATTATATTTTGCAGGTAGGGCTATTTGGAGACCAGTTGGTACCATTTAATGTAGGAGATGGTTGAATGATTTGTGGAAAATAAGGTTATCTGACAAATTCAGCCCATATTTCAGTTAATAAATAATTCATAAGCTAGTCGTGACTTCCACAATGCATTCATTATTCATA
Source organism: Dicrurus megarhynchus (assembly GCA_013399195.1). Taxonomy (NCBI): domain Eukaryota; kingdom Metazoa; phylum Chordata; class Aves; order Passeriformes; family Dicruridae; genus Dicrurus; species Dicrurus megarhynchus. Next base: position 3,101,421 of record VXAD01010092.1, read on the forward strand.
AGGGCTCACTGAATAATTTGTGCAAACAAATTTCAGCCTATAGAGTACCCGTGAGTTGTTTTGTGCTTGTTATTCTTTGTGTGATCGTGGTGTTTGGTTTTATTTTCTTACTATACAAAACTTAAGTTGGAGGGTAGTAGATAACATTGAATAGTTCCAAAAGCAAATGGAATCCTTTCCTGTGTGAGACAAAAAATATTTATGTCATGCTTTGCCAGTGCTGATTTTAATATAAAAACATTGTTAGGGCTAGAGCTGTTTACATCTGCAAGTAGAAGCCCACATAGATGTAGTTCATTTGGGCTTAAAATTGTAAGTCCAAACACCAAGTGTTGTCCGGTTCTGCATGCATTTTCTCAGGGAATGTTTTTATGCCTAACTGGCTGTCTTTTCTTCCTCTTTGCTTGTTTGTTTGTGGTTTTTTGTTTATGTTTTTTGTTTGCTTGCTTTTTTGTTTCCTCCTGCAGTAGAATTTTTGCATGTGCTTCTTTGCTGCTTTCCTTCTTATGAAAACTGCAATTCATCTGATTTCCAGGGGAGTTGGATATTGAGGAAGGGACAAGGGATGAGGAGTAGGAGATGGTAACAGGAATATAAATAACAGTAAAAAAGAACTCCTGGAAATTATATATACATTTCAAAAGTTTCCAATAAGAGGGCTTGAGGTGATGTAAATAAATTCGCAGCTCCTCATAAGTCAGACAAGAGCTTAAAGCGGGGGGTATCCTGTTGTCCAGAGGAAGAAGACTGGAGAGACTCATTTGCATTCCCCTGCCATAAGCAGCACTTTAAAGGACAAGAAGTTACAAAAGTAGGGCTTTGGAGAGAAGGATTTTCTTTTCTCTCTGCTGTTACAAAATGAAACCTGAAGAGAGTCACTAAACCTGTTTTTCTTTGCTCCCCTCCCATCTCTGCCTGTTTCCTGTATTCAGACTGTAAACTCCTTGCAGAAGTGACCATGTCTCATTGTGGTTGTGCCCATGATGGGGCCATGGTGATGTGTGAGGGATGCTGGAGGCAGCAGCACTGGAGTGTCCTGCCTACAGACACTTCCCTCAGCCTCGGTGGGACCAGTGGTGTGTATCCTCTGCACCTCCTGAGAAAGACTGCTTGGGTTTTTTTTCCATCATCTAAAGGTGAAAGCTGCTGGATCAGAGGTCATTGATCATTTTAGGAGTCTCAGACTGATTTTCTTCCTTTGTCTCTTGTCATACTTTTTTAGTAATGGAAAAATCTCTAAATGTACAATGGAGGTAGCACTCCTTAATTGCAGATTCTGAGACAGACTAAAGTTCAGAAGCCGTATAATTCCATTACCTGTGGGAAAACAACTGGAATCAACTTTTCAGTTTTCATTAGAGAGAGATGAGTTATGAAAAGAGTTAATAAGGTACTCCTTCAGCAGCTATGGAGATGTAAATTTTGAGGCAATAGACCTTTTTGTCAGTAGCTTGGGTTAACAGCTTGTTAACTCTAGTGTGATTCAAAGTGATACTGAGCTTGTTTATTTGGAGGGGGAATAGAATATGGTTTAAAACTGCTACTTACATCTGCATGTTTGATGTCCCAGGTTTTTGGTTATTGTAGGCATCAGATGTCTTTTGCACCAGACATCTGGAGTGATAAGCAAACTCCACTTTTTGTGTATACACATAGGTACATGTGGTGGAGTCCCAGAGTTACTAATGTGCATCTTGATGAGAAAAACATTCACACACATCCTAATTATTCCTGTTTGGAAAGCAATAAATAATAATGTTGTCTGATATTTTTACAACTGCACCATCCAGAAGCTCTGAGGAAGATTAAACCAGCCTCATGCTTCACACTAGAATGGCATTTCTGAAGGCCTGGGTATCGAGTGCAGCTCCTGAGAAAATCTGAGGCACTGACTATTTGAGATTGTGTTTGAATGCTAGAATTAAGTTAGAGGAGTCCTGCGAGATGTGTGATGTTCAAGCTGCATTCCTCAGGCAGTGTCTGTTTCTGTGTGGTATTTGGGATGGTGGGAGGAGAGTCTGGATGATTTGTTCAGGGGGTGTGGATGCCTCTGACCTACTAGGGTGAAAGCTGGAGACTCAGCTATCAAGTAAAGCTGTAATTTTGGGATGGCAATCCCTGCTTGGTATCAGACACAAGACAGTGACCTCTTACCATCATTGCATCAGACAGAAATTGTTGAAGTAGAAATAGTTCCCTCATTTACACCCCCTGTTCTTCACTGGGAAGGAGAGTAGAAGTGAGTGTCCTCGTTGCCATCACTGGATGTTGGCCCAGTTTCTAAATTAAAAACATATTCCATATGTGAGTTTAGGCACTGAACCTTGGTGTTTGGCCTATAGTCATAACTCCTTGGATCCAGACAGCTCTCAAAAATGTGGAAAAATTTAACTGAAGATCTAATTCTGGACTCAATTTTCACTGCCTGTTAGATGCTTTCATATGCTTTGCCTGTCTCTGAGCCACAGAAATAAAGCTGTGTTTTCCAAATAGGAGGTAACCAGTTGTTCTGCTGGAATGGGATGAGATAGTTCCAAAAGTAAACCTTCCAAGGGAGGAACAGAGCACACTTGTAGGTGTATGTTTACTGTAAAGAAATTTCTGTTGTGCCTCCAAAGAAAACAGTTGTTTTTAACCCAAACTGTAACATGTGCCCAGCTGAAGGACTTTTGAGCTGTGAAAGAAGAAAAGGGGAGGTAGAACTTCCTAAGCCAGTTTTGCTGTCAAAACTGGGTGCTTCCTAAAGCTGCACCCCCACTGCAAAATGATGTAGACCATCATGAATAAGGTACCCTCTTTTGTAGTACTCATTTTGTCTGAAAGAAAAAAGCAAATGTCTTTATTAAAGGGCTTGTCTTTTACAAGCCCTCAGTTCACCTCCAATACTTGAATGTGGACGAGTAACAATGATTACAGTTGAAGAGATGCCATTATGCCATATGTCCTTTTATTTGTCTCTAGGGAGTATTTGCAAGTACACAGAGATAAGTGGAAGTTATTGCTATGATAATCAAACCATGTGTATCATATGGCATATAGAAATTATATATTATTTAATAAAAAAGCTTTTTTTTAATTAAGCAACATTTCATTTTAAAAGATGTATAGGCTTACATGTATCTCTTACATCTGGTATGTAAGATTAAATAAATATATGTGTCATGGAGAGGGCCAAAATCCTGTATGCAGTAGCTGAAGATTATGTGATCAGATCTGGAGCCCTCAAAAAAAGGTACCAGTCTATATGTCCTCTCACATACTGGGCTTAAATTATCATATTTCCCTTCTCCCTCTGCTTTAAATGAGTGCTAATCAATTGTATAATTTAATTGGCAGCACTTACATTGCTTAGGTTATCAATCCATATTTTTTACTAAATTCTGCCCTCCTTATGTCTAAAAAAATATGAGTTTTTGAACAGAGAAATTCACAGCTGGACACTTCTGATCCCCCAGTAAATAACAGAGAATAGAATTAATTTAATTTCTTTTTTGTGTTCTTGGTTTATATTTTCTCTTTTCTAAAGATTCGTTTTAAAGTTTATAGTCTACCTACTAAGAATACACATATATAAAGGATTTTAGTTGAAGGAAAAAACTCCATCATTGAACTCTGCCTTCTTCTTCAAGAAGTTATTAATCTAAAATCTATCCCTTTTTATTTTACCAGATTTGATCAGTTCAAGGCATTTACAGAATATTCCTTCTTGATTACTCCTAAATATTTCCGTAGCTGAAAATGCAGTCTTTCTTCAGGTACCAGGAAGGCATCCCTACCTACCCCAGGCCAGAATATCCTTGAAACAAGAAATCCCTCATGAAAGAACTTCTGACCTAATCCTAAAGAGGGAAGAGGAATCACTTTGTGGCTAAAATCTAGATTTTAATTACGCGTAAGTTGAATAAAGTAGGAATTGGCTAATTGACAGCAACACAAAGAACGGCAGAAAACAACCCAGGGCTTGCTCCTGCTGCATCCAGTTGATGGAAGGATTCTCACCCACACAGATAGAAACAGAATCAAGCTCCAAATAACTCTGGTATTTTAGCAACTGTTTGTTTGGGTTTCATGATCTTCCTTTCTTTCTTTTCTCTCCTCCTGACAACCTACCTGTCAGGAAACGAACCTGCTATTTAATCTAATGATGTGTTTACATTTATTAATCAATTTGAATATATATTTTCCTTAGTGTGACATTCTTCCCCCTTGTCTCCTCCCCCACATCTAAGCTGGCATCATTCAAAATGATAAGTATCTTCCTTCCTTTTTCACTTGAGAAAGTGGCACAGGAGTTAAAGCACTTCAAAGAGATTGTTATCTCTCCATAGCTGCTGTATAATTAAACATCAGCCTCCCCATACCTATGTAGATTCTCCTTGATCTTTAAGCAGGAAAACAAAAAGAAGAGGCATCTCCTATGTTTGTCTTCTCTAACAGATGAGCATTAGCTTTTCACCTTTCTGCTGTAAACTGACTTGCTCTGTTGGAAAGAAGCTGAATTAGGGCAAAAAGATTTGCATGCTGCCATGGAAAGCTACTAATATAATCTCTCTACCAATTGATTAAATTGTGAGGATGTGTGATTAATGATAGCTTGGTCAAATGTGACCTTTTAAATATAGGACAGGATGTGTGCCGTGACTTGCAAGATTTAAAGTGGAGTTTTAAGCTGTGGACAAGGGGATGCTTTGCTTGTCCGTTTTGCTCAGCATGTCTCAAATAGGTTTTAGCTGTAGCAAATTAGGTAGAGCTAGATGAAATGAAAGCCACCTCCGGCTGAATTATCCAACTTAAAACAGCTTTAGCATACTATTTTTAGATTTAAATATTCCTGTTTCATGGTGGGAGATGCCAAAGTTAATCTGCTTATGAAGATTCAGACTTCTGAAGTTTCCACATGGGGTTTGTTCAAGAAAATAAATTTTCTGGTTTAGTGTTTTAAACAAATTTAACTTTGGATTTTTATTTTAGCTAGAGGAGGCAAATTGCTATCCAGGACCACATTTTGGTATGGTAGATAAATCCTTACTGAGCCAAATTTTCAAGCACGTAAACTCGGATTGTGCCCCCAGCTTCGATGAAGCGACAGGATTTCTGCCATCAGCCAAGGAATTTTCTTCCCTGGAATCAGTCAGTGCAGGTGGTAGGTGGGGGGAAAGGATGACATGGCACTAGACACTCCTTATTTTCTACTATTTCTGCAAAAAGTAAAAGGAGCCTGATCAAAGGTGTTCAAAAAGATCTCTCCTCTTACTTTAAATGAGAGTGGGCTGACTGTATGGAACTGTAACAGTCAAGCACAGGAGGCAGGTGACAGCATTTTGCTTGGTTTCAGACTCACTGCAGTAGGGTCTAATGAACACATCTGCTAAAAGCTTGTTAATGCTTGAGCTCTAATTCATTGTTATATATAACATTACTATTAGTGCTGCTGATCTACAGCAGAGGGCTGAATGTGCAAATAGCTTTTCCTCCAGTCTGGAACTAAATGTTGCTGGCCTGGCTGCAATCCCAGCTGGCTGGTTAAAGAAATGTGTCAAGGGATCACAGGAATATAGACATCAGTGGCGCATTTGGAATTAAGGCTTGCTCTGAGCTCTTGGTTCTTTTATTCTCCTTAAAGATTTCCAGCACAGTGCAGTGTGGATAACTCTTTTTAGCACAAAGAACCTGTCCAAGCAAGTGTCTGAAGTATGGTTTCAGATGGGTTTTCTCTAAGGAAAATATTTGTCTTTAAATCTTTTCAGCTCTAATTAAGCCTGCATACCTACATTTCATGTCTGTGTGAGCTGTAATTGCTAACATTTGCACAGAGGAGCAAATGAGGAGCTGCCATGGCTGCTTTGTAAAATGCAAGCGAGCAGAATCCAGCAGCCAGGCCCAGTCAGGTTTAATGACTGACCTACTGGATCTCTCAAAAACAGGATGGAGCTCTGCTGCATTTGGAGCCTGCTCAAAATAAATGTGCCTTCACTTCAGAACTGGGGATTGCAAGCTCTTCTTCCCTTCAGGGATTAGACTGCTTTGTGCAGCACTGCCAAGGGAAGCTTGGGGAAGGGCTGTGCTTGGGCAGGAACTGCAGCCACAGAGCTGAGATGCCTTCACTTCCCTCCCAGTCCATGGTGGAGTTACCAAAACACAAGGCTGGGCTAGCAACTTGGGGTAACAGCTACAGAAATAAGGAAGGGAGGGAGGAGAAGCAGTTGTAGCTGGCTGGACAGAGCACAACCAATTCTTGTCTTGGCTCCAGTCCTGCTGTGCCCCGGTCCTGCCTGTCCTGCTGGTGCAGCAGGTACATGTGGGTGTGGTGGAGTTGTCTTATCCCCACTTTCCTCCTTCCCTTGAGGCAGTAGAAGCTGCTTGCTTATAGGCCCATGGCAGAGGGGATGGACCTTAGCTCAGTTATGCTGTGGATCCAAGCCTGAAGCAGAACACTTCATTTCTTCTATTTGTGGGTTTGCTTGTTCTGGGTGAATGGATGAATGAATCTCTCTGTGCAGCACGGATATGTGGGAGGTATGTGCCTTTCTGTCTCCAGGCAATAGCTACCTTGCTTCTGGAATTGTCTTTTTGGCCTGATTTTTCACCTTGGCTGGCTATCTGTGTAAGTGAAGGCATAGTCTGAGATGGAATTATACTACTGGAATGTTGCTGATGTGTTAAACTGGTGTGAAATCAGACTCTGGCTACTCATGTCAGCTCTCTGGGAGTAAGGAAGGAGCTGAATTGCTTCCATCCAACAGAATCTGTCACTGCATGCAAGTCTGGTACCTTGTCTGAGACTTCAGCAGAGACTTTACTGTGCTCAGGTGAGATACCAGGTCAGGTACATGAATCTATACTAGTGAACCAAAACCACAAGTCTATTGCATCAGCTTTTATCTACCATGGTTAAAATGGAATTTATTCTCTGGGGTTATTAATGTCACTCATTATTAAAGGTCTAATTAATGCTGTTGATTCTTTATTATTGGTTTAGTGGGAAATTTCTTATTTCCCACTTTATGAATGTTAGCTATGTAAAAACAAAGGCTTTAATTAATTGAATTACTTAACTTTTCCAATATACATCAGGTCTGCTCTTTTCTACACATGTATCCAGAATGGCAGAATAAAAGTGACATATGGTAAAAGGAAGCAGAATGTCTGAGCTCAGGTCATTAAAGTGGCAATAATAAAGGCTTCACTAAATGGAAAATACCACCAGCCTACTCCAAACTGTCTTGATCCACACTCAATTCATTTTTATTGTTTATAGTGTTAATTATTTTGGGGGGTAAAAAAGTTTATATCAATTTAATTCATAGCATGGTTGTTAAATTGTAAATAACTAAAACTGCTGAAGCTTTTCCTCTAATAAAATTGTAATTGGCCTTTTAAAGTAACTGCACTAATAAATTTCCCTTTTCCCTCCTCCTCATACTTAACAGAGCAGAGATCCTTAGCTGCCATAAGTCAGTGTCATTCTTTTAGTCCTGTGGCATTCTCTAGCCTACACCAGCTGGGAATCTGGCCCAAAGCAGGGCTGTGACAAGGGAAGAGAAACATCATCTCCAACGTATTCACATATTGGATTGTTACTCTGGCTGAAGTCAGTGCACTGCTACTTATAGAGGAGCAAAAAAGGACATTACAATTATTTGTGGTCACTGAGATGGTTTATACACAGTGATTGAAATTTGGAGTAAAAAATATGGTTCCGTTTTGCAGCTGCTGCTGGTTACATGTTAAACTGGTTTTGTTAGCAAACAGAACCAATGATAACTGTAATGCCCCACTCCTCCTCAGGATGTGTAAGTACTGGCTGCTTGGAGCTGCTTCTGCTTGGAGCACCTTCTGACCCAGAGTGTACCTGATGTCAACAGTGGGGCTGCAAAATGGGGCAAACCCCTCTAGATCCATCCCATTTTAGTCGCATGGTTTGAATGTCCATAACTATACATCTGAATGGCTTGGGCACCTGCTGTGGGAGGACAAGAGCCTCCAAAGGATGAATACTTTTATAAATGATGATATGAAGGATTAAGCCAGTCTTCTCAGGCAGTGTGTATGGTTAAGCAAAGAGATGAAGGGAGGTCTTCCATACTTTGAATAGCTTGTCCTCTCCTTTGTAGCAATATTAGGCTGTTCTGATGTATAATTTTTATTCTCTGTGCCATTTCTGATAGCAGCCATGCCTAGAGATTATTTCTTTCTTAAAATGACCTTAGACATAGTAATTCTTTTGTGCACAAGAGTGCTTCAGGATTCTCTGCTTCCTACTGTCAATATATTTCTGGGGCTTGGCTGTGAAGTGTCTGTCTCTGTGGTTAATGTACTTCCAGCCTGCTTCATCTACAGATTCTGCATTAAATATTGAGGCTTGTACGTTTAACCTTTACAGCTTTGCATGTGTACAGAAGATTTTATACATGAAAATACACATTTCCAGATGCAGTGATCCCACATTGTTGTGTTTGTACCCCCAAATTCCGTGTACCTCTGGATTCTTACAGCAGGTATGGGGTATTCTGGGAGCAATTTTCCCTGCATGGGAGTGTGGCAGAAGCGCCAGGGTGGAGCACAGTCCTGGAACTTGACTCTGGTTTCAGGTGCTGGATTGTGCAAGTGCATCACCCTGTTCCCCCACAGGATATAGGGCAGGGCTCTCCCCCATCCTGCCAGCAGAACCTCCATCTCCCTGTAAGAGTCTTGGGAAAGGCCGCCACCCAAATATGTCACATAAGGACACTGTTGTGGCTGCAGTCTCCCAGTTGTACACACGGAGCCATTTTTCCCGTTGCAGATGTGGGAGTGTGTGGACACACCAGAAATTGGCCTTTGCATGTCAGATTGCAAGGAACCTGCTCTGGTGTCTAATTATTCCCAGCCTGCAGGGCGGTATTTCATGAGAAAATAGCACTTAGTCTAGTCTCAACCTGTTAAAAGTGGATGACGATTAACATTTTTTTTCTCCCCCAAGTATTTCATTTTGACAGCACTATAAACAAAAGCACTTCTATGCATCTTTCTTTGCTGAATTATTTATTTGAATGTAGATATGAATCATTGTTATTGCGGAATACAGTGCAGTCAGGTCCTAGTACTAAAACATCAGTGCTAATTAGCTGGAAATAAAATTGTCAAAAATACTTGATTCTAATTAGGGTCTTTTTAATGTTTATACACTATGGACTTGATCTTCCTCTCAATGACTGTGTAAATCTGGAATGCTTTCATTTCCTCTAGTATGGTATTCATGCAAATAAGATGATAACTTTATGGCTTGTTCTAATGGTTATTATGTGCTGTTAGCTAAATGAGAAAGCAGTTCAAACTTTAAATTGTTTGATTAAGTAAAATCAGTCCACATGTTTTCTGCTGCATATTTAAAGCATAGAAATATTATTAGCTATGCAATTCCAGAACTATAGATCTGACCATATTGTGAAAAACAACCCCATACTCTTACCTATTTTACATACAAATATGCATGTATAATTAACTTACTCCTTTTTATAGCTGGAATTGTTCAGTTTGTGTGGCAAAAGTGTTAGAGCTGATCTGTATAGTGAGCAATACTGTGTCATAACTGTTAAAAGTTATCAAGCTTCTGTCAGGTTTCCCCACGTAGTTCATTTTACCATTACCTTTCTCTTTGAAATCAACTATGTTTTTTTGTTAAGTGAAGCTCAGCTACTTCTTGGTGTAATTCCCCACTTGTTCCCTATCCATTTTCCCAATTTTCCTGTTCATCAAAATAACCCAATGCTGCAGTATTGCCTCTGCTTTGTACTTTTGTCCCAAGAGGTTTGTAGAATAACCTTTTGATGGGTGGGCCCAAAACTTAGGTTTAACCAGATGTGAAATGAGTTTGGATTTAGTATTTTACTCTATGTTTTCAGAATTGAGACAAAGTTTAGATTTGTATCTGAACCTCGCTGAGCTCTGAAATAGGTCACATCTAATGAACACCTCATCCTTGATAAGCAGGAATTTTTGAATCCTGAGTTGACTCTCACTGGCTCCCGGTGATCAGCCTGGGACAACTGAGGCATTTCTGCAATTCCCTCAGTCCAGATTTACATGCTGTAGGCTGTTCTCTGTAAGGTCCATGCCCTCAACTTTATAAGTGTAAACACAGAATAAAAAAGTATATTCTTTTGTTTTTCTGAAATGAAAATGAATGTAAATCATAACTTCCTTTTTGTTAAGAGTTAAATTCAAATGCAGTTGTGCCAAACTAACATGGTTGCAGGCTGTTAAGCTATTTATTTTTGCAGCTACTTAAGTAGAAGCTAAAGTAGAAAACATTTTTTACAGCAAATAATTGACATGTTGTTTTTCTGCTTTATAAATTGCTTAAGGGGGGCTTATGATTTTATTCATAGATTTATAAATTTGTTATAACTGTTTGGATAATTCTGTGGCTAATCCTTGAGCTGCTAAATAGTTTATAAACTATTTACTTTTTATTTTGAGGATTTTTAATTTAGAATTCAGAAGCTATCAGTAGCTGGCTTCCTGTGTTCTTGACTAGCTGTGGGTTCTTGATTTTTCATGGTCTGTAGGATGGGTATCGAGACCTTTAAGAGTAATTGCAGTAGTAAAGAGATAAAAGTGACTTTAGCTTGCTTGATTTAGCAACGCAGCATATTAGGTTTCTGGTATGACCATCCCAGTTGGAATCTTGCTGTCTGGGAATATTTTCTGATGTTTAGCCCTGAACCAGGTCTGAACTGATCCCTGATCGGGGTGAATTGCCTCAGATATTGACTGAGGGATTTGCTCACCCCAGGATCTCTGAGGTCAGGAAAGAATAGAAACTGCTTTTCTGTTTAGCTGAGAATTAAATTAGAGAGGTCTTCTGAAGAAATGGATCATTTATTTTTCCACATAGGCCCTGAATTAATTGCCAGATGAAACTGTTTCCCTGTGTCAGCGTCCCTTGCTGTCCCGAGTTGTGCTTAATGGAGACTCGAGCAGGTTCTGTTGTGCTGCAGCCCCATTAGTACAATCTGGAGCGGCCAGGTAGGGCGCTCACAGATGTATAGTGACACATACATTTGTGTTTGATGAAATATGACCCAATAAATTGAGGGATTGCATTTATCACCTGTCTGAGGAGGCTGAGTAGGAAATGGGAGATGGTTAGGAAAGGGCTGTTCAGCATGCTTTAGGTTGTATCTCATTTCGTTCCAGAAACTCCAACTCAGTCAATTCTGCTGCATTTAAGATGACTGTAATGAGGGATGTAATGTCTATGTGAATTACCTGAAAATCTTTTAAAAGCTCTGTCACTATTCTTTCCCTTGAGATTAAAGATGGATCTTGGGTATTTGCCATCTAGGAATCTACCTAATTACCTGAGGTTGTACATCGGTCAGTTAGAGATATTTTATGAAGGACAAGGGAATTGTTCTAGTGTTTGTAAAGTCAGAAATTAGGCACATAATTTCCCTGCAAATTGGTTTGGGGAGACAAAGATAGGAAATTCCTGACAGGAAACTTCTATTTCATGAGATGATCCATCTCCTCAAGTGGGTCATCACCTCACCTGTGGGGCTTGATTGCGTGAGGGCCTCAGACTGGGCAGTAGACAAGGCTCAAAGGGTGTATTGCTGCATCCCAGAAAGCTGGTGGCAGTTCACAGACCCAAAGGTATTTCCTCTATTTATAAAGCAAACTTGCCTTTCTAGGGGACATTTCTATACCTGAATAAAAAGAGTAAGGATGCTGTCAGTCCCTCCCTTCACAGAGACAACCTTATACACTACAGCAACAGCTTTGCAGCCCCACTAGCTTCATCATTTTCCCTGCCTTTCCCAGGCTGCCCTGAACTCTACTCCCTGAGCAGCTCCCACTCCTTCAGAGCATTTTAACTAGCAAAATAGAGTTGCTCTTCTGGAGCAAGTAGTTTTGTCATTCCTTGAAGATCTGTGCTCCCCATTTGGCTTGTCTCATTGACATTTCTCCCTGGCCAGTTCTTCCAGATTTTGTATGGTGCAGACTGGAAGGAAAGGGTCTCAATTGTCCAAAAGCAAGGTGAGGGGTTGTGGCTTATGTTTGCAGGCTTGAGGGGGTTATTGCACCCATCCTCCTTACCTTCCTGTTGGAGATGGCCAAATGAGATGCATCCTCGTTAATTGCTGCAGTCGTTAATAAATGCAATCAGGCCTCATTGATATGCTGGGCTGTACAATCATTTATTATAATTTTTCAAAGGCAATGGAATGGCTTATTGTGCTTTAATCTATCCTAAAAGAACACATCTAGAAAGTATTTTCAAGTACTTTCAAGAAATATTATGACACTTTGTTGACAAGGTAACTCCATCTAGAAGCAACACGGAAAGACAGGGATTACTTGACTTTGAAAATGAGTAAAGAACATGCTTTTTCATAATTCCATGACACTTCTTTGAGCTGAAACTAATGAACAGAAGGTTATAAAGGCTGTGGATTTTGATGCTTTTTACACTATATCCTAGGACCATGAGTTCTAATAATGGTGTTAATGGTAAGTATGTCTTTTTATGTATTGTGCACAAAAGTGCCTTATAAAACATTGGGAAAATAGACAGTTTTTTGATGGTTTATGCTAACTAATACCTTATATTATGCTTCTACAAGGGGTTTTCTCCTTAGAAAACAAGGCATTTTCTCCTTTTGCTAAAACACAGCTTATCAAGCCTTGGTTTTATTTTTAAATTACAGAAATCTATTTTTAAAGCATGGTTATGATCCAAAAACTTACCATCCTGACCTGGCAAGTATATGTAGCAAAAATGATTTGGTTTTCAGAGTGAGTTACCTGAACTATATTTCACACATTATAAGATCCATTAACACATACTAGTAGAAAAAAATTTGGCCTTGAAAATGCTCTGCTTATACATAGAGAAATCCACAGGCTGAGGTTCTTTACTTACCACATGTGATAGCTAACACAGAACTAGAGGAATTTCTTTTTAATAATTAATTAAATTACCTGAGAGATAATGTAGACATTAATTTTAACATTTACTTTAATACTTCCTTGGGCTTTCTATAGCTGGGTAAACCTGAACTATGATTTCTGTTTGGATCAATGAAGCACTTCCATAAATAATAAACTTCTTATTCTCAGAGGTTGTATCACACTCCTGTTCCATGGTTTTAGGGTGAAATAGAACCTTAAGGTAATGATCATACTTTTCTTCCTACCACAGAAAATGATGATTTATTTGCCTCTGGCCACCTTGTAAGCATCCTAGTGCATAGGAATTGAGAAGAGAAATGCATAAGACATCTTTATTGTTTATACATACAATGATATGTACAATATGTGGTTGCCCAAACTAGCAACACACTATTTGATCTAAGCACGGATATAAGTTCTCAGGCTCAGCCTCAAGAATAAACAAAATGGCAAAACAGAAACTCAAGGAAGTGATCATAGACTGAATATTCTGAAGTAGTTCCAACTTGTTTTGCTTGCTGTTTGACTTAAATCATCAAATCGTCTTTCTCTATCAGAATGGCAGTTTTTGTTTTGGAGAACTGCTTGTTGTAGATGAGTTTTGAGAAGGAAGGGTGGTCACTAGAAAGTCAGCAGTTTCATGATGTAGTATCTAGAACACTGGAATTATTTCCTGACTCCAAACAAAGAAATTCTGAATACCATTCTTGTGCCAGCATTGAGAGCCATGTCAGCAGATCTAAATACAAACTTTGGGTTTGTTTTTGAACTCAAGGCTCTGATCAAGTCATGTACTAAGGTGGGTCTGTATCAAAACACAGTAGGTGAGGATATTTGATCCTGATGTAGGTCAAACATGTTGCATGCTCCTGTACCATCACTGGGCTTTACGAAATACAATACAAAGCCTTCTATCTGAGCATTACATCTTCCCAAACAGTGTCATTGCGTTGTCACTGTACTCGTGGTCACTCTGGTATTTCTGGAGATACACAGAAGGTGAACATGGGTTTATGCCTTTCCTCAGTAGTGGAATTGAGAGCAGAAGAGAAGAGAGTTTGCTCTCTTGAACAGATGAATTTTATATCCAGTCCAGAGAGAGAACAAATGTCCTCCTATATGGAATATTGCCAGTTTGAATCCTGATGAAAGGATTAGTATCTTTGGATCTGAGCCCTGAAAATGCCTGATTTAATACTATGTCTTTTACAATTTATCCTGCCAGCTGATGTTTTACCAGTAGCACCATGTGTTTATATACAGTGTTATCCAAAGGGACGCCCATGACTTGTGTAGGTCATGTTGTAGTGATGTATTCCCAGTGCCAAACTGGACAGCTACTTCCCCTAAAACCTGTGTCTGTCATCAGCTTGTATCAGATTCCCTCCAGTGTGTTTGGACTGTGCTTTAGGCTACATGTCTTTTAAGTAGCTATTGGTAATTTCAAGACCTGCAATCTCCAATTCAACCAGGCTTTGATTCCAAGGCCGCTGTGCTGTAGGAGCTGGAAGCCATATCCAGCAGCATTTGTATGGACAATGACTTCTGCAGGGAACATGCTGCCTTTTAAAAGACCACATGGTTAACCTCTTATGAGTCTTGTTTGTGAAAGAGAGAACTGTGACTGTCACATCTCGAGGTCTGACTTTTGGTAGTTCCACTCTTTGTTTCCAACCAAGGAATTTCTGTTGTTCAGCCCTTTCTCAAAGAGATTCGAATGGACTGGAGACAGACTGAGGGTGGGCACTGAGGAGTCTCTTCTTGCACAGATTCTCCTCAGATGCCTTGATGAGGCAAAAGGTGCTGCTGCCACCAGCTCATCTCTGTGTTCTAAGTTCCCCACAAATGACACCTGTAACATGTTAGGCTGCTGGGAAAATATTACAACCAAAGTTCAGTCCCAAGAGCTGCCTCTTAGTTTATTAGATAAGCTATGCTAAATTTGTCTTTGGGGAGGTTTTTCGGGTTTTGTTCATTTTTTTGTTTGTTTTTTGTGTGCCTCCTCACTGGCAGAGCATGAGATAAGGAAAAAAGTCCTTGACTTAGGTTAAACACAACTTCGTAAAGAATCAAAACATCATTTTGTTATCAACACCATTCTCCTTCCAAATCCAAAACACAGCTTTGTAACAGCTACTGAGAAGAAATTAACTCCAGCCCAGCTGGAACCAGGGCAGTGTCACAGCGAAACAGATTTTGCATTGCTTTATTAGAAAGCATTGGACTATTCCCATTAAATGTACTGTACTAGAGATTTTACTGTTAACTATGCATTGACTCAGTATCTTGTGTGAGTGATCCAAATTTTAATGGTTTTATACTCTCCATCAACATGATGTATCATAATTGCTTTTTTGGACAAGTTACAAGCTGAGCGTAAATATTTAGTATTAATGAGTTCAGGTTTTTTATGTGTAAGTGTATCTGCAGTGCAGCAAATATGCATCCATCCATGAAGCATCTTACTATGCCCAGGGCAGGACTTCTCCCTTTCTTCTTCATCTTCCTCTTCCTGTTTATCTGGCTTGTGCAAAACAAAATAACTTGTTTTTCTCCAGTTGTTACTGATCCCCTTGGCACTTCACCGTGTTTACTGAACACACTCTTGCATTTCTGTCTGTCATGTCTTTTGTTATGGACAGATTGTCCAAATAGTCAAATACGTTTACAGGCTGCTGGCTGAGGGCTATATCATATTGACAATATGATGTATTTTATTTCATCTTTTTTTGTATTTATATTGCATTTTACAGACTTGCTTCTCCTGCTAGTGTGCTGGGGAACTTTGGAAAGCAAGGTGGGAAATAATAAGATGGCAGCTGTAGATAAGCCAAGAACATATTCTGCTTTTCTTTCCAGGTCTGTGGCTGCAAGCCCCTTTTGTGCTCTCAGGCCAAAGACTTGGTCTTCTCCTGAGAAACTGCCATTGTCATTTGTGTCAAAAGGGAGTGCACTGGGGGGGTCTTCGTAACATCAACAGTTCCTTCCGAAATTGGTGTGTGGTGCCTTGTGGTGCCTCCCTCCCTGAGGGCTCTGAGGCTGTGTTCAGACCAGTATTTCTGTGTATTTCAGAGGTGAAACTTTAAGCACCTGGAGAAAAGCAGAAGTAACAAAGTGTGGTTCTGGGTTTGCGACTGCAGCTTGGGAATCATGGGATGTGAGTTCAGGTTTTGGCTCAGCTGTATGTTCTGCATCATCTGCCAGCCCTTGAAATGGGGCAATAGCAGCTATCCAAGAGGAAATGATCAGGAGGTGCCAAGGCAGTGTAAGTCCCTGAGACTATATAACTGTAAAAGACAGCTGCCCATATCCGGATCCTATGCACTCTGGGTTTTCTGAAGTCCTTGCTCTCCTGCTGCCCTGCAGCTCCACTTGTGGGCCTAATTCTGCTTTGTCAACACAATCTTTGTAGCGTGGCCTCTGCTTTCCCCTGTGGTCCTCATGCCCTCCTTTCCCCTTGTCCCTATATTAAGATCCCTAGATTAAGATCAAGTGTTGTAAAATGTCAGAGCCAGCATACAGCTGCTGACAGCAGTGGTTGTGCTGAACATTTGCACAGGAGCTCCCTCAGTGTCTAACATGGAGTGCACAGGGTGACTGGTGGTTCTGCAGCAACAGGGGGCATACAGAAGGGAGGAGAAAGAACTGTGAAAAGATGAGGCTAAAAACAGAGGTTGAGAGAAATGAGAAAGAGAGCAGTGGATGTTTCTCTCCAAGATCTCCTCATGAATCCTTAGGTTTCCTGCTGCCTTCCCACATTTTATAAATGGACTGAACAGATGATAGTTTATATATATAAACCTAATGAGATGCTGCTAGTCTTCTGTGAAATTGGTTGGATACCTAGTGATAAGCTAATATTTAGTAGCAGTTTTCCGTCTCATGACAGTATGAGTCCTAAATATCCAGTTTTATTTGGTGTCTTTTGTAATAAGGCAGATGATATTCTCATTAGGCATGACTGGGCTAGAGCCAGGCTCCCTCTGCTCAGGCTGGCTGGTCTGACAAGATGCTTCTGGGCTCTTACAGCTCTTGTGGAGACCAGAGCCTCCCAGGGGCTGGCTGTGATGATACTGCCTGCTGGATATGTGTACACTGGTCCTGCCTCAGGGAATGAGAAAAACCTCAATGCAGGGGAAGAGGAAAGAGGCTGTTGAGACCACCCTGCTGTGGTAGGAGTGGCTGGCCAGTGGCTTAGTCTGCATCTCTCAATCCCGAGCCTCTACTGGCCTGTGGCTTTAAAGTTCCACAGGGTTCTGCAGGAGTCTGTAATTGCTCTGTGTCTGAGCTGACCTGGCCTGTGGGTCATCATTTACACACATTCCACAGACTTGCACAGAAAGTGGTAGGCATTTTCAGAGATTGGGATAACTGCTTCTCTAATGCCAGCAATAAAATTGCCATTTATATTAAAAGATCCGCGGTGCTTAAAATTTAGTTGGAAATAGTAGACGAAGCACTGCTTAATTTTCTCTTGCCCTTTCAATATCACAGTCAATTTTTGCTGCTGTTTTTAATAATAAATTGAAGAAAATGTGGATGCTGTAAGCCTTTCAGCTATGATTAAACTCTTAGAATTTTGTTTCTTATTCCTTTTTCTTTAATTTAAGTCTTAGTAAATAAATGGTTTTAAAATAAAGTGGAGTCAAGTAATAAGGCCTATTCTGAATAGTTTGGAGGCCCAGCTGTTACCTGGTGGGAGGCCTTTCTCATGTAATATCTTGTAATTTACTTAACCTTGCTAATATTTTATAGCCATAACTGCAGTGCAGTAAGAACTCTACCGTCATTCTGTAGGGAACTCAGCCCTAAAATTGCATATAAAAATTCTGTGCTGCTGGAGCTTGCTGTAAATTCAACTCACTGACCCACTCAGTGGTTTTATCAGCAATTTAAACTAAAAACACCTGTTGGGAAATTTTAAAGCTGTTTTGGAGAATTTCAAAGTGGGTTTCCATTGTGAAAGAGTCATAAGAACAAGCTTGCATTGCTAATTGCCATATATCCCTCTCATATGTCTAACAAAAAAATGCCTTAAGTAGTGTTGGCCATTGACCTTCTAGTCACTTTAAGCCCCAGTGGAGGCAAGCTTCTTTGAGGGTCTAGATTTACTTATTTTTTGTTCAGCCTTCCACGTATAAAGTTAAAACTTTATAGATGAATTTCCCTTTGCCTTAATACAACAAAATACAGAGTCTATCAAAAACGTCACTGCAAGCACACCTTAATAATCTGAGGTTTTAGACTCACTCAGCCTGAAAATAAATTGAAACATACTGGAATTAGGTTCTTGCAGGAACATTTTCTACCACAGGAGTTCTAATGAGCAGGTAACAGACAGATTGGGCAAGGACCTGAATAATAATAAAACACATTAGGGATGGAAGCTAGCAAAATGACAGAAAGTGCAGCAAAACAAAAAGGAACAACAATGGTCATTTTTCTCAAAGAATACCAATAGAATTAGTAAATCACATATTGGAACATTGTCATTGGAAACAGCACTAGCTGAGATTGAAGCTTTCTGCATGAGATGTGTGAGCAGTACACATGTGTGTAACTGTCACTAAAGGAAGTTTTGGGGAGCTTGAATCTCAATAACTTTGTATTTTGGGTGATTTAGGCTCTGTCTTGACTCTCAATTACCTTGTACTTTGCAGTTAAAAAGCAGGACAGAGACTTGTCTGGCTCACATTCTTCCTGGCCACAAGAAGCAGAGGGCACCGAGTGCTCCTCTCCAGGGACAGTCTTAGACATTTGTCCAGCCATTCATATTCACTGTAGTCACTGAGTGACTTGACTTGGGAAGAAAAAAAGCTGGCCTTTGTTTATTTCCATAGAAAACAGGGCAGTTTGTTTATATTCTCTGGCTCTATACTCCTGACAAATCACAGTGGGACAGATCTGAGCCTGGCTTTGACAAAGGATGTGAGGAGACTGTCCGTGGTAATGGCACAGAGGGGACTGGGGGTCCTCAGCAGTTTTCTCAATTTTGAAGTGGTTTTTTTCCAACTTGAGACATAAGGATTTGAACCTCTGGTTTGAAAAGCAAAATGCAACCAGCTTAGATGTTTTCTTCCTACTAGTCTGCATCTTTGAGAGTTTTGTGACTTTGCAATCAGACTCTTCCCAGCTGAAATAGGTTCAGTTCATATTCTCACAACCAGTGTAAACCTTTTGTGGAAGTAATATCGATGTCTTTTTAAAAGGGATCTTTAGCTGCTCTCATTGTACATCAGTATTAATACAAGAATCCAGTGTTTCATTTCCTATGTGTATTCCTGTTTCATTTAATAATTTTAAAAAATATTAATCCATAGACTTTCAGTTCATTAGCCAAATCCAGTGTTTATCTCATGAGAGTGAAAAATACAGGGAAATAGTTAATTTCTAGTTGTTATGCTACTGCTGGTGTACATAAATGGAAATATATAACAGACTTAGGAATGCATCTGGCTTTCCTTTTTCTGCTATGCACTACTCAGTTCTGCTGAAAGTGAGGAATAAAATCAGTGCTGTTCATTTTTCTATGATTTGAAGCAATCCATTTTCTCCTAGCCTGAAATTCAGGTTGTTTCCCAATCCCACTGTGTTCAGAACATGAAGGAAACACTCATCTGTTCAGTCCTAAAAAAGAAAATTCAAATGTGGCTTTAACATGTCTCTTTGCTGATGTGGCCTTCCTCTGACACACACTGATTGCCTGTCATACTCTTTAAATCAAAGCTATAGATCTGCATGCTCCATAATATCACTTCTAAAAAGGGATCTAATTGTTTCTGCATGCAGCTGGAAGGGCAGTAAACACAGATTACTAAGTATATGCATAAATAACTCCAATGTATTGTGAAAGTTATAATTTGCATTTATTTTTATTTGCATTTTATCTGCATTTCAAGAATTACAGATGCTAGCATCTAGTAGACAACTCAATTTTGTCACTTTCACAAGAGGGAATCTCTCCTCAGGAGATATTTTCTTTCCTTGATACTATTATTTTGTGAGTTCTCTTGAAGCTGTTCTGAGTCTTGAATCAAAGGTATCCTAATTTTACTTGATACACCTGTGAAATATCCCTTTTTTAGTATCTGGCAGTGGATTGAAAGTGTCAGCTTGGATCACTCACAAACATCTCGGAAACTCCATAGTTTTGATTTCCCAAGTTTTTCCTAGTGTCTTGCAACTTTAGATTGCATTTAGTTTTCCATTCCAGGAAATATAAAAAAGCAGGACTATAAAAAAGCCTTGGCTCTCATTTTAAGTGTGTTGTGGATATAAGGCAAAACTTGAAAATATGACAACAGGTAACTGTTTAACTCAAAATCCACCATGGGAAATATGCTGATTTTACCCTTTACCTGCACAAAGTTTCTAGAAGGCACTTTGCAATAATGTAATTGTGCTGCATCTATCTTTTCTTACCTCTAATCATGTGCTTTTGTTGTAAAGCAGTGTATCCACTGGCTAAATAACTGGGTGCTGATAGCTCTTATTTAACAATTGTTGTCTTCCACTTCTAACTGAGTTAAAAATGAAATGGAGATTCTAGAGACCAGAATAATGAGCTGGTCATCACCAGGAACATTAACATTTCTGTGTGCCATTCTAGGTAGGATACAAAAGCATTTCACACACAAATTCACAGAAATATGTGTTCCAAGTCCAGTTAAGGTTCATCCTTCCTAGCACTGAGGATGTGGTTTAAGGGTGAACATGGTGGCGGTGCTGGGTTGATGGTTGGATTTGATGCTCTTAATGATCTCTTCCAACTTTAATGATTCTCTGATTCTATTCCTTAAAGCTCAGTGGTCCATTACTACATTTATTAAGTGGGTGAAACTGCCTATTAAAAGATATGTTGTCATGAGCTCTCTGTGGGACTTGAAAGTCTACTGTTGCAGTACTATACATAATGGCCCAAAATGTTTTAATGGAGGCTGCTCTGGTTTAAGGTTTTTTTCATGAGACAAACTTGAAGGAAGTTTTTTTGGCTTAGCATCTCAAAACTGAAAACTCTGGGGTAGCTGGTGCAGTAAGGACAGAGCAACAGGCTCCTGTGTCCTGTCTGGGTACTGGGCCACGGGGCAGGGAAAGGGGCATCGTGTATTCTGGAGCAGAGAACAGTATTTTCTTTGGTTTAAAAATAAATAAATAATTTTAAAACATAGCTGAATTGCTCTTTTGAGGGACAGAGACATCCCCTGTGTGCTGCCTGGTGTGCAGATAACTGGTTTGGGCTGCAGTGCTTGGAGCTCACACACAAGTTGCCTCTGAGCTTCTTCCTCTTTCAGTTATTTTAAAGTAGGCTGCTGCCTGCAATATAGGTTTGGGAGAGGGAAATCCAGTTCATATTCATGTTCATATTATGTCAGGGTTATTGTTCCTAGGTAGAAGACTTTTCAAAGGGTTTTAAGCAGCCTGGGAGTGTACGTGCACTACAACTTATTACCAGCCGCTTTGCAGATTTTAACAATAATTCTTAGAGCAAAGGAAAGCAACAGCACATTATTTTTGGTTTGTCATCTTTATGTAAAATTAGGTCCAGGCTTTGTGTGACCCTGGCTGCCACAGCTCACCACCTCACTGCACACACAGCACTATTTCTTTAAGCTGAGACACTTCTAACATGACACACAATAAATGACAGCTCTGAAGAGTTACCTGAGGAGTAAAGGGAATTTACACACTTTTAGTATGAACAGCACAGAGCTGATCACCTCTCATGCAGGGAACTAAACTAGTACATTCCCCTCTTAATTTAGCATTACACCATTGAATGCAGGTTACAAGGGTGTTTGCTCTTTGTTTTAAGGTTTTATGTCCCTAACAAATCCTCACACAGACTTTCACAGCTTGGAAAACAAGCTGTTGCTTTAGCAAAATTCTATTTCACTGCAGCTTCATAGGTTGTAGTGATGACCCTTTGGGCAATGTAAGTAAATATCCCTAAAGGAGCATTTAAGTACCATCTTCCTTCACTGTCAGAGCTTGTTGGACATAGTTTTTGCTCAAAAGTCAGGCAAGAAGCTACTGTTGCAGGAAAAAAAAAAGCACAACACAGCAGTGCCCAAAATTATCTGAACATCCCCATTTGCAAAAGTAATTCTTAGAGTGATGAAAATCAGTACGTGCTGATTTTTGGCAGCTCTGGAAGTTTATTGGCAGCTTTTATTGTAGCCAGTTGTCTCTGGTGTTAAATTCCTGTATCCATAAAGACCTTTTAGTAGTCTGCTGGAGTTCCTGGGTCTGGCCCATTAGCTCTGTGCACAGATACAGAGGAGAAAAGAGTTTCTGTACTTTGCATTTGGACAATTCACCTTGATTGCTAAAGGGAATGCATGGAGATGCAATGAATGTGTTGGAAGACCTCAGTGTGGAAAGGGTTCAGGGTCATGCTGGGTTACGTGCATGAGTGGGGAGAGAGGTGCTTTTGCTGGCTGGCCTCTTTCAGTTTCCTGACTCAAATCACTAGGTCCTGACCACCTGTGTGCCCACTACACTTGCTTTTCACGTGCTCTGACATGCAATATTAAATTAACTGTGTTTCTGAAAATAAAATGTCCTTTTAAATTTATTTCTCTGAACAAATAAGTAGCTTCTGACAACCCTGGCTAAGAAACTGGCATCCATCAAGACAAGGAAAGAGTTTTTTTATATCATTATTTCTAAATTTAGATGTGAAGCACATTAATATTCTGTTGTGGCAATAATGATCACTTCGTTACTCACAGAAAAGTGACATAAGCAGGGAGATCTTCAAAAGAACTTTATATCTTAGTGAACAAACCCCTCCCAGCTCTGACAATAAGAACTGTTGATACTGATGTACAGGATTTCATGTAGCTTTATTTAACAGATTGAGACTGTCCAGGGAGGAGGAAGAGAGGGACAACGATGTACACATCTGTGGAGTGATTCCCTTTCCTGTTTTCTGGGCTTATTACACCAGTAAAAAATATTTCACTTAGTTTTTTGAGTCTATTTCATTTTGCAAAGCAGAAATACTCACTGCTGTCCACTTAAAATACAGAGTGGTGATTGACAGAAGAGCTGAAACCTCTCCTCCAGACATCACAAGGAACAGAGAGATGGTAATACCTACACTAGTTGTGTAAAACATAACCTGTATGTCTTGCTATGGATCATGTTAAACTGAAATTTGTGAGGGGTTTTCTTCCAAACAGAAATGCTGCTCTTCCTGTTCACTGCCAGTCAGGATTGGAAGAGTCCTTGTAGAGTCCTTTCTCTTTGGAACTGGATACCATAGGAAGCATTTATTTAAAACCGTAAGTTCTTTGTCAATCCAATTTGAGCCTGGATTTTAAAAGAAAAGTAGAGTCATGTTTGCTCGAGGGAATGAGAGGCGCATCTGTACAATCAGTGTTTGAAATAAGCCTGAACTTGGAAAGGTTAGACCCAGTGTGACATCTCAGCCCACACAGAGCACTTGGTTTACAGGTCTCTGTCTTAGAGTTTCAGCACATTTCATTCATTTCTACAGGTTTTAACTTTTCACAGCACCTGATCCACAAAAAGGCTTCTTTACTCTGTACAGGCTTTTTTTCCATTAAAACTTTGAGGCAAAACTGAAGAAATATTTTCTTACAGAAATGCTCAAAGTTTTTTTTGTATGTTAATTTATTCCCATATCTCATTGAAATATTTACTTAGCCACAGTTGCTCAGGCAGAGTGGAGTCTGCGCCATGTGGTTTTCCAGTGAATGTGATAAAAACACAGCCTCGGTCGAGCTCCACCCATTTCTGACAGGATGCAAAACCCCACTCCATTAATGCGAACATGCATTTGCACTCAGTTTAAACATTGCATATGCTCCATGTCTAATTCTAGGTGACTCTGAACATATGAGCTTTCATTTGCTGGCTTTTAACTGTGCATCTCCCAATGCAAAATTAAAAATAACTGTAGCCATATAACAGCAGAGCACTTTTCACTCCAGCCTCTTCAGGGTTGTGTATTCGCAACCCACAGATGTTCCCATGTGTGTCAGCTGGTCACCAGGCACATGTGGGGCTGCAGCACTGGAGTCCCTGTGCCCCAGATACAGTAGTGAGAGTTGATTCTTCTGAGGAGAGCAGCATCAGGCCTTTGTGGATGTTCAGCCCAGTGCAGGCATCCTTAGTCCCTGGTTTAAAAGACAGTCTGCTATAAATAGAAGCAATGCCAGTGGAAAATAGAACTGGTACCTGCACTTCTGTTCAGACTCAAAAAACAGTTTTGTTGAGTTTTCTGTGGGTCAAAAACTCCCTTACTCCTCAGTTACTCCTTTCCAAGCTGTCTATTTATCAGCATTTCTCATAAAGTGTTTTGAGTTTGTTTTGATTTTGGTGGGTTTTTTTCCCCCTTTTCCCCAAAACTCCAACTCTTGCTAGCATTTGCAAACGTTTGCATTATAGAAGTAGTTGCCTGCAGAGCATAGCAGATCATCATTTGAAATCAGATTTTCGGGCATCATTTTCTGCTGTGGACAGTCTTGGTTAGTTGTGCTTTTATTATCCATTGTGCACTGCAGAGGGATTTTGTCTTTTGGTTGTTCCCTAGGGACTCAGTTAATTTTACAGTGCAGCCACAATATGTGGTGTGGCATTTCAGTTTCTTCTGGAGAATATTCTGTGAGTCCTGTTGGGGATGGCAGACTTTCAACAGTAGCACAGAGGGCTTAAAGACATAACCCAGTGTCAAAATGGGCAATGGACACACATCTGCAAGTGGTGTTGCTTACAACAGATTCATGAGGCACAAGAGATTTCCACAAAGTGTCCTGGGTGTTTCAGTGCAATAATGCAGGTACTCAAAGAGGGAGTGTCAGCCCATTGCATATCTGCAGGATCAAACCCTGGGGCTGTGGGTTTGACAGGTGGGATAAAAGAATAAATATTTTGTAGCACTAATGTATTCTGTATATCCTGAGAGGCCTGACTTCTTAAGCAGCACCTGATCTCCTGCCTCAAAAGAAGAGGCATATGGTAGAGGGAAGAAGTTTGTTGTGCATAGACATGTTGGCTGCTCATTTTAGGCAGTCCTCCAGGTGCACAAAATGCCTCCAAATCTGACCTTTGTCACGACTCATTTATGCTTTAGCCCATATCTAAAAGTATGGTCGTATTATCCTCTGGATCTTGATTTAAGATCGTGATGAGTCATTTGGAGTATTTCAGAAAAGTAATGCAGGGAAAGAAAAAGTGTGTATGTTCTTTGGGAATAAGAAGGGGCATCTCTGAAGTGTTATTAAAAAAAAAAGAGATAAATGTGTGTAATTTGCATGTTTAATTTTTGTGATAAAAATGGTATAGATTTGTGTAAAACCATACCTACAGTGTAGTTCCTGTGTCCATGATTGTGATCCTGTCCTTATTTCTTCAGTATTGCATTTCATGGTCTACTGAAATCATGTTTAGGGGGATAAAAATAGTATATCTTCTGTTGTTTTGGCATCCAACCTCTAATTTACAAATATAATTTATGCTAATCTTGAAAGTGCTTCTCAGATACAAAGTAAAATGTGTCATCCTTAGTATATGTGTGTATAATTTATTCTGATGGGGAATAGACATTTCAAAGCCATTTCAGCCCTTCATATGCAGAACATTTGATATGAGCAGGGCAGCTGGGTGTTCACTGCTGTAAGAGCAAGGAAATGGTTAAAACAGCAGTAGCTATTCTCTTAACCCAGAAACCATAAATGCACCGTGGGATAAACTGCTGTTTGCACAGTCAAGCCAGCTCGTATAAAATCCTTCAGTTAAGTATTTTTATTCCTTTTGTTTTGCTGATGATTAGTCATTTCTACAGAAAATTCTTCCTACGTTATCAGTTAATTTTTTGGTGACTTTTCCTCCGTCTCTGACTCAGATGGCTTGCCTGGTGGATTAGAAGCGTGTCATGGGGGGTTAGCTCTGCGTGGGCTTGCAGCTCCCCGGAGGGAAGGAGCCTGGCCATCCATGTGCTCCACTTGCCCTGTAATTCACAGTTCTCCCCACTCCCACAGAGGAGCCTACAGAGACTCCCAGCTCAGTTTCTGCCAGCAAACGAACCAGTATCTGTGATGAGTCTTCTTCAAGCACAAGAGGAGCAAGCAGCTGCTATTGAAATGGTTTCTCTTGGCTGCCTGGAATTTCAACACTTAGAAGGATGGTGACCTTCTATGGTCCCTGTCTGGAAAGTATCACAGCAAAGAAATGGCAAAACACTTTGAAAGTTGCTTCATCCCCAGCAGAGTACATCCTCCTTCCTCCTGCTTAGCAGGTCAAACTCATAGTCAGGTGTAGCTCCCTTTTTGAACTTGAGTCTAAGAAGCAGGAAATCTCATGTAAAGAAGCACAGGAAGAAAAAAGGAAACCATACAAAGATGAGGAGACTTATGAAGTGGTTCTTGGTGCCTGAGGCACGGAACTAATCCAGTGTAAATTTAAACTGATAGGAGAATTTTTGCATGAAATCCAAGAACAAGAGTAGATAGATGGCTGGGAAGAAAATACATCTCCAGGGTATTCTGACTTTATGGTCTTAGTCCCAAGATGTCTGCTCCTTACAGCTGCACTGAGGGATTTAATATTCCATTTTGTTTATAGTTAAATAGTAACAACAAGTAAAACAAAAGTTTTCATACAACTATTAATTTGTTTCCCAGGAATTAATTCAGTTTCTGCCCGGAACAGGTAATGATACTGCACAGAAAATCAGAATTGTTCTTTGCAATATTAAATAGGAACAATTCAAACTAAAAAGACCACACTGATTGATGCAGATATTCTCTGGATACTTTTTGTTTGCCATGTATTTGTCAGCAATGTGATGAAAATTTGTTTTAGTTTTCTAACTTAACAACTTGAAAATATGCTCACAGTCAACAGGAACGTTCTGACTCATGGCAAAGCAAGGTGGACATGACCTTCTCCATGCTGTTTGCATTTAGAGTACTTTCTGTGTTCATTTTTAATGTTTAGTCTTCCTCTGTAATTTTCACTCTTGTGATGTGTAATGAAATGAATAATATAAAAGACTTTCTCTTCTGTAGTTCTTCAAAGACATAAACACTTCCATCATTCTGTGCTTACAGTTACATCCATACTCCAGTATCTGCTTGATAGAACAGAGCAGGCAGAGCTCCAGAAGTGAGCTGTGATGTGTCCAGCACTGCCATGACCACAGCCCATGTGCCAGCAGGCTGACACTGCTGTAGGAGCAGCAAGGCCAATGTGGTTTAATGCTAGCCCAGTTCTGACCTCAAAAAACTCAGCTGACAGACAAAACCTGTACTGGAGATATAATGAGACTCATTGGATCGATCAGTCAGATCTCTTGTTCGTATTTCAGAAATGAAAGCTGAAATGTGCTGTTACTGGTTTAAGACACATCCAGGTGGTTTGGTATTTGTCGTAATGATTTAGTTCCATCGCTGTCTGGAAGAGAGAGAGGAATGGGAAGCTCGCTTCCCTTGCAGTGCACCCAAAGAGAGAGTGTGTAACCTGGTAGCGCTCGATGGTCTGCATTGGCCTGGTTAGTTGGGCTTTGGAGAAGTCCTGTAACGTGGTTCTGAAAGGAGAAGGTTCACAACAATCTTCTTAAAGGCGTCTGGCATCAACCTTGTGGCATTGCCCTTTTCTCCACCTGTGGCAGCATCAGTCACTAGACCTGGGCAAACACTGAAGTGTCTTTTCAGCAAAGTCAGCTTTGATGTGTTTAATGTGAATGATCATATGATTAATTTTATTGTTATATAACCATGGCTCTCATTGCAGACAAATGTCTTGCATTTTTAACAGTTATTGAATGCTCTACATAATTCTTTGTCAGAGAAGCATTTGATCCTGGCCAAGTTCAAATTGAATCTTCCCAGAGGAATAATCCAAATCTGCATTTCCATATATATTAATAAACTATGTAATACTTGCAGCAACTCACATAATACAGTTTTGAAAGGAGATAGAACTCATTATCAGTACAATGAGGAGCACAGAGTCTTTCCTGTCAGAAATAATGGAGTGAGACCTACACAGTTACTTTCCCTCGCTGTCTCTGTAGTCATTGCTGCACAACAAGGTATGTGTCAATCTTTGTCAGCTTAATGTGCTGTAATGGGACACACACTAGCCCCAGCCAATTCCTGTGGTTGCAAGCAGGATGAGTATATAAATAAATCCTTTCATTCTGTCTGGGTTCATGATGTAACAACAGCAGCACTGTGCTTTGCACAAGTCCAAATGGACCTTCAGGATGCTGCTGCCTGAGGGCAGGGGATGCCACACTTGAAATTTGCCATCCTGCTTTTGAACTTGTGCTCTAGGTGTGATTCTGGAGTTATTCCTTTCTCTTTACACACGGGGGATTTTGGTCTGCATTGCTGAGGTGTGAACTTGGCACCCCAGCCTGTGTTGTGCTGGTCAGACTCAGCGGGGAATCGCTGCCAGCATAAGTAATGCGCCTGAGCGGTATGTGATCCTGGTCAATGACCAGGGCCCAGGACCAAGGATTAGAGGCTAGTCTTCTTCAGCTTGTAGTTTACAGTGCTTAACCACCAGCTGAGGGTTGGCTCCTGAGCTCAGAGACGAATGGACTCTCTTTTAGATGTGGCCGAAAAGGGAAAATGGTGCCCTGCTGGTTTTGCCTGGTAGCTGAGCAGAGGATATAGGAAAGCAAGACCAGATCTACTCCAGCTGTGATGCTGAACAGCAAGTTCTGTTCCCATGTGTACCTGCAACCTCTCTTTGACCCGGCTATAGGCTGTTTGTTTTGGAGGAAGTGCAGGAAGCAGGTGAGGTTTTCATCTGTGATGCTGAAATTCAGTAAAGAATGAAAAATTAAGGGAGGGGAAGGGAAAGAAAGGATGTGATTTAATTGTTTAATGAGACAGTGCCTTTAGACACCAGACGTACATTTTGTGAGTTTTAATTTCTGGAATACAAGATGCAGCGGTTTGTCAAAAAGCCCCATGCTTCATATTAATGCAGTTCTGTGTATTCTTAGGAAAAGGCTGAAATACATCACCTCAGTGGGATTTGTGCAAGTCCATCCAGAACAGAACCTGGCTTATAGTGGATGATTCAAACACCTTCACACAGCAATGAAGTCAATGAAGTAATTGAATAGTGTAAACTGTTAAGAATTGTGATGTTGGAGACATGGCAAACTGAAATTTTCTTTGCTAAACATGATTATCCAATGGACTTAAGAAAGGAAGCAGACTCCCCACCTGCATTCTTCAGCATGTTTGGATAGTAATCTTCTTTAAATAATATGACAGGCCCTTTTTGTAGTCCAGAGTCAGAGGATTATATTATTTTCAGAACAATTTATGAAAGATTAGTAGAGGCATAGTTAATCATTTGAACTAGCTACAGGTTTTTTAGAAATATTCAAATTAATGAGTTCTACTTTTTGATCTTTCTGGCTGCAAATCTCTCTGGAATTGGTGCCAATTAGGATTTAGTAATAACTTGGTTATGAACGTGGACCAGTGTGTGCATATGTGTGGCATGCCTGTGTGCACATGTTTACATATCTGGGTAGGTGTCAGTGACCCTGGAAAGTGGCACATGGTCAGTTAGACCTGTTCTGTTGTCAACCAGTTTTGAAAGTGGACATCTCCACTTGGAGAGGAAATGGAATAAAAATGCAGGGAGAATAATATGCAAACAAAGGTTCTGCTTTATCATGCACAAAGCTGTATTTTGCCTGTTGCCAGTCTGAAGCTTTTAGGACAATTAGATACAGATTGTGTTTTACCTACAGTGAAGATGGGGACAGTATCAGGAAATGAGGTGACCTTGCTTACTCTTCACACTGTTATTGAGAAGTGTTCTTGTCTTTTAAAAAAGGAAATGTGTTCCAGCACCAAATAAACTGCACCAGCCCAAGGCAACATAGAGTAAGAAACTTTCAGAGAAGTACACTGACCCTGCTTAGGGCTTCCCTCTGTGTGAAAGGAAAACAGGAGCTAATTAGAGCTTTCTGATACTTCACAGTTCTTGTACTGACATTTCTACGTGCCCACAGTGGTACCATTTCAAACCCCCATGCAAAGAGGCCCACGTTGACCTGTGTGTGTTGCTGAGTTTGTTTGCATAGTCACTGACTTGCCTGAATTGAAATGTGCTCTTGGTTTGCAGTATAAACACCAGTAAGAGCTGTTTTTCAGAATGGATAAGCACAAGCAGAATAGGAATAATATCAAATTCTCAGTCATGCCACCCACAGGAAAATGCAGTGCTTGATATGATAGCACTTGTTTCAATTGAACTTTCCTTCTTCTGTACCTGTGTTTCTGAATGGCTGGAGGTTATTTTCTTCCTGGTGTCCCACAGTCCATGGCCTTTTCTTTCCCTACACTTGTAATTTACTAGTCTGAAGCTGCTTGTGGTGCAGATTTATGTGGATTTGATGAGGTGTTGTGTTTCCTATATCCAAGTAATTGTTAGAATATTTCTTCTTTACCATTCTTTAGTCTCAAGGGAAATGATTGATTGGACCCCACGAGCCTTGTTTCCCAAGCTACATGAGCATCTCTAGTCAAAGATGAGTGTCAGGGAGTGTGGCTCAATACACCATGTTGTATTTCTAAAGTATTATTCTTTGCCTACTCACAGTCTCTTGTTTTCCTGGAAACTCAGTTCTGACTTTCAATGTTTGAAATTTGTTCTGTAGAAAATTTCTAGTTACAATGCTGTGAAACCTGGCAAAAGCTTTTCTTGATTTCTTGTAAAATTCTGAGTGCATAGCAGTGTTCTACGTCTCAGTTGTCGGCAGCTTATGTTGAAAAATAGACTTTTCTAGTAGTCATGTGGTTTTCAGAGAAGAGCATTGCTTGTTTTCAAATTCAAAAACATGATCTGCTCATCACAGGCAGAACTGAGACCCTGGTTCCAGGTACAGTTCAGGCAAAGATGGATCTTTTACTTATATTTGTATTTTCTCTTACAGCATAGGTGGAGAAGTAGCAAGGGGAAATGAAGGCAGCTACGTGGGGAAACATTTCCGCATGGGATTTATGACAATGCCTGCTCCTCAGGACAGACTGCCACACCCCTGCTCCAGTGGCTTTACCGTCAGATCCCAGTCTCTTCATTCAGTTGGAGGAACCGACGATGAAAGCAGCAGCTCTCGAAAGCAGCCGCCTCCAAAACCCAAGCGAGACCCCAACACCAAACTGAGCACCTCGTCTGAAACAGTCAACACTGGAACAACGAGCAAAAGTGGGAAACTACCGGACAGGACTGAAGGTAAACACCATAATTCTTTGGAAAAAAATGGGGTGGGTGAACCAGTCTCAAGATTATCCAGTTGATAATCTTGCATTTAAGAATTACCTGTATATTTCCTTATTTGTGTAACAGTGCCAACACAGGTGTCCTAGATCACTATTGTCTAAATTTTGGACCAGCTATCCAACTATTTTGGATAGTTTTGCCTTTGACATTTGTCAGAGAATTGTACCACCTACATGGTTGGGATGTGTACTGGAGAATGAGTTGCATTTATTCAAAGTGAAGGGGAAAAGAGACTGCTGTCAGTTGGAATGTAGGCCAGTGTTATCTGCCCACCAGCCAAGGACCACTGACCATATCATTAGCATGGTGCCAAGCACAGCCATGCAAAGGGCCCTCCTCAATGAAGGAGTGAAGAATAGAAGTTAATAAAAAGAATGCTGCATGGCCCTGAAACTCCACAGCAAGGAAATATCGTCCAGCAGTAAAAACTCAGGCAGGATGATGTGGTATGTTGCCCAAAGCTTCTGGTTTTGTCTGAGTCTACATTTTCTCTTCCCATTCCTCCTAGTTATATTTAAGCCAGTGCAGCATTCAGAGGAGAATTAACAAATGGTTTTAGTAAGAATATTTCTTCTTTACACTGCACTGTTAAAGATGAGCTAACGCTGTAGGGATCATCTCCTTCCTTTATTCCATGCTGGAAATACATTCTGTGCAGCAGTAGGACCAGCTGTACCCCCTCCTAGGAGAGATCAGGATGACTCTGCTTCACAGTGTGAACTGTAGGAAAGAACCCATAAGGACAAATGGTTTTGATCGGTGCTGGTGTCTCCCACTGCTGTGTTACACGTCAGTTTTGACGTCCCATGCAGCACGTTGGCCTCCTTGTGTATATCCCTTTGCTTGGTGGTGTGGCCAGAAGTACTTGTTAGCTACAGTCATGCTATGACCCCTTTTAAGCAAATCTGATTTTAAAAAGTTGTCAGTGATAACAAAGATGCCAACGAATGTGTAAATCATGGTGAGACATATGTCTATGATTGTGAGGTGGAGCACTTGTGCTCAACAAAGCTGTGGATTTATTTATACTGTTGGTAGTTATTTTGCATATGACATTTTTCATTACTTCCATAGCTTGTCCTCTTCAGCAACCATGACATCAACTCCATGCAGACTAACATGAAAAATGCAAGCAATTAAGTATCTGTCCTTAACAAAAGCAGCTTTCCACAATTTTACTGGACCAAAGCCTACACAGAAACCATTTAACTTTGAGATTTAAATTCTCATATCAGAAGGTCTTTCAAATTTTAATTTAATATCATAAGAGAATGCATGGCACAAACTTCTTGGTCTGATATGCTCTGAGGTGAAAGGCAGGAGCTCTTACATTACTCAAAACTTCTTTTAAAAAATACTACATTTTAAAGTCTTTTTATAATTCTTTAATATGTTTCTTAGCCCTCTTTCTTCCTGAATCTGCCCAACCAGACTCACTGAGACTAGATGAAGTTTGTTTTGCAGTCAGGGCAGTAGGAAAGGGTTTAATGTTTTCTAACTTGTTTAATGACTATTCCTGCAAGTGTGCATTGAGTCACACAGTACATTGTGCTGTTCAGTATAGCTGACCTTGGCACTATCTCTAGGATGATTAGGAATGGAGTCTGTTTTACATCCATATTCCTCACTTTTTGAGAACCAAGAGAACTTGACAGTCTTGAAGTCACAATATTAACAATGATAATAATAATCAAAATACATCCAAATATTTTGCCAGCCTTACAGAAGTCCTGGCAGACCCTTTAAGCAGCTTTTGTCCTCACAGAACTAGGTTTTCTTCAGCATTATTGTAATTCTGGAAGGTTCTGAAAATTTTGTTTCCTTTCCCTCATCTTCTTCTGCCATCTGATATTTAAGTCCAAGGAAGGAATACGTAGTAATTTCCCTTCTGACAGATTTGAAAGTTTGAAATTGGTTGACAGTTCTGTTTTTAAAGACACTTCTCCTCCTCCACTCCATGCAGGTTGAGCTTGATCTATCCCATCATTGAGGTTATGAGTGACATGTGTGGTACTGCAGCCTCGCTCACTCTGGTTCATCTGTATGACAATGGTACTGTACCAGAGTCTAAGTACTGCAGAGCACCTTGGATTCATTATTGTAATCAAGAACTGAATATTCATAGTAAGATCTCTGGAAAGAACTGATGAATGAGTAATACTCCATCACTAACATAAAAGCTAATACCTAAATGTTACCTTTCAGTGTGAATAAATGCCTTCATGGAACATTAAGGATCTCTATGATGTTTAATTTATGACATGTATTATGTTCATTCTGCTGCTTTGCATGTAGAGCAGCAATGGGCACTTTCAGGCTAACATGAAGAAGTTCCTGGAGGTTTTCAATTGACAGAACCCTTTAATCACACTGTTGTTTTCATGTGTTCAGAATGTCTGCCCTGCTTCTGTGCATACTGGGGTTTCACCAAAGAGTTTAATACATAGAAAGATCAGATTGTAGGGGTTTTTTGGTTTGGTTTGGTTTTTTTTCAAGGAAGCAGTCAAATTTTTAACACAGATTCATTCAAGGGTGGCACAATATGGCGTTTAGATGAACAGACTGGATTTCTAAGATGTTTTGCTCTCACTTGGAGATGCTTTGTTATCACCTGTGCACTCCAAGGTAACATGTTTGTTTTGATGAATTTTCACAGTAATCTGGCTAATATAGGCATGTTTATATAAAAACTGTGGTCATACGTTGATGAGAACATTTAAAGATGAGCAGAACAGATGAAAGTCAAAGTTCATTATCTGCAGTATTGACTGATACAAATATTAGACAAGCTTTGTCACTGAATATGAAATTATTACTGTTGCTCTAAAATTAATTCCCAGCAAATTTAGTATCTAAAATTTTGCTCAGAGAATCCTCTGATTCTACTAGTCTGTTTTTGTGGACCACTGGTTATGTTTTCACCTGCGTAGAAGTTCTCATTCTAGTTGCAAACTTTGAATTCAAAGTACTGTAAATTTTTGTCTTCCCAATTTCAGGTGAGAAAGTCCATAGGATACAATATTCATGTTGTCTTTTGGAGGTCTTTGAAAGCTCAAGTCCAAGAGCAGGCAGGTTTAACTTTCAGTCACTGTTGTCCATATTGTACCCAAATATTTGTATATGCATGTGTCTCACACATTTGCATGTGCTTGTGGTATTTGCAGGCTGAATGACTACAGCCTTTTCCAGGAACTATGGAAAAGAATAATGAAAAACCCTATTGTTTCTCCATCCACTACTGTGGAATCTCTACAAAGGAGTTGTCACAAAATTGTTCTCAGCTCAATTTTTTTTTCATGGCTGTGCAGAATAATTCAGCCTATAATGTCTATTGTCTGACCCTGTGGCTACTTTGAAAAGGAATTTGCTACATTTTCTAGACAGCCAAGGACAGCCACTCATTTTTATTAAGCATATTTACTTTTTGTTTTTTGATAGTGATCCTGTTTATACAAACAAAAGCAGTTACTGATAGTAACCTTGATATTCTTTTTGATCATAGTGAAATCAAAATATTGAATTTACCCCATCATAATATCTGCCATAACATTAGATTGGTTTGAGTATGTGTCTGACTCTAGTGCAGAAGGCGCAGAAGAAATTTGGTCATGAGCTTGAAAGACCTTTTCCTCTTAAAGCACAAATAGCAGCAGTAACACCCACACCAGTTCTGTGCACTTTTCCCATGAGTGCTCTGGCTTCCATATTTGTGGGAGTGTGAGAATCTTCCCTTAAGTTGCAGTGACACGTATTGGCCCTGTCTTGTTGTGCAGCAGCGTGGCAGCACTTGGGTTTGTTTGGCTCATCCCAGCCTACCTTGGCTCTGCCTGAAGGAGCACTCTCCAGCCTGAAGGCATCACTCTCCTTAACTTGATTTCAGCTTCGTTGCTGTGTTTCCATACTTTGTGTCCCTTCTTGTGCTTTAATATTAAATTTTTAACTCTTCTGACTGCCTCTCATATGCACCCACTAAATGCCTTCCACCCAATGCATTTCTCCTCTGTGACAGATTTCTAGAAAGTGTTTTTTAAAAATGTGGGTTGTCTTTTCTTCAGGGTTTTCAAGCTCTGGTAGGAACAGCAAACAAATGGAGCTGTGCCCCATGCATCATACGTTGGAAGTGAGAAGTGAACTGAAAAGGGTAATTTAAAATAACATTTCAGCGTGGAAGGCATATCTAATCTTGATCCTGAAAGGCTCTTTATTGAGAAAATGCAGGAGTGTAATTAATTGATTTGTTTTCACTGCTCAATCTTACAGAAAAAGGAAGTAATAAAACAGTATTATTGGCTGATGTAACCAGCCTCAAGGGGTGTTTTTTGATATGATCACTGCATGTCTACAGGAAAGGTTTGCAGATCTGCTGCAGTGCAAATAAAAATGGAGAGATATAAGTGAACTGCATTCTGAAAGTTAATTTTTTGTTAAAATTCTGCTTAGTAATATGGAGTAATACATTATATAAAGAAATACACATAAAATATATAATTTAGTTATATAATTTAATTTATGTATGTATAATATACACATGTGTAATGAAAACACAGGTTCTATATACTTGCATGTGCATACAAACGTGCACACAAATACAAGTTAAAACTCAGAGTAGCATTTTCAAAATACTATTCATGGTTGTAATTCTGCTGCTGCCAGAGCCATAGGAAAATTTACCTCTGATGTGGGAAAATACTTGCAGGGGACCGACCTCTTGAACCCACTCAATTTGTTTAGTGTTTTTCTTCCGAGTGTCTTGGGGAAGAAGATATCCTTCTTGCTGCTGCCTTCTAAGCCCTTGCAGTGAGCTCAGCAATTTCCGAAGGTGGGCAACTTGTAAGGAAAATTTTTCTCTGGAGAAAAGCAATTAGAGTAACTGTAACCGGGGTTGCAGTCCAGCTGGTCTCTCTCATAAATCTAGTTTTCTCTCAGCTAGACTGGTGAATCTTCACTGTAAATTTGAACTTTTGCTCCTCTCATTAAGTAGAGTTTGGGTTAAAGGGATTTAGTGCTTTTTCTGGTTTTGCATGGAGCTGGTTTCCTTTTATTTCCTACCTTAGGGAATAATGTATTTAACCTGAACTTTGAAATAGTGTCCTCTGCGGTAACCATGACATGCCCTTCCTCATAGCCAGATCTTATTCCCAGATCTTTTCATCCATGCCTACCAAAGGAAGAAATATCATTAATGAGCCCTATTCAGACCTAATGAGACTAAAGGGACTGACAGATGAGTTCTGGTGGGTTGACCTGTGGGCAGTTTAAGATGCTACTGCTCTGGGCTATCTGCTTGGCCTCCTGCTGACATGACAGCCCAGCACTGGCACAGCACAATGCAGAGTTTTAGGGACATATCTTTGAGGCACGAGTGCTGCTGCACGCCGTGACAGGAGCTGTGGCAGAGGAGTGGGGAGGCAGGTCAGGCGAGCAGCATCCTGCAGTGCAGTCTGTCAGAGCCCTGTGCAGTGAGCATGAGCCTTGTGCCATGGCTCTTGTGACGAGCTCCCTGAGCTCCCTCGCAGTGTTGCTGACTTGTCACTGCAGCAGCACTGGGGCCTGCAGTGCTGCTGCAGTGCCGGGGTGTGGGCCTGGGAACAGGAAGGGCAGCGTGGCAGGGCAGCACAGGATGTGCTGCCTCCTGAGCTCCGGCTCCAAGGCATCTTCCCAGCGCACAGGCTCCTCAGCCAGGTGCTCAGTTTGAGCTGCAATGGGTCATTGTGCCTGAGAGGCCTCAGTGCTTGCATACTGTGCACTGTATGTTTTACAGCTCATTTTCCTCTTTCCCACAGCCTGCACTGTGTTTTGAGCACAGCGTTTTCCCCTGTGGGAAGCTGTAGCTTGGTTCCCATTAGCTGTATGGGTATAATGTGAGCTGGTATTGAGCCCTGTGTAAAGCAGTGTGTTTTCCTCCACATACCTTAATCTGATTCTTGATCTCAGTGCTGCCTTCCCCATAATTGTTTGTATGCTGCACTATATCCCTTGCAGCCTGTGAGGCTTGAGAGAGCTTAACTCGAAACTGTGCCCGTTGGGAGAAGGGCTGGCGCTGATGAAGGGAAAAGTCAAAGCCAGAAAAGTCAGGAATCACATTGTTGTCAGTAGAGTTGGCTCTCAGCTACCATGCCTGACTCCAGAGAAGTGTGTGCCCTGTGTGTCCGGGTGGCACGGGGATGGATATGGTGCCTTTAGCAGTGTTAGAGCCCTGCAGCTCCTAATGGAACCCTGCATGTCTTTCCCTTTGCTCAGCCCTTCCCCTCACAGCATCCTTGCTGCCGCAGGGATCAGAG
Source organism: Dicrurus megarhynchus (assembly GCA_013399195.1). Taxonomy (NCBI): domain Eukaryota; kingdom Metazoa; phylum Chordata; class Aves; order Passeriformes; family Dicruridae; genus Dicrurus; species Dicrurus megarhynchus. Next base: position 3,138,926 of record VXAD01010092.1, read on the forward strand.
GGGTGGAGGGCAGCGCTGGCCTGACTTTGCCTTGGGACTCAGCCCAGCAGTGCCTCTCTCTGTGTTTGGCCCCTTTGGTTGCTGAAGCAGCCTGTTCCCACTGACCTGCATTCAAGCAGGTAGCACATGGCAAACATTTTGGTCTGTTCTCTAGTATTTAATAGCTTAGAGATTTTCAAAGCCTTTGCTTTTTGGGGTGGTGGTGGTGGGAGTAGTTTTTCAGTGCTTTGGGGTTTGGTTTTCTCTGCTTTTGCCGAGATTTCAGTTTGCCCCTCCCTGCAGCGAGTCAGTTTTCAGATTGCAGCTCCCAGAGCTGGTTTACTTCCCTGCACCACCTCCTTCAGCCCTTCATCTTTCCAGGTCTGTTTTCTCATCCCTCAGATAAGCAAGGGCAAGGGGAAAAGAGGGAACGAATGCAGCAGTTCTTATAGCTGTTATAATAGCCTTCTGTGCAGAGCAATGAACACAATGTGATTTTTGGAGGGATTTATAAACACGTTTTGAAGCCACAGAGGGAATATGTTCTTACCCTAAAGGCACATATGCATACTCATTAACGTTAATGGAAGCTGCAAGCATTGAACAGAAAATAGACCAGGCACTGGTAAAAGGCACAAAGCTCTGTTACCCACTTGGGAATCACACATTGCCCAGGACTTGGCAGTTGGTACTTTAGCTACGTTCTGCTAGTCTGTCCTGTGTACTTAGTGACTTTTTTTTTATTCTTCTTAATTTAACAATGTTGCTTTATATATTCCTCCTCGCTCTTTTCACGATAGGGTGTTGCTCATTTGCTGAGACTCTGCACCTGGGTTAAAAAAGCCCAAAATTAAATGTGCAGCTCCCCTGCAGTACAGCTATTGCTCTGTTCTCAAGGGTGATGGAAGCTGTGATGTTCTTGATAATGGAAAAGCCTTAATAATGTGAGTTCAGGGAGTGTTTTGCTGATTTACCAGATTAACTGCAAATGCAGCCAGTCCAGGAGGAGCTGCCTGCCCTAAGCTGAGGCCAGCAAACTCTGCTAAACATTTGTGACTCCTGCTGTGAGTGTGTGGGCTTTTCTGCACTCTCAGTGCAGAGCCCCACTGCTCCAGGGCTCAGGAGAGTTTATCAGCCTGGTCACAACCCCAGGTCCAAACTGCTGGTGAATTCACATCATTCTGCCCCGGAATCAGCAAAACCACCTCAGCAACCTAAGAGCAGTGTTGGGTATAACGCAGACATACTGTATGGGAGATTTTCTCAGGCTGCTGTCCTCTGACTTTACAGGTCATTGTAGCCCCTGGACATGCCAACAAGGCAAGGAAACTTGAGCCACTTATTCATGCAGTCACTTGGGATCCACGAGAGAGTATTAGCACAGGTTCCACATCGTATGAAAGTCACTAGGCTCCTTTTAGAGCCAACCTAGCCCTGGAAGTACTCCAGATGTGCTCTTTGAGGTGTCTGAAACAATAACCTCTGCCAGAAAGACCAGAATGAAGAGGGAGTCTCTGAAGAAAGCTGAAGTGTGGGTGGTCTTGCTCACTGCATGGTTAATTTGCAGCCTTGATAGACAGACCCTAGGTAACTGTAAGGTTATAATATCAATAAATCCATTCATTGTCAGCAGGTCACTGTAAGTCATATTTGTGACTTTATTTCTTTTTTTTATTTTGTTTATACCTCAGGGAACTGTAATACTGAAATGTTATGAGCTGAAATACTATGAAATACTAGATTCATGAATTATTTTGCTTTACTGAATGGCTCTGAAGTCAAGGCCAGGAGAGGAGGGGAGGAGAAATCCAGGTTAATTCTCTTGCCTTATTTTGACAGCACACCACAAATTGTTAAGTAAAATGAAATGCCTCTGAAATTACAAAAATAACAATCTGAGAATACTCCTACTACATTTCTGTTTTGCATACTATCTTTGGCATGTTTGTCTGTTAAAGGCATTGTGGACAAATGAGTAAGGGCTTGAAGGATCAGACTGAAATCCTAAAGCCCCTGTTTACTCTCAGAGCTGGTCTGTGATAATAGATATGCCTGGCAAAATTAATTTGGAATTAAAGGAAAAAAACACAAAACAGCTGCACTTTTTATTCTACAGCAAATACATTCGATTTCCACCTCTTTGTCTTACCTTATTTTTAACTGGTGCCCTAATTCTGTTGTCACTTTAACAACCAAATGAGACAAATCCTCATGGAGTGAAGCATGACTGAGCTCTGGGACCATTTTGTGCCCCCTGCACTCACATTGGCTTTACTGGGAATTCACAGTGCTTACAGAGTCACATCCCAAGAGATTCAAGTCTAGCTCCAGGTGAGATCCTGTCATGGCCAGCCTCTGTTTCATTGGTAATTTCTTTCTAATGACTGTTTGAATATAGCAGTCTTGGTTGGTGCACTGGTCTGCTGTCGCTGTTCTCGCCGCAGAACGGAGAGACGACACAGACTCCGAGCTCGGGGTAAAAGGAGGCCAAAGCGATTTATTAGCTTCTCAGAGAGGGTTTTTATATGTTAGTTTGCAAAAAAGTGTACTATATGGCATAAGGTAATTGGTTTTTTCGGCCATCCACCCCTTAGGGTGATTGGCCAAGTTCAAGGCACCCATCTCTAAATATTTTTCCAGTTGTAGCCATAACGATGGTGGAAGACAACCTTGCAGGTGCAGAAGTTTACAAAACTGTAACATTATTTTGAATTACTTGCATGGGAAAGACAGAGTTCTCACAAAATGCTGCTGAGACCTGAAGAAATTCCTTGCTGAAGCTTTTTCAGCATCCATAGGTCTGCTGCTTTCATCTCTTCCACTTGGCTTAATGCTGGATGACATCAGGCAACATATGCCTGACATGCTACGACTGTGTTTGGCACGTCGTGCTTTCCCATCCATCTGTGTACAAACACTGCTGTGCTGGGGGAACGTGCACAGCACTGGCAGCTCCACAGAGCACTGCTTCCTTTCTGCAGTGCCATCAGCTTGCCTGGAGGTCACAGTGTACCCGCCTGGGCTTTTCATAGATGCAGAAGGGGAAGAAATAAAACTATGCACGCATAATTTTGGTGCTAACTTTAGTGGCCAGAACTTTAAACCACTGGCATGTCAAACAAGAAGCGCATACCCCAAAGTCTGATGTGATTTGTAGCTGGCTGCTAGTTCAGGGAGGGGAAAGGCTTAGAAGTGGGCAGTGAAAAGATGGAGCATGGTGTACTTGACATCAGCAAGAGGCGTGGCTTAATATCTATTTCCAGTGCAGTGGTATAATAGGTGCCATGGCTTCCATGGCTTCTCTGAGATATTCATAAATACCTTCAAATTCACAGCCCTTTGCATATAACAATTGAAGAATTATAGCTCCCCTTATGCTTCCTAGTAAAACAAATCCTGTACTACAAGTACAGGACTCTCTGAGCATAAACATGCCTGGAAAAACCCAACTCTGTCTTGGGAGCAGTATTACCTTTGGGTTGTTGGCCCTAACAGAGCTTTGTGGGATTAAGGAGATTACTGGCATTCTCCCCTCCATGCATGACTGCAAATGGAGCTCTCTCCTGTTTCCTCTTGGTAGAATACCAAAGGATGCACTGGCTATAAACCTTGCCTTAGAATCACTGGGGTGATGCCAGAAGTCTCAGTTTCAATGAGGTTAGGATTTTTCTTATGACAATAGAAGTCTCTTAGTATTTGAATTGTGGTGAATAGAAAGGGTAAGTAACCTTTTGATTAAAAGAAAATAATCAACAACCAAAAAAGCAAACATAGGAAAGTGCACCAAGCACAAACTTGAAGCTGTAGAATTATGTGGATGCAAAAGCTTGATAATTTGTCTAGCCTGCTTATTTTCTTAATTCTGAATGTTTGCAAGCAAAGGCTATGATTCTGAATTTGTTCTTTTCTGTTAAAGGTGAAATAATTTTTACTGGTGGTGTGGCCAAATATCTTCAGTGACTCATTGCCAAATGATCCCAGTTCTGCAAATGCATGCTTGCATGTCAGTAAGTGTTATGCCAAATGGAGACTTGTGTAAAATAATACTAAGCATTGTCTCCCAGGGGTGTAAGTGGAGGAACAGCCACTGGCTCAGATGACCTTGAGCATTTGACTTGTCCCTCAGTGTCACAGATTCCTCCTTTGTAACACAGAGATAGTGACAAAAGCTTTGTTTAGTGAGGTAATTTGCAATCAGCTTATGATGAGAGTGTTTCTTCTCCCATTGAAAACTTGAGCTGATGGGACACTGCTTTTGTGAGCAGCACTGTAGAAAGAGGCTTTTGAGTGGAGAAGGGAATATGTGAAAAACACTGTCCTTGTTAATGTGAAATTCCACACACCTGGCAGGGTTTCATTTGTGAACTCAGGGCAGTCACTGTGGAAACCAAGACTTCAAGCAGTTACTCAGTGTAGGAACTACTCATGTTCCCTTTCCCAACACCCTGTTGGTATCACTGATGGTGCAGAGTGTGAATAAGGACGGCAAAATCCGAGCTGCCATTATGGTGCAGCTCTGAAATGCTGAATGCCATGGCTTTACAGAACAGACAGTCCCAGGAGATGGTGTGTAACCACCCCCACAGAGCTCAGGCTGTTCTGAGCTGTGCCCTGCCATAGACTGTGCCTCGGTGCACAGAGCTTCACTTCTGAGCAACAACAAAATGAAATAGGCTGTAAACACTAGGTTGTAGCAATAATGTCTGCTTTCCCCTTCCTTTTTGTGCTCCATCTTTGCCTTTTCATCCTCCACCTTGCTTCTCAGGTAAAACAATGAGGTCAAGCCTCACATTTGAAACAGGAGATGGTTCTCCAAAAGCTTGTTTGGAGCAAGCATACAACAAGCATACACCACTGTTAAAATGGCCCTGTCCACTGCAGTTATACCAGGTGAATTTATGGGGATTAGGCCCAGCTGCTTGACCCTTGTAGATAACACTATTACAGGCTCTACTAGTTTCACTGCACTATCTGCAAATAAGTGCAGGATGAGATGATGGAAGCCAGGCACACAGAGTGTGAGGCAGCTGATAAAGTGTGGCCTGTCTATAATTTCGTCAACACTTTATTTAGAGTTGAGGAGGAGAGAGGAGTCACCCCTATGGAGATGGAAGTAAAATTAATATCTGGGAGGCATTTTTCCTAAAGCTGATTACAGTGAGTATTTCATACCACTCAGCCTCTGACCACAGTGCTATTGCTGTTACAACTCCAGGCAATGCTTCCTGCCTCTGAGCTGCTCTGGCAGTGTTCTGTCCACTTCAGCTGTCATCATATTCACCCAAAAATGTTCAGTGACAACCTGCAGGAACTGCTTCTGCAGGGTCACTTTGTGGCCGTTTGGTAGAGGAAAGAATGCCCCTTTCGCTGAACTCTTGTTCATTGTGGCTCATTTGCTTTCTGCTGCTCCTGCTGTGGTGACTCATCTGACCCTGGCCATCAACCTCTGTGCTTTGTTTTGAAATGTGAGCTCAGTGGTGGCGGAAGGACATGCCGGATGTGTCAGTCAGTGGCAGCAAGAGGCTTTTTGTACGACTGCCTCAAGGAAAGAACTGTACAGAGCCCACTGAACTTCTGGGGGAGAGGGGTTGCTGAAATCTGTGGGTTCCTTGTCGCTGGTGCAGGTGCCAAGGAGGCACAGGAGCCCGCGTGCGGCTGCTGTGCCTGTGGAATAGTTGGACACATCACATCTCCTGTCGAAGTCCCCAGGAGCTCAGTATTCTGCACAAGACCACCTTGGTAGGCCTGCCAGTTTGATTTAATGGGCTGCAATTATTTTAGAAGCTCGGCAAACAGATTGTTACTTATATAAGCAAATAATGCATTTGACCTACTTATGTTAGCTGTAAATAGAAGATAGGCATTGCTGTGGATCTGAAAAATGAAGAGTCTCATATCTCTGGATAAATTATTCAAGTCTTTGCATATGGTAATTTCTAGTGCTCTGGTTTGATTGTTTGTGAACCAAAACAACAAATCAAGTGAGCAAATACAGACTATTTTTCTAGATAAATAAAGTAGGTGAGTTGAACTTACTTCATTTCATTAAGCATTTGTTCTTTCTCTAGCTTGATTTCCTTCTTTACCATTACTCCAGTAAATAATGTTGGAGCTCAAATAATGTCCACTATTTGGGCGCATGTCTTGGTTTTAGAAATCCCCCAGAGCCAGGAAGCCTTGCAGAGATTTGTTTCGTTCAGTGTGTCTGTGAGCACTGGGTCAGAAAGCCTGTGTGCTGTACCTTCTCCAAGAAGTTCATGAAAGTTCAGCAAATGATTTCCCCCGTGGTTGCCCTCAGCTGTCACAGCCAGTAATCAATAGCGGTGTTGTTCTGTGAAGCCTGGAGCTGCATTCAGACTGGAGTCTGCCTCTGTTTACAGGAGCTGGTACTGCAGCTGTAGTGCCTTTGGGCAGCAGGTAACATGGAAATAAGCAGCTCACCCCTCAAAGGCTCACTGGTATCAGCGGTGTCCTCTACACGCCAAGCTCATGTGACGTACGTGTCTAAGGCATGTGTTAATGGGGCTCAGCTCTTTACACACCCCCAGAAGCTTCCCTTTCTGGACAGAGGAGAGATCTTTTCTTTCTACAGGCCAACAGAAATGTTGCTGCACTTGCAGCCACCCCATGGCACAGCCTGTAGAAACTCAGAGCATATACAGAGCCTCACCATCTTCTGTGTGATATTCAGGGAAAAGCTACAGGATAGCTGCAGAGAGGGAGAAGGGGCAGCTAGTGCAGCTCCATGAGAACTGCACCACAGCAAAAATGCTGATTTGGGGGGTGGGGAAGGCTGGTGTCACCCATCATTCTCGTTGTGAAATGCAGTCAGTTTGTGAGGAGCTATAAGAATAGAGCAATAGCAGTTAATTTATACTAAACCAGCAAACTCTTCAGGTTTCATTTTCACAATGGCAGTCAAGACTCCATAAATGCTGCTATAAACTAGAAGGGCTTTACTGATGTTTTTCCTCTGTGGCTGTTTTACTGTACTCTGCTGTGAACATGTTTAACCCCTCAGTGCTTCAGCTCTAGATAGGTTCCTGCACGAGAGACACCAACAAACAAGCACATAGACTTAGTAAATTAATTTGTCTGCATGCATGATTCAGTAGTTCTGTTTGCACACTCTTCCCTAATGATGCTTGTGATAGAGAAATTTCCATACCAATTGCCTTTCTCTATCTAGAATTCCTTCAGAGTATATAGAGATACAGAAATTTTTATTGTCACTGTAACTCTGGTTGCAAAATCTGTTTTGCATATTGCAGACTTCAGAATGAACAGAACTTCGAAAATACTCGTTTCATGTGTGGGCAGCGTGAGGATCTTTCCCCAGTAATCCTCCCACCTCTCTGTCCTCAGAGCCTCTTCCACTGGAACTTCTATAACTTAAACCCGTGTAGTGCCAGAGGTCTGGCCCCTTGTGTCTGGTCATATTAGTTCAAAGATATTTTTCTAGGTGGGTACCCAGAGAGTATCCATCAGAGGATACTCAGTAACCTAAAAGAAGTTACTATGAGATTTTCGTTTGCCTCCATTTGCACTCAGCACATCAGTTTTCCTGTAAAAGGAGGATGATTCAAATTGACTATTCTTTCCTCAATTACCCAAAGCCTTGCTTTTTCTGCCTTTCCAGGCCTATGCCAACTGACAATAACTTTTAGCCTCAGTGAATAGTACAGAACAGCTTGATTGCAAATAACTTGTAATTATTTCTCAAATACCTTTTTCTTTTTTTCCTTTGCCTATTCAATGTTATCTGGAAAAATCAGGGACATCAGTTACTCATTCTTTAAAAAGACTAGGATGTGAAGTTCAAAATATAGGAGAGCATGAGGCTGGGCATTCAGGAAGAGACATTCACTCTGTAATTTTTTGTAAGTTTTTGGAGACCTTTTCACTGCAGGAAAGGGTAGTAGGCCAGGCAGATGTACAGAGAAGTGAGGGCTGTGGAGGAGTAAACCTGGAAGTCAGTCTGCTCTGGAATGAGGCAGTTTGGGTAGGGACTCTCTGCACCACGCTGATACTCCAAAGGTTTTGACATATCCTGGCACCTCTGGGTCTGCCCTTGTCTCGATGCTGCAGAGCAAAGGACTGGCAGCCCCTGCTGTGCTGGGAGGAGGCTCTGGCAGCAAGGCACCGGTGCCCTAGGCTGGCTTTTGTGAGTCCCAGGAAGGTACAGCAACCCTGGCATCCACAGGGTGTAAAGGGCTGTGGTGGTGGGGCTGGGAGTTCAGGTTTGTGGCCCAGATACACAGCCCCGAGCTGACCCTGGGAGCAGAATGTCTCCAGCTGTGGTGCCTGCCAGCTGCAGTGGTTGTACTGCTGGAGTAACACAGAACTGGGTTTAACCACAGGCCCCGATTCTGCTCTCTGCTGTACTGATGTTTAATTCTGGAGTATCACTCCCAGAGCCACTAGCTCTCCACCACTTTGAATTAGAGCAGAAATCAATCATTTTAAAAGCCAAAAGAAGTCGTAGCCGAAATAAAGGGACCTGAATACTTTTGAGGAAGTCTCCTTAATCATAGCCTTGAGACATACAAGTAGCACATCAGTATTATTTTATGACACTGACTTTTAGTCCTTTCATTTCTGTATAGTTTTGTCCTCTTTAAATGCCCAAATAATTTCCAGTAAGAGCTAATAGATGCAGGAGGAGGAAGAAATATGTAGTGCTTGAAACCATTGTGCTAAAACCACCTATTGCCTGTTTGAATTAATCAGATTGTTCTTTTATTCCTTCCATGTGCTTCCCCTCTTTTAGAGCATCTTTTAGAAAAGGAGGAGGTAACCTGCAGGGGAAGGCCTTGTGTCCATGAGGACAATGCTATTTTGAGAGCCAGTTTTTTTCTTGAGAGAAATACATTCTCTGATGTTACTTCAAACTACTGATGATGTTTCAATAATCACTTGCTAAGATGCATCTTTGAGTGTATATTTTATGGCTGTTCACAGTGTAGGAACATTTGCCTTCAAATATTTCTTGGAGAAGAAAAGATGCATGTCCAATGCTGCAATAACTATATTTAATTTTTTTGTTTTCTACTGTTCCTTTCCAGTGATAGGAAGCCCTGTGCAAGTTTTGATATAAACAAATAAATTGAAATAAAACCCTTGTGTAAAAAACCTTAGAGCCTAACCTGGCAAAAGAGAAATATTGAAAAGTGGCATTAAGGGGTAAAATGGCAGGTGAGGCCCTGTGGCATGTGAAAAGAGATGAATTAAACACAGGTCTCCTGAGTGCCGATCTTTTGCACAGTTCAGAGGACTGTGCCTTTTTAAATTCAGTTTCACTAGGAATATTCAAACTTCATCTACAGAGATAATGAAATCTGACCCAGTATAAGCACTGGTGCACAAATGCACTTAAGATCCTGTGCAACTCTGAGTAACCCCACTGGCTTTAATGAAATGAACTGCTTGTTCATAGTCTTGAACTTGCACATATATGTATAGGCTCAGTGCTGCCCTAGAGCTGGATGTTCTCTTTAGAATTATGTGATCTAAATCAGAATCTGTGCATCTATGATTCAGTATCCAGCACATTCAGGGTTTAATTAAAGAAATTCTATTTCCTTTCACTCCCGGAGGCTCTTTTTGATAGATGTACCCCCCAAAATAAAGCAAGATCAATTCCTTCTGCATTTAAAGTTGCATTTTTATGAATTTTAAAAAATTTTAGGCCCCAAATCATTCCTTCATTGAATCTATAGCCTCTTGTAGAAATTGAAAGGGAGGAATTTTTATACTACATGTGGTTTTATTCTCTTTGTTACAGTTCACTGGATTGGTCTGTGAAATGCAAAAGCTGGAAAATAGCCAAAGGACAATATAAAATGACAAAATTAATTTTAATTTTTAGATGTTTTCACTCCTTATACCGTGAGCAAATAATAAACAACAATCTGACAACACATTTTCATATTTCACTCTCTCCTTAAAGAATAAAAGAACACTTCAGAAGGATAATACCAGAAGCATTCTGTATTTCCAAAATTAACTATGAAAGGCAGATTATCTGGGCATGTCTGAAAGCTATGCATAACCTTTGCGCTACCAATATCTCATTTCAAAAATGTCATATTCTCCTTCTTCAGCAGGGCTTCCATGAGGCTATTTTAAGCACTGTGCTTCTTGCTTCGAGATGAGAACTGGAGTTACTAGAGCTGCATCTCTTGTTCCCCTCAAAGTTTGTTAGAGCCGGATGACTGCTTGGAAGGAGTGCCCTACTAAACATGGAGAGTTCCTGCCCAAGCACTGGGAACTCTGAGGAGTTCACTTGTGTTTGCAAGGGTCGTTGTGCCTCCAGTTTATCAGCTGTGGTAGTTTGGGCGGTTCTGGTGCAAACAAGGAGCTGCTGGCACAGCATTCCAAGCTCCCGCAGCTGGGGCAGCTCCTGTGGGAACAAAGGACCATGGAGCAGGTGCTGAGCATCATCCCCCGAGCAACCTCCCATGTGCTCAGACTCCTCACAGGCCTGGTGCTGTCCTGTGTTTGTGTGTGTCTGTAAGAGAAGCACTCACAAGAGGTTTGTGGTGCACTTTGAGACGGATGTGTGAGGGAAGTTGCACCTAGTGGGGAGAGAAACAATTCTCATTTTCGTTTCTTCCACTTAGCTTTGGATCAGGACCCGTGTGCTCTGATGTACAAGTGGCAGAGTCTCAACACAAGTTACTGGCAACACTTTCATCAAGGACATAGTAATTCATGTTGAAAAGCACTTAATTACTCCATGTTTAGAGCAGAAAACACGGCGGTATGTGTATCACCAATATGCCAGCGTGGTTTGCTTTTCATAGAAGTTTATGTTCCCAGCAGGCACCGAATGCTTTTTCTGCCTGATAAATGTCAAGTACTTTAAGCAATCTTCCCTGTTCCTCTCTGGAGATTGCCAAATAATTTCCTTTCATTGGGTGTGGGATCTTGCCAGGACTTCTGCACTCGTGCACATCTATCCCTGCCAAATGTTGGTAACACAGGAACTGCACAAATACTCCCTGCTCCTTTCATTAGCCTTGCACAGCTCTGTTTAGCTGCAGGATTCCTGTTACTTTTCCCTGTTATTCTGGGCTGGAGTGGTAGTTCATGATCCATGTTCCATTAACAGGTGTGCTGTAGAGTTCAACCCTTGCCATGGAGCTGTGTTTCAGAGTAGAAACCTTTGTTAAATAACTGTGAGTGTCTTGCACCATAGCCTTCTTAAAGATAATTGTTTGCCTCCTGAATGTCCTCCCGCAGCTGAGGGAGTTCCCAGTAGGTGTGAACAGTTTCTCTGTTCCCAGTAATGATAAAAAGCTTTCTTTGTTACTTATTCTATCCATTTGCCTGTGTTTTTTCTCTAGGAAGTCTTATAGCAGCAAATGTTCATGCTCTGTGCAGCATATAGGAGGTACCTTTTTACCTTTTAAAGTTTGTAAAATATTTAAACAATTTAGTTCAAAATTTTAGGTTGAAAAGTCCAATTTGTCAAGAAGGGAAAAAGATCTCAGTAACACATCACCTCCTGGAAATACATGGTTTAGTAAAATAAGCTACAGCAGAGGAAAAATGCTTTAGATAGCAAATGGAAAGTAAATCACCTTGTCATGTTTTACTCTGTCTCATACAGCAAGACTGGGTCATTTGACCTTTTTGTTGATAATGTCACCAATATATTCTAGGCTTATGCTACATATCATGCAATGGCAGATGAGGCTCTGTGTGTCATTGTGGTACTTAATTTCAACCCATGCAAAAATACAAGACTAGATGGCAGAATGTCAATCGTTTTTCCTTGACATTTCTCATTTCTGCATTTGTAATGTAATAACCTGTGCATGTTGTATATGCAAACTCCAACGCCTAAGGACAGGCTTAGACCATGTCACAGAACCTCTTCAGTTGGATAAAAATTGTGAAAATGGAATGAGAGAAGAGGAAAATATGATTTTTCTAGCAATTTTAAAACATAGTACTTGTGACCACTTTTGGTTATTTTTTGAAAAAATATCAGTTAACATTAGCCTTGAATGACCACAGCACAAGAGCAGCTCAGCTTTTTATTATTTTGTCCATCATTAACATTCATGCAGATAAAGACATCAAAGAATGGGGCTGTGGCTGTAAGACAGCACATTCTCAGCATGACACCTGTGGCACAGAAGATGTAAAAGGCAGCACTGAAAACAGGGATCTGAGGAAGCAGAGGAGCAGCAAATGTTCCTTTCTCAGGTATCCATTAGTCATGGCAGTGTGATGCACAGGGAACTGAAGACTGTGAGAAGCCTTTGTATACAAAATCCACAATTTTCAAATGCAGCTAAAGTAGATTTCAGGTCATGTACGTGTTCACAAATGATCGGGAAGTTTGTGCCAGTTTCATTGACTCTCTTCATTTTAATGACAGCAATCTGAGTAAGATTGCTTTTGACAGGGTTGTAAATCAGATTAACAGAGGCTGAAGAGAGGACTGAGATCAAGTTTATGCTAGGTTATATATATATATATATATATACACAAACATAATATACAAATAAGAGACTAAGCAGAAATGTAATCGTGATTTAGCTGGAAGCAGGCAAGAAAAATCTGCTAGTATTGTCAAATACATCACAAGTAATATTTTCTGCAAAGCCCAAATGATTCTGGTAGCCTACATCTTATTCCCAAAAGTCTAGCCTAATACAGTCAAGAAAATTAATTTGGGTTAATTAAAAAGGCAAATTTAAAATGCATTAGGATATACCCACATAGTGAAAAACTATCAAGTTACCAAACACCCTTATCTGTGGTAGCTTTGGCATGTCCCTAGCCTGCTGCAAAGTGGAACACATTAATTGGAACCATCATGAAAGTATAATATCGTTTTTTGAGTCTTTTTTTCTTTTAATTCTGGCAAGATTTCTTTTGCTTTTTGCTTTGTTGTACCTTAGTTATCTGTTAAGCTAAGACAAATGCTGCTGACAAAGAGTAGTCTCATTTCTTTGTATATGTACACATTCACAGCTCCTTATTCCTGGACAAAACTTGTTTATCATCTGCCTTTACTGCTATGCCTTGTGGGAATTGAACAGAAGTTATTTAGCAGATCAAAGCAAAAGTGTGACAAAGTGATAACACTGTTTGAATCCTCCTCTGATAGTGACCAAATCATGTTAGTAAGGTGCTTTAATGCAGGTGTCTTCCAGCTCTGAGCCAGCGTCCTCCCAGACTCAAAATGCTGTCTTTGAGCTGGCAGAGCACTGCCTCGCTGCTGGCTTTAGGAATATGTTTAAGGCTGTTTCTAAAAGAGGGGTTTCAACTCCATGAGTGCTGCCTGCCTGGTTTAATGTCAGACATTTGCTGGCTGTTTGCTGATGGGTCAGCAGAAGGTGTCTGGAAATTTCTCTGAGCGTTGAGTTCGAAGTGGCAGATATGCAGCAGTGAATTACAAGGAGCAACAAAATTTGGAAAGGCAGGAAAGCTGCCTTTCTAACCTGGCCACTAGTTTAGTTTTGTGTGTGTGTTTGTTTGTTTGAACTGGGGAACTTACCAATGAGGTATCAATTACCTTCTAGAAATATAAACTAGGTTTAGTGTATGTGATAAATTTTGTTTCTGAGCAAGTTTGTTGAGTCTGCTTAGGATAAAAACTGACTTCACTTAAACATTTAATGAGGCATTTTATTAACCCTAACATTTAATGAGATGTTTTATTAGCTCTTTATGCAAAGTGAACAAAATGCAATTTGCATGAGTTTCTTTATTGTTTAATTCATAGAGGATAATTTCCAAGAAACCCTTGACCTCACATTTCAAATGAATTTCATCTCAATGTTTTGAGCTATAATTTCAAAGACAAGGTTTCTACAAGTAACCTGTGTGGAAAGGATCTGAATCTGTGAGATACTTTGTTATTCCTCGACTTCACAGAAATCTCATTAACAATAGAATAGAGCGCAGATAAATCACTAGGATTATCTGAACAGCAGATTTTACAGTTTGTGTATGAGTATTTTCTTTCTCAGTTAGTGCTGAGACAATCGTTGTGCTTCATGCAAGAAGTTACTATAAATAAAAACGTCTTGATTCATCACTTTGTCACTGCAGAGTTACATCAGTGTCATTCCAGTATGACTGTCCAGGATCTTAACTGTTCTCTTGGAGCCAAAAGGAGTTCATTTTAATACTTAGTGGTATGTCATTGGCAACTCTGTGGGTCTTTAAAATCCCACAGTGATATTTGAAAAGCATAATATTTAAAAATGGAAAGTCCCCTGTCCCAAAGAGTTTGGGAAAGAACAGATGTCTCGGAGGAAGGGAAGTGCTCACTAGTTACTTAATCCTGGAGTGTCAGAGCATTCTGGGGGACGTCTAGGAGTGTTTTGAATTGAGTGTTATTTTTATAATGTTCTATTGATGTAATACCAGAGAAAACCAGCAACAAGCTGGTCCCAGGAAACCCATTCCAGAATTATGATACTCTAACAGAGACCCTGTGGTTGACAAAGTGTGTTACAGGCTTCTGACTAGTTCATGTTTTGTTCTGTTTTCAGTGTCAGCCAAACCAAGACCTCACAGTGATGAGTACACAAAGAAGATTCCACCTCCTAAGCCGAAACGAAACCCAAACACTCAGCTAAGCACATCTTTTGATGAAACGTACATCAAAAAGCATGGCCCTATGAAGACAACACTCACTAGGGATGCCTCGCTCTCGCAGGTCAGCAGTCCTGCTCCAGACACAGAGGAAGAAGAGCCTGTTTATATTGAAATGGTTGGGAATATTCTCAGAGACTTCAAAAAAGATGAGGATGACCAAAGCGAAGCAGTCTATGAGGAGATGAAATACCCTATATTTGATGATGTAGGCCAAGATTCAAAATGTCAATGTGAATATGACCATCACACTTGTTCTTCTCAGTGTGCTACTCCCACAGTGCCTGACCTAGATTTCACCAAGTCTTCAGTGCCATCTACTCCCAAGGGCTTGCTTTGTGACATACCCCCGCCATTTCCAAACCTGCTTTCTCACAGACCTCCACTGCTGGTGTTCCCACCAGCACCAGTGCAGTGTTCCCCAAATTCTGACGAGTCTCCTCTAACTCCACTAGAGGTCACAAAGCTTCCCGTTTTAGAAAATGTGTCTTACATCAAACAGCAAGCTGGAGCTTCTCCATCTTCACTGCCACCTCATACACCAGGCCATCAAAAACTGGAGAAAGACCAGACAGTATCTCATGGAACTAGCACCCCTGGGCACTCCTCCTCACCTCCTCATCCTTCTACCTTATACAGAACGCAATCTCCACACGGTTATCCTAAAAGTCACTCTGCCTCACCTTCTCCTGTCAGTATGGGTAGGTCTCTTACCCCCTTAAGCCTCAAAAGACCTCCACCTTATGACTCTGTACATTCAGGAAGTCTCTCAAGAAGCTCTCCATCAGTGCCTCATTCTACAGCCAGAAACACATTGCAAGAAGGAGGAAAGATGGTCAGTGTCTCGGTCAGCACCTACGGGTCATCATCTCAGAGCAGTTCCCGTTCTCGGACGCCCACCAGTCCTCTGGAGGAGCTAACCAGCCTCTTCACCTCAGGGCGAAGTCTCCTGAGAAAGTCCTCCAGTGGCAGAAGATCTAAGGAACCTGCAGAAAGTAAGTCCTTGATGTACTTTTTCCTCATTCTTCTTTGTGTAATAATCTCTGCCACTGTACTTTACTAAATCAAATGCTTGAAAAAATTAAGTATCTCAGAAGTCTGAATTCCTTATATAAATTTCTTGGAATGAAAAGAAATATCATTATTGCTAAAATTGCTCTAGTCATCATATTGTTATATTTTTAAGGTTTTAAAGTATGTATACTGCACTACAATTCATGGCTTGGTCTTGCAAAAAGTCAGTTTTTCATTAATTTTTCCACAACTGTAAAGGTTCCATGTGAGTTGGGATCTTCCATGTCACATCCTTTCTTTTTGATGGATGCTAAGACAATCTAAGCAGCTTCTAGCAAAATAACCAAACAGTAGCTGTTGAGGGTTATTTGCAAAGATCCACTGGTTGCCCTTAACTTAGCCAGAAATCCTGGAAAATATGATGGCAACCAGAGGTACCAGCTTAACCTTGGTTAAGCCTTGGGCAAAGGTTAAGGTCAATGATCTTGGAGGTCTTTTCCAACCTAAATGATTCTGTGTAAACCATTCCTTTCCTTCCATGCTGTGCCATGGAATATCTCTTTCAGCTGGACTGGTGTCACTGGTTGGGAGGTTGTGCTGTGAACTGATCTGAAAACCAACATGCCCTGTAATGCACATAACCTATAAACCCATACAGGAAGAAAAGCACAGAAGGAGGCTGTGCAGGAAAACCTTAAGCCAATATTGACTTGTCATATGCTGTGTCATAAAATCAATGTTCCATATGCATTCAGGTTTACACCATGTACACCATGTACTTCTGAGCTAGTGAAATATGGAAACTCCTTTCGAAATCAACAGGAGTCACATGTGTGAAAGCAGAACCTGGCACTAGTATTTCTGTTGCAGAAATATTCTGTTGCAGAAATGTTCCTGTTCAGTGGGTGTCCTGCAGTGGAAGGTCGTTCTAACACCTCCTGTCTCAGTGCAAAGCAGACTTGGGATGCTTTCTCCTCCACTTAAGTAAAATCTGTTTATGACTTCGAATTCTTGACACCTGCCTGATGGAAAAGCTGTCTTTGGAGAGCAGCTGATCTTGTGTTTGTGTGGGTGCTATATTATGGCTATTGACAGCTCTAACATATTCAATATGGTATGATAAACTGCGCTGGTTTATACCTGATAAAAGAGAGTGTTCCACTTTCCAGGCTGCTGTACCACTACGGAAGGGAAGTGAGTTCCACACTGCATTTCTGGTTGTGTTTGTGCCACTCTGTTATGTCACTCATTGCAGTGTGGTCACAGCACTTTGGGTCATGCTCAGGGTGCTCAGCAGGACACCCCCTCTGGGTTTCTGTGGGCAAAGTTGTCTGCCTTGCACCCCTGCAGCTGAGTGAGGACATGCCTCTGTGTAAGAATGGAGAACCTTGGTGGCAATGGGTTGGGTTGGCCTACAACACATCCCTCCTGACTCATGGACTCCACTTCTCCAGACTTGGTATTATTCTCATTTATCACTGTGCACATCAGGAATAACAACTCTGCAATCAGAAGGTGAAGGTGAGAATAGAGTTAGCAAAATACTGAGAATACTAGTTGGTGCAGCAGTTTGCTTAATTTGCCTTTAGTTTTTCATGGCCTGCAGTCATTAATCCTGTTTTATGAAAGTCTCAGCTCCATGATTCAGTAGGGTTTCATTAATTGATTGCAGTAGTAAAAATACAGTAACACCGGATTTGTGTGCTGGATGAAAGCAAGTTTGTATCTAAAAGACAAGATGATTCTTGTAATTGGGAACAATTATGAGCGATGTGATGTGACATTTATAAATAATTTCAGTGAAGTGCTAGGGAGATTTTGGCAGGTAATACTGAACATTTTTAAACATTCTCATTCAGAAGTAAGCAGAAATCCACTGTAAACCCCATGCTACACCAGATCTACCTAAGTGAGGTTTGTATGTTCACCGGTGTAAGCAAGTTTGGAACCTGGAGAAATTCCTGCCATGACTATTGCAAGTCCTGGGAAATTTCAGCATATCTGTGCTGCTGTCTCATACCTATCTCCAGAATATGTTTTTCATATTCAACTTGACTGAAATTCAATGCAAAACTTTCAAAGGACTGTTCACGGATAAATTTAACCTAAATCTTGCCCTTCAGATCTGCACCGAGAACAGCTTTGTTGGCCTCTCAAGGAGCATTCTACTTGCTCCTTAGGAAGTAGAAATGTGCTTCTTATTGGCCACAAATGGTAAGAACAAGAGAGATATGAAACTGAAATTGTGATCATTTACTTTAAGAAAAACACATTCATGTTATAAATAGACACCAGTGGTGAAAAGGCTCTGGAGTGCAGCTGTGTTGAGTAAATGAACAGACTGCCCATCTAATCCGATTGTAATTTGTCTGGTATTTACAGTATGACTTAATCCTGTGGGATTACTGCCCTGAGCAAGAATCAGGGTTGTGTTCAGATATTGCAGAAGTAGAAGACACTCTAAGTTTTACAGAAAACACATACAGGTCCGGCATTTTATGTGTTGCAATTCTATATTGAAATGATCCACTGTAAAGAATCTAAACTGGGAGATTTGAAC
Organism: Dicrurus megarhynchus; assembly: GCA_013399195.1. Taxonomy (NCBI): domain Eukaryota; kingdom Metazoa; phylum Chordata; class Aves; order Passeriformes; family Dicruridae; genus Dicrurus; species Dicrurus megarhynchus. Next base: position 3,157,101 of record VXAD01010092.1, read on the forward strand.
ATGGCATTTGACCAGACTGCCACATTTACATGTCATGATTTACATGGTGATAGACAGGGGAGGCTGGGCTACTCATCTGGTATGTTAAAGAAACCGTGCTCCTGCAAGTCACCCTGGAAGCCTGAGGCACTCACACCATTCTGGGTTGGTTGTTTGAAGCAGTGGGAGAGCAAACACAGAGTGGGGCTAACTGGGTCTGCCCCCTCAGGGTGATTCGTTCTCAGCATACAGAAAGGTTTCCAGAATCTAGAGGATAATAAACACAAAAAAATGAAGGTGTATGACTCTTACAAAGTCATGCTAGGGAATTAAGAATATTTGCTCCAAAAATATAAAATTATTCAGACCACATCTCAAGCAACTTTCTCATTGAACCTTCCAAGACTCTGCCCCCTGTGATTTGTCTGAAGTTCTCACTATCATATGCTAGTATGAAAAAAAAAGCACAATACTAAATTTTATGTTCAGCTGAGTCTATTTGGAAAATATTTCAGCAATTACAGAGATAATTGTCTCATCTTTATGGTTACTGCAACTGACATTGTGGAAATTTGGCATTTAAGTCCAAACTACAAATGTATTTGCTGGCTTTTAATTTGTGTCATTTTTGAGTGGTTTTTTTTTTTGTTTGTTTGGTTGGGTTTTTTTGCTTTGTTTTGGTTTTGTTTTGAGGAGGAGGTAGTACTACACAAAAATGATTTCCAGTCAAAAGCTTTAGCATACAAGTAAAACTGCCCTTTTAGTTTTTCTGTATTATTTTCTTCACTTTTCTGCCATTTTTCCGTTTTTATCCCCGTCCACTTTATTTCTTTAGGGGTCATTTGCATTATTGAGAAATTGGGATAAATCAGTGATACTAGGGAGTCTGTCACCTCAGAGCCATGTTTTCTGAGGATATGAGCTTCAATTGAAGCTCCAAACATTGCTGAACACACTCAGCATCCACTGGCTGCAGCTGTGATGTGCAAATCTGGATTTTATAAGCAGCTCACTTACTGTCCTGTTTTCTAAAAACCCTCATGTATGCTGTTAACATCTTAAATATGCATTACAGCACAGTTATGAAAGTGGGGAGAAAAGAAGAAAAGTAAATTGTAAGGCCAAATCAGAAATAAAAAAAAGAGTTGGTGGAACTTTATGGAAAAAAAATGCAAAAAGATGGAGACAAGCCTACAGAAAAATGAAGGTGTAGAACATGAAGAATGTGAAAGAGCAGAAAAGATATATATTACTAATTGTCACTGACTGTTCCTTAATCCTTCCTGCTTTTGTAGGTAATATGACAGTGTACCCTACCACTTGGCAGACCCCTGTGAAATACAATGTCAGTCCTCAGAGGTCAGAGGGAGACTGTTTAAAGGGTACCAACACTGCCAGGTCTCCTTGGGCTGCTGCACTGTGCCCTTTTCTGATGCAGCTGGAAGGTGTTAAGAGTGGCCACTCAACCCAGCTGTGTGGAACCACACAGTCCCTTTGTTGTCACTGTGCACACTGAGCGTCTGTGTTACCTGTGTCCTTCAGTAGAGAGGGCTTTGTGGAGGGAGAGGAAAGAAATGGTCTTAAGATTTTCTGGAGCTGTATTTGCTGCTTTTGTCATTTCTGCACCATTTAAACACGCTGTACTCCATGAGAAACTCGTACTGGAGTCACGTGCCTGAAGGCATCCCCACATCCTGCAGAGCAGAAGAGAGGCTGCTGTGCATCTGCACTGCACTGGCGTTCAGGCTGTGTGTGGCTCCAAGGCTTTCTTTGTGAGATGGTTCTGTAAATCCTTGTCAGGACCAGCCTTTCTTTCTGTATCTTGATTGTTTCCATTTGTTAAGGCTTCCGTTGCCTCGCAGTTTCCTGGGAACTTCATGCCAGTTTCGAGCGATTATTGCAAACGTTCACCCTAATGAACTGCACAAGAGAGCAGTGACCTCAGCTGTGTGCTGGATGGGCCCAAGGTGTGAGATCAAAACAGGTGATGCACAGCAGCTCAGGGGTTTTTTTCCTATGCTGCTCTGCAGGGCTTCAGAGATGCTTTGGCTTTTGCCTACATGGAGTTTCACTCTTCAGCTTCTAGTACTCCTCTAGGGAGGAAATTTGTGAGCGTGCTACTTTGAAAAATCAGTTATAGTGATTGAAAATTGGGATAATTATTAACATTTCCTGTTCCTACCTGGTACCCACTGAATTAAGAATCTAAACATATCAAAGAGTGTGAGGAGAGGAGCTGAAGGAGCTCAGTTAAAAAAGAGCTCAGGCTGATTTCAGGCAGCTGAGACTTAGAGTACAAATATTTTTTCTCTCTCTCTCTTTTTTTTTTTTTTTTTAATGTTGCTGCTGCTTTCCAGGAAGGTAGAAATCCCAGAGAAGTATTGGATGTCCCATCACTGGCAGTGTTCAAGGCCAGATTGGATGGGGCCCTGAGCAACCTGATCTAGTGAATGACATCCCTGCCCATGGCAGGGAGGTTGAAACGAGATGATCTTTGAGGTCCCTTCTAACCTAGGCTATTCTGTGTTTCTCAATCAGCTTTGGGTTTCTTGTTAGAACAGTGTGATGGAGAACAGAGTTTGGGAGATGTATCAAGTGAAAATTCACCCCACATGGGCCCATTTAACCTCTATCTTCATGAATTAAGGCCAGAATGAGGGACATAGGGCAGGATTTCAGTTTATGTATTTCTAACAGAGTTAGGATGAGAAATATTGGCCGAAGGAGGGTGGGATTGGGATGGCATTGTGTGCATACCTTCTCATTTGTATACCTGCTCAGCCTCTGGTGTTCTGAGGAGGAAAAGCTTGCCTGCAAGATGAGGCTGGCCATAAAACCCATTATGGATATTTCATTACATCAATTTCTCAACTTCTGCCCAGCTGAGTTAGCATTAGAGTCTAAAATTTGAATGCCTACCTCATTTCTAACCTCTAGGTTAATTTTTTTTCCTTACTTTTATCTAAAGGGATGTCAGCCTACTCTGTCCCTTTTCTGCATTGTAGCAATTGATTCTATGTAGTAAGAATGTTACATTCAGTTTAATGAGACAGCAGCAGCTCTTCAGAAATAATACTGCATAACTGAAGTTATTCCTGAACCTTTGAGCCAGAGGTGTACTGACTTCTCCATCACTGGAGAAGCATCCATTTCCCTAATAGTAAGGTTTTGTAATCTGATGAGCCATGATATGTGTGGGATTAAATGAGGCGATCAAAACAGTCACATCTTATTTGACAGTCCTGAAAGTAGGTCTGAAAGCAAACACTTAGTGGGAGCAGGGGAAAGTACCAGAGGAAAAGGTAAAGAGAACATGAGCTTTGAAGAGAATGACACTCGTCCACCCCTGGAAGGATATGATGTTACCACAGTTAATTCCATTTAGTTAAACCCAACAGGGCTATGTTGCTACCTCTATTCTGATCTACCAAGATATCAGCAAGCCAAGGAGTTGCAGCATCAGAAATACTTCTTCAGGTGCTCACTTGTGAGCATATTTGGGGCAAGAGCTGTGGACACCTGCACCCACAAAGGTCATGATCTGCCTGGCCTGCCAGGGTCGCTTGGGCCTCTACAGCTCTGTCCTTCCCTAAGGGACAAGTCTGCTGGGGGCTGTGCCATGTTGTGGGACAGCACTGAAAACGCCTGAAGTGTACACATGGGGGGGGCCACATATGGTCAGCATCCTTCAGGAGCCAAATTTCTGGGAAAAAACAAGATTCAGTTTGCAGTTCAGTGGTCTTGAGTGCTCCTTCAGCCATGCCTGCTGTTGTCCTTCCTCAGTAATCCTTAGATCCCTAGCAAAGGAAGGTGTGCACTGGACTAAGTATTTTGGGCTGGAGACTCTTGTTAAAGCTAACATGTGTTCCCAATGAGCAATCACAGACAATGAATGGAAAGAAAAGTCATAATGTGTCAGTAAGGTCTTTCAGCTAAGCCCACAAAAGGCAGGAGAACATTACACCTGGGCTTGTTTACTCTAAGGGGGAAGGAGTGAGCTGCAAAGCAAAGGTACAAAGAGGAAATGTGTGGAAGCACCCACAGCAGCCCTGTGGCACCTTGCACATCCCTGCGTGATAATTCCATGCCACAGCTCCACCATCACTGCCCCATTTTGCATTGCACTCCAGCAATTCCATTCTTTCTCAGCATCAGGGGTAATGTCAGGTTTAAGAACTTGTTTCCAGTGGATAAATCAATGGACACCTGTTCCTTGACTGAAATGCATGCTATGTGTGTGTTGTCTTGCTGCTTTCACACAAAAGTGAGTATGGCCATTTTAAGGGCATTTAGTTGTTCAAGTCACTGATGGTGGGATGTTCCTCCATACTTAGGATGAAGGAATGTCTTTGTTACACGCAGTTATTAAAACAAAAAACAAGCATTTTGAGACAATATGCAGTATTTTGCTAGTTGGTACCATGGCATTGTCTCCCTTTCTAATTCAGCAATGTCAGCTCATCAGGAAATCAGGCCCTCACGGGATTCTGAGGGTATGCAGAAGCATTCAAGAAGACATAATTTCATAAATAATTGCTCAGGTTTTTCTGGAAGCAGCTGCTGTCTCTGATTGATGTATACAGATTTATTTATTCCTTCTGTTTATGTTACTTGACTGCTTGATAAAATTTATTTTTCTGAAGAAGAAATAAACTTGTAAGGGGTAAAAAAGAAAAAGAGATAAAGCTATTCTCTCTCTGTTATGTTTCAAGTAAAAGATGGTTTCAGGTAAAGAAATTAAAAAGATATTCTCTTTAGGTTTAATGTACAGTAAGATGTGAGATATCTGAAACTTGTTAAAAATAGAGAGTGAAAAATGCCTTAAATTCACTTACTGGCACCCACTTCACCGCGTTGTAAATAAGCAAAGGAACATGTGCTGCACTTAAGGATGTGGATAATGATAATAGGTTCTCAGTTTTAAGTGCCATTGATTTTCCCCACTCCCCTGAACAGAGCTTTCTAAGCCAGAGAAATATCTTGACCTTTAGACCAAATCCTCAGCATTTATAAATCACCACTTTTTATTTGAAATCAGGAGAGGTACTCCAGTTTATACCATCTGTGTCTCTGGCTTCAAGAAAATAAATGTGTCCTTTGTGACTAGAGCAGCTTGTATTCAAAATGGTGCAGTGATACAGCAGGATGCTGAATTGGAGAGTTTATTGCCTTTCTGTTTCAAGCAGGACCACACAATTTATGACCAACTTATGGGTGCTCAATCTTAATGGCAAGAAATGTTTAATCTAGTGATGTTTTCCATAAGCATATATTGGCTTCAACAAAACTGCTAAATACATTTTCTTAAAATCCCCCGCTGTGTTTTTTTCAGGGGATGTGGTGTCAGTGTGGGGTATCAGGTCCTATTGTGAAAGAACTAAGGAAAAACAAAAGGAGGATAGGAGTGAAACTACTCTGATTTAATAGAATGGTGCAGGGTTATTTATGTAGCCTCTGCTCAGGAAGCTGGCGCAGACACATCGGATGAAGCCGGCTGGGCTGGCAGTGCCAGTGGCTTGAGAGCACAAGCTGCCAGCTCTTTCCGAACTTCTCTTTATAACCAAGCACTGGACCTGGAAATGCATCTTTTTCTGAATTAAGAGTCAGATTTTCTTTGCATTAGGATTCTAGTGCATTTCTGTTTGTTGAGTCCTAAAAGTAAAACTAGAGATTATTAGTAGGAAGGTCTGTATTTATTGTTAAGAACAGTGTTCATAAAGCACTTTGAACCCCATTTGACATTTTCCACAGGCAAATGTATAGAGATAGTATTTAAGTCTCCTTGCTTAAATCAAATCACAGAGAAGTGGATCCCAGTGTTGGTTAGGAAAAGTAATCAAAACCACCCAGACCATACCACCACTACCACCAAGGACTGTGAACTTTAGGATGGTGAAATACTGCACAAGTTTCAAACAGAGAAGATCATAACAGTTTCCTCAAAATAAATCATGAGAGAAAAAAACAGTTTTGCAGACAAAACTTGTATTTTTTTTCTTCAGTAACTGGAATATCTACATCATAGAGGAGCTGGTTGAGGTCACTGTTAAATTAAATACTTTTGCACACCAGCTTATGATCTGAAAACCTATTCAATGATTTCTTGAGCTGCTGTTACTGCATCTTTACAAGGGAAAAGGTTTAAATAAATGCCTTATCTGTTCTTACAGTGAAACAGCTCTAGAACCTCTATGATTTAAGAGAAGATGGTGGGAACTCTGTGGGGAGTAAAGGAAGGAACACAGTTTATTCCCTCAGTTCCAAAAACATCAAATATTTCTGACTGCTTTTTCTCCTCTTTGTATTTCTTAAAATGCTTTTACCTTACTGATCTGTGTAACAAACACTGGCAATATCTTGGGCTAAGTGGTTTATATATCCATTTTTAAAGAACACGCTTTTTTGGCATGACTCGTTTGATTACTGCCTGAGCAAGCTCATTTATTGAAACTCCATCATTAAAGACCCAATCCAAACGTCCCTGAAGATACAGATAAGATATACTTTAGGGGATCCAATTATAAATTACTACAAGAGGGTCCTCTCCGTGTCCTAAGTTGTTTGGTTGTCTGTACTTTGGTTTCTAGAATGTTGCAGTGAATAATATAAACACCGAGTAGTGAACGAATGCATGATATGCTGCACATTTTGGTCAGTGTATTATCTAATCTACCCATAGAATCACCGAGGTTGGAAAAGACCTTCAGCATGGGGTTCAACCTTTGACCGAACACCATCAACCAAAGCAACCAAACACCAAGCAACTTTGCCAACCAAAGCATAGACTGTCATTTCCTGAGCCCTTCCAGGGATGGTGACTCCATCACTGCTGTGGGCAGCCTGTTCCAATTCTTGACAACTCTCTCAGTGGAGAAGTTCTTCCTGATGTCCAGCCTGAAGTTCCCCTGCTGCAGTTTGAGGCCATTTCCTCATTTGCTTTCATTAGTTGCCTGGGAGAAGAGATAATATTCTGATAAAGGGTCTTAGGCTCTTAATGGAGGAAAGGTAGATATGCTTCCCCTGAAATTTTCTCTGAACCTTCCAAGATTCTATCAGTAACAAGATAAATCAAAGTGTTCAAAATAGTTTTATTTAGGTTATACATGTAAATGATTCAAATATCAAACTATGAAATTCCTTGGGTGTACAAACATGCTAGGTATAGATAAAGTGAAAAGTACAGGAACATTGAGGAAATAATTGTGAGGATAATCATGCATATTAAAAAATCAGGTTCCTTTACATTCAATTTGATGTGAAGGTTCACGTTCCTTTCACTCCTCTGAACAGAATTATCCGTCCCTAATAATTATTTTACTGTTAAAACAGTAACATGCAATTAGCACTTTATCTGGAATTTAAGAATGAGTAAGGAGAACCATTGTTCTTGGAACTACTCATCTGAAAGAGAGAAGCTGTGTGTTTAATTTTGCTGAAGACGGCAATTACTTTATTTTTGTGCGTGAATTTGAATTCATGATTCAAAAAGTACCTTCTTCCAGGAAATCTGTAGCTAATTTACTGCTCCAGCAATGTTTGTGTAATTTGCATGTAGTTTGTATGTGCTGTAACACAGAAAGAGCCTTGTGCCAGCCACAGTAGCTGCTTGGCCCACTTGTGAAGGCAATAGTAGCAAGGCCTTGCAAGCACAGACATCAGCCAGAGCTGTTACAAGACCATCTGCAATTCTACTTATTTTCTCCATATCGGAAATCTGTGCTGGCATGGCTTCACAGTTGCTTCTCTAGCAAGAATAAAACCAGTTCACAAAATGAAACCTCTAATTAGAAAGTGGGGAGGGCCTAAAGTAATTAATTCTGTCAAAATGCATAGGAAGCCAGAATGACATAAAGGTTTTATCCTGTAACAGGGAGGAATCTTAAGCATTTACTTGCAGAGCAAAAATTGCCTGGGATCCTGACCCAGCTAGGCTTGGTGCAGAGGTTGCATAGCAATGTTAGTGTGCTTGTGCCTGGCTCTGTAAAACAGAGCAAAATTCAGATGAAGCCAGTGCTCAGGAAGTGTCAGGATTCCCTTTTACAGGTAACATGCTGCATAAAAGGAGAGCTGTGCAATTGGCATGTGTGTTCTAATAATGAAAGGAAAATTTTCTAATTTATTAATGAAGCCAGTAAAGAGAAATGCATTAATAAAAATGTTTTTCATAAAGCTAGTTAAACCATAGACAAAACAGCCAGGAAAGAAAACCATTTTCACTTCAGCTTCGAAATTGGTATTTTTATGTGCACATATGAAACGGAGGGTTTCTGTCCCCAGTTTCCACAATATCTTCACTGTATCTTCATTTTCTGACTAATATTTACTACTGAATCTGATTAAAAAAGTACACTTTGGAAGAAGTTAAAGTGTTCAGACAATGGAAAAACCTTACATTCAAACTCCTGAAATAGTTCAAAGGCTGTTTTTCAGTAGAAAACTTGACAAAAGAGTGTTGACAAGTTTAATATAGTCAGGACTTCCATGAAAGATTGATGTTTTTGAAGTGAAGCTTTGAAACATAAGGTCATGAACTTTCTACAAAAACATTTTACTTGAAATGTCTCTATACTTCAGCTCCTTTGGCTCACTCTTGCCTTCTGATTTCTTGCCATACTGTTCCAGTATGTGTGCAGGCCCCTCAAGCCCTCGTGTCCTCATCCAAAAATCAAGGGTATTTTAAGAACCTGAATAACAGAATGAGTGTGAGGTGAAATGAACAGGGCTGAGAAGGAAAGCCTTTAAGTAAGAGTAGGTACCATCCCTTCAAATCAAATGCCAGGTAACAGTTGGGCCACCTTTTACAGCTACTGATTTCCACAGTTTTGTTACAGGTTTCATTAACGGTGTTTTCTTTGGTCATTAGGGAGTTTAGGGTGGGCATGGAAGTCTCTGCTTGTGTGTAATGCGTGTTGCTAATTAATCCAAGGCTAATGGCAGTGAAACCAAAGTTTCATAAGCCAGGCACACTCAGCCTTTTCAAACTAGACTTCTTCCTTCTCCTACTTAAATCCTATTTGCTGCAAACAGTCATAGACCTTGTTCATAGCCACCTATGAGTATGAAATATATGTGCACACATTTGGTTTTTTAGTTGAAACCACAGCCTGGATTATCAGCACATCTGGGTGCACAAACTGTGTAAGAGAAATGTTTGCAGCTCCCCATGATCAGCTATTCCATACATTCACAGGAATCAGCATGGCTGGCTAGCCCCAGCTAATAACTGCTGGAAGGAAAACCCTTGCTCTGTTGAAGTCAATAACAGAATTCCCTTTGACTTGCTGTAATTAGGTTTTTGCCCAAAAAGGCACCGGAGGACACAGGCTTCTGTTGAGGTTTTTCTAAGAGCATGTCACCAATTTCCAGCATTCCGAGCTCTGAAAGGAAAATGATAAAAAAGAAAAATGCAGTGAATATCAGAGAATAAAGTGTTCTGCTTAATTATGTAATTGTGACTAGTCTGAATTAAGTAGAAAACTTGTTAATAGAGTGCCAAGAATGCTGTTTGATGTAATGCTGAGAGTCCCAGGACACTGCTTTTATTTGCTTTAGGAGCACATCTGTACAGTGCATATCTTCCAGATGTGGCCTCTTCAGTCAGATGATGGGGCTGTGATGTGATTTGCAGCAGAATAGGCACACTTAAAAGATCAAGCACAGAGTAAATAATTAAAAAATAATGATGGCCCCGTTGGAAACAGGCAATTTTCATCACTTCTGTTATATATGCCAAAATATGGTCATCTTGGATCATAGAATCATAGAATTAAGGTTGGAAAAGACCTTTAAGATCATCAGTTACAACTGTCAGCCCAGCACCACCACCATGTTCACCACTAAACCATGCCCTCAAATGCCATATCCACACATTTTTTGAACACTTCCAGGGATGGAAAATATCTCTCCTTATTTAATAGTAAAAACAGCTTTTCCTTTATTTCAATCAATATACAAGAGGATTTTTCCTCTTACCATAGGACATCAAGCAATGTTGAATATGTCTTACAATGGTGAATTTTTAAAAATTCATCTTTTAAGGGACTAATGCTGCTAGCTGAAGTTTATTGAAACTTAAAGAATTCTATTTTTTCAACCAGATCATAACTTTCATAATTTTCATTGAATATTTTTATTCTAAAGCCTTGGTTGATAAATCTATGGTATAAATATTTTGGTATAAATCTATCCCTTCTTTTATTAGTTTTCAGTTAGTGGTATTGTGGCTTTTTCTTTTCCTGTCTTGTTTTCCTAACCAGGATTGCACACTTAGCAGGTTTGGGACAGCCACAGAAAATCAACCAAATGCATTTTCCTCAGTAATCCCTCTTCTCCTCCCTTTGCTGTCTGTAGCAGGCAGATGTGATCTCCACTGGATTTCACCACATAAAACAAAAAAAAAGCCCCACACTGCTCACAAAAACGTGCTCCGTGAACACCAAGAAGCAGTTCAGCCATTTCTTCCTAAATGTTAGATGGTTTGTGAGACTCTTTCAGGCTTTCTATTGATTTTGCATGGAACTAGGTCAGAGCTGCTTTTAATTGAACAAGCTGGCTGCTGCAACTCTCACTTAACTGTAAAAAAGGGGTATTAAAAATTGATATGCAAAGCAAACTTCTGCTTAATTAGCAAGAGGATGAAGTCAGAATAGACAACCACTGTAGTTAATAAAAATGAGGATATGGGTTTCACTGACAGTATGATATACTTTTTTTTTTTTTTTTTCTGAATGGCTGAAACACTAAGCATCATCCATGTTTCTTGCACGTGGTTTTAATAGCTGGTTATTTTTCTTTGGGAGAGATTGGGATACATTTACAGCTGTGCAGATCAGACAAAGCACCACACATCAGGAAGTCCATTAAAGGCGGCTGTAATTCTTAAATGCATAATAGAGGTAAATAAAAAGCCCTGGGGTGCAGAAAGAATAAACTCTGGAATTCTCTGGAAGGCTTACTATTGCTCTCCATGCAGTGCCTGTGGAAGTGGTCAGTCAGACGGGCACAGGCTGCGTGGTGCCAGCAGTGGCAGAAGGGACACTGGTGGAGCTGTGCCTGGGGCACGTCTCAGGTAGCTCTGACCATCACACACACGTGCTGGCTGCAGTCTAATCCTGCATCTGCACCCCTCCAGCTGTGCCCTTGGGGTGCTCTGTGCTCCTGCTCCCTCAGCCAGGGCCACGCCTGCCTTGCGGCCGGACGAGGTGAGGTCTGATATGTCGAGGCTGGGGGAGATTGGGAGCTCTGGCTCACATCTAAACCCCATCCCAAAAGACTTTGCTTTGCACCTGAGTGGGAATGCTGAATTTTAGACCATTTGCTTCCCGCAGTATGTGAGTTCTGCCTAGAGTGATATATTATTTATTTAGGTTTATAACAAACACAAAGGAAAAAAAGAATAAATTAATAATGTATGGATTAGCTTATACATTTCAGCTCACAGCTGAGAGAGGTGGCAGAGAGCAATCCTCATTTTAAGTTCCTTAAGACAATTGCTTTTCTTTCTTCCCCCAAAACCCCAAGCAGTAATAAAGGTTCTGCCATTTATCACTTAGCATTGCACTAAGAAGCCACCTGGACCTGAAATTAATTTGTGTTTAAGAGCAGAGTGGCCGACTGGCTGCAGGATTATACTCATTTGAATGAAAGCTTTTTAGGTAAGATGTTTCTGTAGCTGTAATTTCAGTTTTCTTAGGTCCAAGTTACAATGGGCTCAGTTTTTTTCTCACTTCCTTCAGCATTTCCAGGTTTTCTAGTACCACAGCTCACGTGCCAGCCTTGCCTAGGGCACAGCTGTTAGGGGACCTTTCCTAGAGGGGAGACTGTACATGCCAGTTATTTGTAAAAGATGAACTTTATAAGAGATTTTAACCATCTTATACTTTAAATGGAAAAGTATGAGATTCAGGTGAAATAAATAAGAAAAATGCATATTTTTAAATATTGAAATACAATGACAGCTAGAAGTGCTTGAAACATTTGAGTGCCTTTATGGCAGTTTAACCAACTGTGTCCATAAATATTTAAAGCAGTGAATTATTTCTTGAAATTTACATTTTTATGTACCATTTTGGTGGAAGAAGTATTGAACAATAAAGATGCTTTCCATAATAATTTCAGCTTTTCAAAAAGTCGCACTTGACAGCGAAGATTTTCTGGTGGCCACCGTATGATTCCGTGAGCTCCCAGCATAATTTCTTAACTCCAAATTAAGGTTTTTAACAGCACAAGATAACCCAGATCCAGCCTATGTTTCTGCACTTCCAAAATAAACAAAATGAAAAAGAGCTGTGCAGCAGCCACTGTTACCTTTCAGCTGTGTGTGTGAATACATAGACGTGTCTGACTGATAAGAGTTCCTGTTTTCAGTATGGGATCAATAGGGATAAAGTGGCCATTTAAATCCTGCTGTAGCTTTTATAAAGGGTTACTCCGTGTAAAATACCCTGGTTTGCTTTTCAGTGGAAGATAAGATCCCCACCCCCCAGGTAACCACAGCCAGCAGCTACAGGCATGTTCTGCTCTCTGCCAGCGCCTTGTGCCAGGCTGCAGGAGCCAAAACGTGGAGCAGGGAATGTGCTCTTATGAGACACAATAATTTGTGCCACTGAGCTTGCTCTGTGGAGCTACGTTTGCAGCAGGGAGTAGTTAACAAGATAAAAACATCCAAGTGGCTGGGACAGTCAAAAAATGTGTCAGTGATGGGCTGAGACCTGGCTGGGGAACATTCTGCTTTTCTGGAGCTGTCCTGGGCACACTGGAACTGAAGTGCTCTTTCAGTCAACCAGAAGTAGCAGAGTGGTTTTTAATTTTTTTTTTTTTATTTGAGTTTGATTCCCATTGTCATTTATTTAAGAAGCTGAAATTATTCTAAAATCCTCCTCAAAATATTTGAGTGAAAGTGAGGCAATAATTTTCTTTTTCATTTTTTCTGTATTTGCAAGTGAGCTGGAAAGTAATATTACAGAAAAGTACATAAAACACTGACGTTGTTTTCTGTCTGTGTATCGGTGTTACTGATAGTGATCACCAAATAATAATGATTCAGGCTCTGTGATGGGTTACATGACATTATAATCTGATTCAATCTGCTTTTCATTTTTAGGATATATTACTTTTCAGATAAACCGTGAACTGAAAATCCCCTAAGAAAGGACAGTGGAATGTAAATTTACAAAGTCTAGACAGCCAGCTGAAAACTGATTTTCTTCACCTTATAAAGAACTAGACTATAGACCAAATCTTTATTTAGTCTGAATATTTCCACAGTTTCCAGCTGGTTGCAGAGAACTGCTGTGCTTTGATTCGGCTGACAATAAAACTGAGAATGCACAAATCATTTTTATCAGGCAACAAGTACAAATGCTTCTCTGTTAAGTAAACTGAAGTAGATAAATCCTTAGCTCCACACTCAGCCAGAGCATTTCCACTGTGACAAGGGCTGACTGCATGTGTGTGAAATTTCAAGGGGTGGTGTTCAAGTAGTGTCAATGAGGCACACACAGAGAAGGTTTTCACTAAGGTAATCACAGCATTTCCAGGAGCAGCTGGATGACATAGTAGATTAACTCTATTGAATGCTGCATTAATTTGGTTGGGCACTTGCAGGGCCCAATTCTGACTTTTTGAAAACACATTCTAGTCTTTTGGCTTTCTCTTCATTTTGCTGTGAAGAATAAACTGCAATCTAGACACCATCCTGTACTAGTGGGAAAAAGGACTGTGTACATTTCCAAAGAATTTTGAAACTTTGTTTGTATCTTTTCTTTTCACAGATAAGTAGTATCTTAAAGAAGTGAATGTTATTGGTGTGAAGAAAAAAATCACATATGATTGCATGCATCTGTTATGTGAAAAAGTACATCAGTATTTTTGCTAGCTCAATGCTGTCAACTGAAACAGTTCAAATCCTGGTAATAATTTGGGCTCTCACTCTCTTTGCACAGCTCTTTGTATTAGCAGGTCTCTCTGTGCAGTCACAGACAGATCTGTGTCACAGACATCTCGTGGCAAAGGTCCCTGAAAGGCAGATGTCATGTTATATTGATACAGATTGTTATTCAACCTTGTACCCTGCTGGGGTTACCAACTAGGGAAAACAAACACTTTGGATTTTCATTGCAGTGTCTTTTTGCATACACTAAAGTAGGTAAGTGACCCAGAAGTTCATGGAAGAGATTTGAGTTTTGAAGGTCTTTGTCACATAAAATGTCACTGAATCCTATTTACGACTTCCAGCCCGGGGTTGTTTGATCATTTTCTCATGGAGGGTTACTACTTGAAGGCCGTGGTAAGAGATCCTTAACATTAAATTTTACTATTAACCAATAGTAATTCACAAAATACACTAATGATTACATCTTGCACTGCATATCCAGTTAGATATTTTTACATATTTTCTCTATGACGTTTCACTGTATGACAAAACCCCAGGCTGACTGTGTTGTTACTCATTAAGTTCATCTGCAGACTGGAATGTCAAAGAACCCAAAACAGGGTGAGATTTTGTCACTATTGTGCATAGGTGGGGTCTCTACCTACCACAGATGTCTGACAGTGCATCTTCCACTGTTTGCTGGTCCACGGGTGACGGTCTGTGGGGTATTGAGCCACAAGAAAATCGAAGGGATTTCTATCACCTGAGTGGTGATCCCTGTTGAACAGCCCCAGTTCCTGGCCATGAGGATAACTGGGAGAGCAAGTGGCTGCTCAGACTGTCAGTCCTGCTCAGCCAGGCCCCCTCCATCCAGCATGGGTCCCTCAGGGAGCTGCCGGCATCTCCTGCCTCTGAATGGCTCCTGGTGTTTTCTCTGTGCTTGGCTCTCTCAAACCTTCTAAAGTCCCTTGAAGCCAGTAAAAGTTTTTGAGATAGAGCCCAAGGGAAGATTGTTATCTCTATCAAATGTGGATTCCAAGACTGTAGATACGTACAGCAATTAAGGTACATCAGGGGGTTGATTATTAAACCTGTGTGACTAGAACTGAGACTATCATGTAAGCATTTCTTTGGGTTTGAGATAGAAAATTCCAAACTGAGAACTGACTTTTTTTGCAAAAGGAGGTAAGCAGCAGCTTTGAATAACTGATCAGCACCGTAATTAGCTCTTACAACTAAAGAGCAATCTAATGTTTCTTCTCTATCTAGTTTTCCATGTGAATTTTTCACAGCTACAGATGGAAAAGAGCAGGAGTGAATTCTTTCTCCATGCATTGCTCAACCTGCAAGAAAAGAAATTCGGGTCTTGAGAAAAGAACAGAAAATCACCAGCCATGAAGAAAGCAGACATCTCTGCTTCGCTTGAAAAAATCATTCAACTGTGTTTTGAATTGCTCGTCTTTTCATTGACTTGTGGTGTTGCAAGCAGAAAGTAATTTTCTTACTCCAAGGATTTTCCAGCCAAGTGCAATTTCATTCTCTACGTTATGGTGCTGGGCACACCCAAAATGGATTTGTGTTCTTTTGTTTTGTGGATTGTGTGCTTTTATTAGAGCTTATGAGAAGTACAGATATGTTGCTTGCACAGTACTGCCCTAGGAGAGAGCTTCCTTAGAAAGTGCCTGAAGAAGAACTAGTTCCCAATGAAATGACAGCTGAAAAGATTTCAAGTATTTCTATAAATTCTTAATAAACCACAATTTGGTAGGAAACCATTTTCAAAATTATTTTCTTGGCATATAAAAGTTGTAACAGAAAAGTTGTATTTTATCCATCTGCTGCATGGTGTATGCTTTTAATAATTAAAAAAGGGTATTGAAGCCTACGTAAACTACAGGGTTTTGGCCTAGATGGTAAAACCATGCTATAAACTGCCCTTAAAGGATTTATGATTGATGTGTATGGAGATGTATTGCAAAAGATTATTGCATGATGTGGATGATTAGCAGTCACTCTATAACAAAATGTGCACTTGTGTATTTTGTAGAACCACTAGATGAGCTGAAGATCAGAAGTCACAGCACTGAACCACTACCAAAGCTGGAAAACAAAGAGAGAGGACATCACGGGACAGCTTCCTCTAGGGAGCCAGGGAAAGCTCAGGAATGGGATGGAACGCCGGGCCCCCCTGTGGTGTCCAGCAGGCTGGGGAGATCCTCTGTCAGCCCGACCATGCTGGCTGGAGGCAACAGCTCAGGTACGTCAAGTAGCAGAGTAGGGAAGATCTAATGAATCTCCTGTGAGATGAAGAATCTCTAAAGATACACAGATATGGGTAAGAATCCAGATTCTTTAGACTTCCAAATACCTTCTAGAATTGTCCCTGCCCATTGACTGCTGCACAAATAAGCCTTGTGCTGTCTGCTTGTGCTCTGTGCTGGGACAGCTGGGAAGGTGGCACGGAATAGGAGCATGTAAACATGCTGGTCCTCTGCCTTAAAAGAAGTAAAGAATTCCACCTGACATTGAAAAGGGACACTATGGCAAAGAGACCCCCAGGATGGCCCCTCAGGAAGAAGTTCTTAAATTCAGGTATCACATAAAGTAACAGAAATACACTGTGCAAGAGCAAGGCTGCCTTACTGAGGGGCACAGTGACAGGACACAGGCAGCCTTTGCTTTCTGCTTGTACAGAAATTTCTAGAAAAGTGACTATGGATTTCAGAAGTCTCAGATTCACACCTATTCATTTTATTAATCAAAAATGTTTACATATTAAATAGTAAATTGCCATAAACCATGGCATTATAATGCAGTCTTGTTTATAAATGGACTAAGACAAACAGAACTAATAAATGAATGGAAATAAAGAGATATCTATGGCCCTTGCATGAGTACTGTATTGGTACTTTTGAGATTTGACAGCTCTCATAAAAGAGTAACTTCATTGTTATTATTTGGACTGTGAAAAGTATCCCCTTTAAGGACAGTTGCCATATCTAGTACTGAAGCCTCATGGTAAGGGTAAGAGCACGAATGAGCAACTCAGACAAGAAATCATTCCTGCGTGAGAGATCTGCTGGGCAGTGAGTGGCAGCAATGAGTGTTTAAACTGCTGAGCAAGCAGAGATGCTCATGCCTCACCCGAACATCTCTGTGTGATAATGGGACTCACATTGTCCCTGAATTGCTGAAAATGACACCTGAAACTCAGTCTGTAAGTTAAAGAGTCTGCTGATGTGACATGTCATTTGCAGCAATCATGCAGTCCAATTTTTCTTGCTGCAGACCCCCCAAACAGTCCTTCCTGGTGCAGTGAAAGTGACTTTTCTGCAAATCTTATGACTCTAGCACAGATTTTTTGTGTGTTACTGCCATTTGCTTACTTGTCTGTTCTCACAGAGCTTCCTGGAAGGTGGGAATTTTCCAGATTAGCTCATAGCTTTTAGTAAAAATTCTGTTCCCAGTGTATTAGAGCATTATCTGTGCTAATGCAGGTAAAAGGATGGGTTTAAAGCTACCACATCAAAGTAGTGGGACACCCGATAATTAGACCAAAGGTGTGTACCTCTTCAGTTCTGCAAGATGATACTATGGAGCAGAGTAGTAAAGAAGTTAAAATTAAAGAGTAAGCTCTTAGAAAAATATAAAACTGCTGTCCAATGTTTCTGCAGCAGTTTTATTTCAAAGAGTTGGTTGATCTCCAAAAGCAGACAAAACATGTTGGCCTCAATCTCCGTTTGGCATCAGCAAACTGTAATAGTTGTTGAATCATGCCTTGATTTAGTTAACTGTGACTTTGTCTTACATTGCTAGGACTGTCAAAGAAAAATTTTATTTTCTTGGCTGAATTTTGACTCCTTTCTATGATTAAAATCTGAGAGCTGATTATGACTTTTCTTTCCCTGCAGATTTACGATGTTTCATTTGATGAATATTGCCTCTCATCTGCCCTGAATATTTTTTCCCCTGTGTCTCTTGCTGTTGCCTGAGCAACATGTTTTACCTTTACTCGGTGGGGCACTGCATTGAGAATGCTGTACACAGTTCTCCTCAATGAACTTGTACATGAACTGTAACAGCTCATTCTCTGCAATTAAATTAGAACTGTAACAGAATGCAAGAAGAGAGATTTAATACTTTCATATGAATACAAATGGTTTCTGGAGTCAAGGAGATAATGTAATTCTGTGCTAGTAATCAGAACTTAGATTTACCACAGGACCAAATAAAACCGAGGCAGTCCCCAGTACGGTCATCACTGCTGTTGCTCTCTCTTTGCAACATCGTAGATAACAGAAAAAAAGGCTACTTATTTTTGTGCAGACTTGTCCTTGAAACACCACAGTTTGGTACCTGCCTCCTAGTTCACACTGGTACAGGCATTTATTAGGGCAACATTGGAATAAATTTTAAAAAATGGGGTTGAATTGCTATGCTGTAAAAGAGAAAGGGCGTGAGCGGACTTCCCACGTGTGCTCATCAGGCAGCTCTGCTCCAGCACAGATGAGCTGGGAATTGGGGTGGCCTGAGCAAAAACCTGAGTGAGAATACTGATTTTGGTGGGTTCTCCCCAACTCTGAAATTGCTAGTAAGAGGGAGAATGAGCTATCTCCAAACAGAATCTTGAACTTTCTGTCCATTTTGTTCCAAGAGCCTGGGCTGTCAGCTGCACACAGCTATCACTGTCTCTAATGCCTGACTGTTCTGTGACAGAATTTGTCAAGGGCACTTTCTGTTTCTTGGCATCCTATAATTTCTTATGGAAAGCAGTGTGATTTGGGGGCATGGTGACTTTTAGGAAAGTCAGTGTAATTGTAATGAACAGCCAAACGCAATCTGTAGCACAGAATCTGTATAACTTCACTCCAGGAGACTTGAAGAGTAGTTTCTGGAATGTTGCTGCTTTTTTCCCAACTGCAACGAAGAAGCATTTTGCATTGCCACCTGCTGCTGGAGACAGGCACTGCCCTGCCTTTTAAATCTCAGATGCTCTGTTGTGTCCTGGTTTTGAATCACCACCAGCTTGTCACTCAGCCAGCCATAAGAATTCCATCTGAAAACGTTGTATATAATCAGGAAGGGAGTAAATGCTCACCCTTCACTGGAGGTACTGGCCATCATTGTTGATTCCCAAAAGTAATGAATATTTTAAATTCACCTCTTTGGGAATGGGGCAAAGCCTGGGAAGCCCAGAGTGCAAGATGCATCCATTGGTGTAAGAAGGGAATAGCAGCAAAATGCCAGTTCATGCCAGCCAGGTCTGCTTCACACAAAGACAACTCAGTACTCCTACCAAGCCCTTCATTTTCTCCTCACAGGCAGTATCATTGTGCTCCTAAATACACAAGGATTCTCCAAGTGAAGGCAACTTAATGCTGGGATTTTATGTTACTACCCAAGGCCCAGGTTGCCTGCCCTGGTCATTCATGTTTTCTGCACACAAGCTCTTCCTAAGCAGTGCCTGTCACCTAAAATAAAATGAGCAGTACTGGGATCTGCACATTGAGGGCATCCTGCCAATGCTCATGGTCCTGGTGTGTGACCTCCTGGATGTGGGATCACACAGATTCTGACCGGAGTAAAAATTTTGCCTGGGTGTAAAAAAAACACAAACAAAAACCCTGAACAAAGATACAAAACACTTACTTGTATTTCAAAGATGCCAGGAAATAGCAAACAATCACAGCCAAATCCTATGACAAAAGCTTTACGAAGAAAATAAACACTCATATTTCAGGACGAAAAGTATATTCCACTAACAGCTTTTCCCTTTGGGCAAAGTATCCCCTAAACCTAAATAGAGGGTTCCTTTCAGACATGATTTTACACATTACCTGACTTGGTTTTGAGATTTGCTAAACTTTTGACCTGTGGATATCTGGTAATGCTGAGTTCCACAGGTTCAGTGCTCCCTTTGTGAAAACTGTTCAGTTTCACAACTGCTGCTGTGATATTTTAGCACTAATTGGCTTCTGCCAATAGTAAAGTACTAAATACTTTTTTCTAGGTAGCGGAATACTGTATAGTTTATTTATTCCACCTTAATGTTTCATAATTTCAAGTTATGTTTCAGCTTACTCATCTCTTTTTAGGCCAGCATGAAGATACTTGATGTGATGTATTTTTCCAGTATGCATGCTTTCTTTTTCTTCTTTTTCTTCTTTCTTTCTCCTTTTTTTATGTGATTGCTCTCAGCCTGTCACATTGCCTTGTTTAATTCAAAATGCATTTCTTGGCAGCTGTAGCAAATAAGCAATATTTCTCTTTTTATGTGCAAAGAAGAGACTGTGACAGGATAAGAAGCTTCTCCAACGTAAGTGACAGCCAGAGTATTTTTTTGAATTAAGATTAGGATAGGCAGAATGAAGGCTTCATTGGATGAATAAAGAACTCTTCCCATTAAGATCCAAAAATAAAAATCATGTAGAATTGTTGTACTTCTGGAGAATATAGAAAGCCATAGTACATTGGTATAAAACTGATTGAAAATATTTCCATAAAATCTTGGGGCATTTCAGTACTGGGCTTTATTGAGGAAAATCCTACAACACCCCATGTCCCAGATGCAATCCAAGCCTGCACATCTTTAGTCATGATGGCAGCCCTTGCAGTTTTGGAAAATAAGCCATTTATATGAGTTCTTAGACACATAATTAAATACTCAACTTTAAGGCAATCCTATTTGTGTTTGGAAAGCCTGTATTTCTGTGTTGCACAGTCTCTCCTAAAATTCTCACCCTTAATGCTGCCCTTTGGATCTATATGCTTGCCTGTGTCCATGTGCAATCTTCCTGGTGCTGTCAGGACTGAGTTTAAACCTGAGAGTGCAGTGATGCTCGGCCCATTGCAGAAGATTTTGTGTGTGGGTTTGCTTGCTGTGAGGGGGCTGTGGTCCCACTCCACCCTCCGAGTGTTGTGGCCACTGTGGGTGCCAGAAGAGGGGACTGAGGCCCAGTGGCCCACCATCCCCTCCTAGCACTACACTGCCCCTGGCTCCCAGAGACCAGCAGTGCATTTTTCATATCAGGTCACAGTGTGAGAGATGCGACATTTGAAGCTGTGCAAAACAATACCACTAAAATTCCAAATACACCAGCTGAATTTTATGAACATTTTTGTGCATAACGTTTCACAGCTTTCTGGCTACCCCCAAGAATCTGCTGAATTCTAATGTCATGCTGCCCACTGATTGCAAGGGGCATTTCTAATGGCTGCTCACATGTCCTGCATCCCCTGGCCTACAGAACCTTCTCTATGTGCTTATCAGGATGGCTGATAGAATTCAGCTCCACACCATGAATTACTGTCACTAAGGGGACTTTTCAGGAAGTCCACGACTACTCATTTTAGATGGTAATACTGAGCTGTCTCAATATCGCCCACAAGAGATAAAAATGAATTTGTAAACACTAGAAACCATCCCTGATATTTGCTAGCAGTAGTTCTTCCTTTGAGAGTCTCGGCATTAAATAGGAAAACCCAGACAGCCCCAGTACAGTGAATAAGCTGACCATAGCTGAAAAATAACATGCTGCAGAATACGAAGCAGTGAATTGGGCAGCACTTAAACAATAGACCATTTATGGGCTGTTTTTCCCCCACAGTGGTGTGCAGTGTGAAGCTGTTACTCAGACCACTCATTACAGTAGAATACAGTATTTATTTGGTCTAAAACTATTGCCACTGAGACACAAAAGCTAGATGGAGCCATGTCTGAAGCACTTTTTGATGAGGATCACCATGGAAATCACAATGGTTTCCTTAATACTGTAATATATATTACAGGGAGATAAAGGAACTAATACTTCATCTGTGTGTGATAGGTTTTATTTCTTTGATGCCAGATGAAAGGAGTCTCTTTGGCAAGGAAATGGTAATCTCTTGTTGTTGCACATAGATCTGAATTGGAAATTATGACACTTCTTTCTGCTTTCCTAAAGCAAAGAAAATAATTCAGAAGCATAGTCAGACAGTGTCTTGGAGTTTTTTATGTGCTGAGTGTCTCATTCTGCTTGTCGCAGCAGAAACAGAATCTCTACTTAGCAGGAGAGGAAAAAAACTTGAAAAAAAACCAATTCTTGTCCTTTCTGAAACCCCAGCAAAATTCCAGGAGATGAGAGATGAGATATAATAATGAGATCCATTATTATATCTGTATTACTGAAAGGAACAGTCAGAAATCTGGCACACAGACAGTGTGAAATCAGAACAAAAACAAACCTAATCAACCTTCAGAATAACTACCCAAGTCCAAAAAAAGCAAACCAGCAGACTATGTACAAAAGCAAGGTTATGGAGGAGGCCAGTCTGCTCCTTTCTGTGTGCCTGTGGCTGTGTTGACTCGTAGTGTGTTTACAGACTGACGAGGAGAGAGTGAATTGAATAATGCATTTGGAGAACAGCATAAATATTTTTGCTGCTCAGCCAGCTGGATGTTAACTAACCTATTAATATTTAGTTGATGAATATTCACCCATACAGATGCTTTCATTGGTCTAAGTGCTCCAGCGTAAGTGGATAGCTCTTCTCCATGCCCTATTGAATTCTGAAATATCTGAGGAAAATAAGCATTTAAGGTGACAATGAGAAAGCATCAGTGAGAGTGGAAGAATCCATTTCAGCATGTTGCTGGTATGTGGAGTAATGTGCCAGCTGTCCTCAAGTTTCCAAGGTGTGCCAAGTGACTTTAAGGACATGCTGGTGATAGACATCTTCTTCCTTTCAAGCTGTGGCCCAACCAGTGGCTAGGGGTGACAGTAGAGATCCACACAGGAAATAGAGAAATCAGTGTAAAACAAACACAGACAAAGCAGCCATGTAAATGAGGCATGAGAAAATAAATTTCAGACAGACACAGGCAAAAGACGTGCTTCAGAGGCAAACTTGCTAAATCATGACTGCACGAGGCATAGCTCCTTCCTTTCTTTTTGAAAACATGGAGTTGAATAGGAGGAATTCTCAAACCTTATTTTAAAAGAATTTAAAAATTCTTTAAATTGTAATGAAACATGGTATTATAATTGCTTGTTATTCATGGTAAAGCAGCAGTGTCAATGCTAAATGTGAGACTCTGTTATTGTATCAAGTGTGTCTGGTGCATGCAAATGCTCTCAGTGTTTGCCCACTAAATAGAAAAAGCAGGTGCAGGGTTGGGAAGAAGGTTTATGAAACATGAGGAGAATGAACACATTGATCTGAGCTGAGTCATAGGCTGAGAGGTGTTTCCTCAGCCATATAAAGGAAATGTAAGGACAAAAAAATTTCTTGGGCAGCAACAGGCAGATCCTTTTTTCAGGAAAAGACAGTTTCCTCCAGAACAGCTGAACACTGGGGTAGCACATGGGTGTCAGCATGGCTTAGATATAAAAACCTTTGTCCAGGCCTCCTGAGCTGCATGGTCACCTCGTGTCAGTGTGTACAATAGTAACCTGTGCTGGAAATCAGGGGGGAGCCTTCTCAGAAATTACTCCATATAAAACAGCAGAAGGAAAATCAAATAATTGTGTCATTTCTGTGCAGTTCTTCTCTAAAATGGAGCTTTCTCTCAAGGCAAACTTTCCTTCTGTTATCACCTTGATTCTGGGCAACTGATTTTGCCACTGCTGATGTTTTGATTTGTCTCTTTTCTCCTACTTTATGTCTCTCAATTCATTGCCACTGACATGAGATTCCTGAGTATTTTTAGTGTCATTCCAAATCCCCAAGCTTGACAGTATTCTCACCACTTTTATATACTGCCTCCTTCATTTTCTGGCATTTCATGCTTTCCTTCAGCACAGTCAGTCTTTGGGCTGCCATGTCCCTTAGCTCTGGGATGGAGAGATGAAACCAGAAGCCTCTGTAACTCCCTTAATCTCTGCTGTATTACATGAGGAGTAGAAAAGGTGCTGGGAGCAGGGGAGTGGGGAAACAAGAATGCTTCTTTTGTATTCTTCCTGTCTGCTGTTTTATGCTCTACACTTCAGAGATGCCAGAGCAAAGAGGCCAGGACACGGCGCGAGTCCTGTCTGAGTCCGTCTTCTGATCTCAGCTTCTGCTCATGATTCAGCCAAATGTCCAAGACTTTAACTCGTTACCAAGGCTGGAGTCTCCATTTCAAGGGAATCCTGGGTCCCCAGTGTTCCAGCTTGCTGCAGCAGTACCCTGCTCCCATTCACTGGTGTTTCTGCTCTCTTCCCTTGCAGAGTCTAAAGCAAGTTGCCGGTTAGGCCGGTCCGCGTCCACGTCAGGAGTGCCTCCTCCGTCTGTGGCGCCGCTCAGGCAGCCCAGCGACCTCCAGCCGAGCCAGGTACCATCGTTAGCCGATCGGGAATGACTCCATGTGCTGCAACTTGCCAAATGTTCTCACCTCTCTGTCTGTCATTTGTTACAGTAAATGATCTTTTTGGTTTATGTCTTTATTTTCTGTGCGTGTGCGTGCATCTGTGTGTGCACATCTCTCATTGGCAATGAAATTCCGCTGGCCACAGCCAGCAGAATTTTCTTTGCTCTTAATTCCTTGTATCTTTTTCTGTCTTCATTCTGTAATATGAATGTTGTAAAACTGTACTGTATGAACTGGCTGGGTTTTTTATTTTCTCATGTTTTCTGTACTTTTTTACTGTCTTAAAATTTATCAAACTTTGATAAATTTAATCTATGTTTTTATGTAAATTTCTTTTAAATGTCTTGTCTAGAGCACTTACACCAATGTTTGTCAATGACTTGTACATACTTGACTTCTGCCTAGTTGTACTTTAATATTTGTGCCAGTCTCACATTTGGTTGGAGCTTAATGCATGATTGTATTACACTGTGATTTATCACTGTCCTGAAAACTGCTCTTACAGCAAGTGATTTTGTTTAGTTGAGGCAGCTAGACTCTCTTCAGCTATAGACCGTGTAATGCTTACAGAACTATTAAATAGTCCACTGTAGTTATATTTATTGTATATTGTTAGGAATCAAAAAAACAAATCAAAGGGGCAACATCTCCTTTTATCTTAAACAGAGGTACTTTTTTTGTCCTCATCAGAAACAAAACTGCCACATAGGAAGAAATGAAAGTGTTTGGGTTTGGCAAATTTCTCTGATAGAGAGAAAATGGAAAAGAAATAAAGACATGGGAAACCTATACTTACCTTTATTTTATATGCTAATACTGATATTGTAACATTTTGTTGCACAGACCTGTATTATTAGTTTGACAGAACTAGCTGAGAGTAGCAATTGAAAGAAGAGGTTTTGCTTAAACATCATGTGAATGGCTTCTGTCAAAGCACTGTGGCACTGCATCACTGGTGGGTACGTGTGGGGTGTATGTGCACCAGGAGACAGGAACACAGATGTATTTATGTGCACATGCATACACGTATGCACACACAGGCACCCTTATTTTGATGGAGAATTTTTGGCTGGCTTTCAGGGAGTTAGTCCCCAAAATCCTATTGAATGTCACTGAGGTTTGAGTGGAAATCTCCCTGAGGACTGCTTTGCAATAATCACGTATTCGTGTTTGTATCTTGGTGAGTTGCTCCAATAATATCTTGACCAAAGCAAAGACCACAAGAGTAAGGTTGATTTACTGACTCCAGACAGCCAGCAACCTGTTAGGAAGGTTATATTTGGATAGCCTAGTCTGTACAGGTTACAGTTCTGTAACCTGTATGAACTGATGTGATTGTATTACTTCTGAGTGCTGCCAGACACAAAGCCTGGGAGAACCCTGCACATTTCTAAAGCATATTTTACATAAGCAAATCAAATCCATAGTGGAGATTCAGAATGACGGCCCATTTAAATAACACATCAAGTGTTCCTTCATCTAAGGAAGAAATTAGGGTAATTGTACTTCCAGAGGTTTTCAGTGTCCCAGTGTTCCTGCAGTATATATTTTTGATTAAATGGGTCTTACAGCATGCATGATGCTTTGCTGTTTACTCAGTGGCAAAGGCACCTTGGGTGTTTTGAAGGGATTTTAGCCTGTCACTTTATACTAAGAACTAAACAATAAGCCTTGAAAGCAGAAGCTGATGTGATAGAAGAGATAATGAGCCTCTTAGAAGCTGCAGCCAGGGTTCACTGAAACTGTGGAGGGAAAAATCCACCTCAATTCATACAGAAGAAAGGAACAAAGATGATAAGAGGAATTTTCAAGTGACTGTGGGAGGGTGATCTTGTTAATTGAATAATGTATGGCATGGTCATGACTTCACGAAAAACAAGAAAAACTAGTGCAAGCTTTCTCTCCTTAAATCTTCCCTTCCAGCTGACAATCTCTTACTGTCCATCTATTATGTTGCCACTTACTATGATAGCATAATTTTTAAAGGTGTGGATTTGACCCTGATTTCAGAGGAATGACAAAAGTCTTATCTCCATGGCAGATACAAACATTGATTGTTCTTTCAACACATATTCTATCTTAATGTGCAAATAATGGATGGCAGGTGAAATGTGTTTCCAACAGCTGGGCTGTTAGGCCATTTTCAATCTGCCAGATTGTGGCATACAGGGTATCTATTTTTGTGTGCTGTGGCTATTGATTGTATTGATACTGCTTTCCTTAACAACATCATAATGAGCAGTTAGACTTTCCAAAAGATTAAGAAGACATATTGTGTTATCCACCTCTTTGTTGATCAGAGGGGCACAGCTAACATTCAAACAGGAATATAAGATCTGGGAAAGGACAGATTACTGTTAATTGGTTTTCTCCAATCTTCATGGATCCCAGACTGATGGTTTTCAAAATGTTTAATTTGGAAAAAAGACATATTTGCAACTGAGTTCTCAAAACCCATCATTTTTAATACAATTGTTCAAAGAAGCGGTGACTATGCTTGGTAATTGAATATAGATCTGATCTAAGGAAACCTATATAATAGTTCCAATCATATGTTAGATAATTATGTAACTACTGTTGTTTGACTCCCCTAGGCCTTATTTTCTTATTTCTTGTTTGCTTATTGATGTAGGAATTGTGAGGATTAATCAGTTAGTATTCACAGAATATATTTATGGTATATTGATGGTAAGCAGTAGAGGGATCACTTAAAAATAAGAAGAAAGGGCTTATAAGGAGAGATTAATTATGTGGCTGGTCTCTGATGGAGAACACTAAAAACTCTGTAGTGTAGTGGCAGCCAGCATTTACCAACATGCTGTGACAGATTGAAGGCCTCCCTTCTGTCCTTAGTTCTGGGAAATGGTGAGGGCATTTGGAAAGAGCTGGTTGCAGGAAGCAACCTTGGATGAACTAATGAATTGTCTCAATTTAAACTCAAAGATAAATATAGGTTTATCCTGGAACTGAAGTTATTGATTGTGAAAGGACAAAGTTTAACAAATTAAGGAAGTTGCAGAGGAAGTCAGGTGGGGGGCTTGGAACTGCAATAATGGCAGAAGCATAGAATACTTTCCAGCTACAAAAGTGGCACATATTTGTATTTTCTAAATGCATATCTAAAGAAAAATATCCTACAGAAATGGGTGAAAGTACCCAAGACCTATTCTAGATATGACATATTGTCTTGTAAAGAAAGGGAAGAAGGAAATATTAAATGTGCAGAAGCAGTCTATCCTCATGTGCCAAAAGACAAACCAGTAGCGAAGATGACCAGCCTGTCTGAACAGAGTTTTAGCTGGAACTCAGGAAAAAATTGAGTTTATGAAAGCTGGAAGAAAGCACAGGCAACTCAGGAGAACAAGGGTGTCACGAGGTTATGGAGGGAGAAAATTAGAAGGGCCAAATCCTAGCTAGCAGTTAATCTGTCTACTGCCATAAAAGACAATTTAAAATGTTTCTGTAAATACATTAGCAGCAAAAGGAAATCTGAGGAGAATCTCCATCCATTTTTGGATGAGATAATGATGAAAGATGAGGAAAAGGCTTAATGACTTTGCCTCAGTGCTCAACAGTAAGACCAGCTGTTCTCCAGGTACCAGCCCCCTGAGCTGGAAGACAGACATGGGGAGCAGAATGAAGCCCCCATAATCCAAGGGGAAATGGTCAGTGACCTGCTCTGACACTTAGACACACACAGTAGGATATCATGTGTTTAAATTAGGAAAAATTTCTTCCCAGAAAGGGTTGTCAAGCAACAGAGCAGGCTGCCCAGAGAAGTGGACGAGTCCATCCTACCAACCCTGGAGGTATTTAAAAGATGTGTAGATGTGGCACCTGGGGACATGGTTTAGTAGTGGGCTTTTCACTGCTGGGTTAAAGGCAATTTTCTACCTAAGAGATTCTCATTCTATAAAGGTACTCTGGTGCTCACAAAACGCTTACAGGGAATGGAGAAATGTTATAGAAAGTAAAGCAAGTTATATCTTAGAGAAAAGAAGTATGTGAATAACATTAGAAATAGTAAAACTCCATCTATATTTGGCCTTTATATGGAAATAAAAGTCTTTTGTAGCCATCTAAGTGGACAGAGAACAGTGGAATTTAACCCCTTTGTGAGGTTTATAAAGTACAGTAAACATGTTCCACAGATGCCCCCATCAATAACTCCTCACCCATTTTTCTGGAGCCTCCGTGCTGGCACCTGAGACTTCTGTAGCAGGCATGGTCAAGGGTGTCACCCTGCAGTGCTGAATGCTCAGTCCTGCCAGGGACACCCGCAGTGAAGAACACTGTTCACTTGTGTAAAGCACGAAGGATTTGGAGGCACAGGTGTCACTGCTATGCAGTGACGTTTCCCTGCCATCCTATCGTTCTCCACATCCTCACCTCAGGGTGACAAAGGATTACATTCCATCGATGAGCTCAGATATCCCTGTGACACACAGGGTATGTGTGCTCTGAGCATGTCTGTCACAAAAGAAGAAAACGTTTCAAGCAGACTGTGGAAGTCCCTCTGCTGGAGAGCAGAGCATCTTGCATCCAGAGTTTTAATGCACATACAATCCTCTCTGTATCACTGCCATGCCTCTCTGAAACAGTCTTCAGCACAGCAAAACCCCACCGATTTCCATTTTAAGAAAAACAGAGATCATATAAATATCTTGGGATTTTTTTCTGGGAATGAGCTTTGCAAAGTGAGGTTTGTTTTCATTAATTTGTAGACAGTGATTGGAAAATCCCATGTACTAAGCTGCATAGCAGCACAGTAGTGCATGTTTTCAAGATCCATGGTCTGAAAAAAAACCATACTCTTTGAAAACAAAATTACTGATAGCTAGAGTTTCGTATTTCAGCTTTCCTGCAAAGCAAAGCCTATTTTCAGACAGATTTCCACAAAACTATGTTCTTTATCTGCAACTGTGCAGCCTCTCTTCATGCTGCCTGTTAGTTTCTTGCTTTTCAGTGGCCAGACAGCACTGTCTTTTCCTGTACCCACCTCAAGGTACGTTATCTTAATTCTGAGGGTTTGCATGCCTCTTAAGTTTTGGTGTCTTCTTGTGGGGAGGACCAGGCAGTGATATCTACCTCCAATTTAAGCAAGGAAAGAAGATTTAAACTTTACAGAGATGATCAAAGTAAAATCCAGAAGCCATGCTGAGATTAGAAGGAATAACTCAGAGGAGAGAATGAAGATACACAGACAGCTATAAATTAAGGAATCTCAACATGCATTGAAGGAATGAAGAAAAAGCTAGAAAATATATACAGCATTAACACTGAAATTTTTCGTGGCTTATTTTAGAAAAATTGCAGCTCAGTTCATTACTTGCCTGGTATCTGCCTGAGCCCTCTGCAAGCTGAGGCAGCATTTTACTTTCCCCACATGACCACATTGGTAAACATGACACAGAAGTTCAGGACAGCTCTCACTTATTTTATGATTTGTATGAATAGAACATAGCAAAGGGGAAAGGCCTCCCAAGAATGGACTTGACCATTGTCTTGCATCAAATTAAGGGAATCTATCAATACTTTATTTGAGAATGTGTCTTTGATAGGCAAGATTTTTAGATACAAGTTGGCTCCTTAAATTCATATCTAGGTAGATAAATAATGAAAGACTCATGGAAGAGCCAAGTTCTGGGGGAGGCTGGTGCCTGGGGCTGGCAGGCTGGGGGAGCTGCAGTACACACATGGAAATCCAAGGTTCACGGAGCTGGGAAGCAGAGATCAGGAGTTTTCCAGCACAGTTTTCAAACGTAGCAATGTAGGTAGGGAAGTAAGAAGCTGATTTTCTACTTTGAATATGCAGCTGGGAGGGTTTGTCTTTGTTCATGTCTCATTGGCCTGGGACAGGGTTAGTGCACACTGGGGTGTGTAAGGACAGGAGGGAAGCCCCTTGGGATCACTTGGCTCTGTGCCAGAGGTGGTCTGGGTGAAAATGCACTTTAGCAACTGTTCAAAATGGACAGTTTGGCCAATCTGACAGGATTAGGAAAAGCTTTATTTACCCCAGAGCCGGGGAGGCAAAGTAGGGTGCTGCTGGAGGTTTGCCCACTGTCCCACTGAGGGCAGGTGGGCCCAGCACACCCCATTTGGCCAGCCCATCCCACATCCCACATCCCGCACCCGCATCCTGCATCTGCAGGAGAAGCAGAGGTTTCGATGGGGCTGCCCCACCCCACTCCTGCCCTGCCCCGGGGGGAGGGAGGGAAGGAGAGAAAGAGGGGGCTTGCTCCAGCCTCAGCTGTTAAATCCCTACTCTTCCACACAACAGCCTAGATGATGTTTTATTTAAGACTCAGTATTTAGATGCCAACTGAAATGCAATCAAAATGCACACATTGTATTGTAAAAAAAAATTCTAGCATTAAAACTGATGTGAGACCTTCAGGGCAACTATTATTTAACTTTGTACTCCAGCTGAAAAATCCCAAACAACTATTCTAATTGTTCCATTTTAAAACAAAATCATGATGGAATGGAAGTACCAAAAAGAAGCTGAGACATTTATTTAGCTGCTTTTCACATGCATCAGTAGAGCAATACCTTTCAGTCTAAGTGCAGTATAAGCTTATTGTAAAAAATATGCAAAACTTTAGAGGAATAATTTGCAATTGAATTTTGACAAGTACTGAGTACTCTTCAGCAGCACAGCTACATAGTTGTCTCATGCCTAAGTTCACCCTTTATTGGGTCAATTAAATATAACAAGCCCAGCTTGTAATGTCTCTAGCTTTGGTTGTGAATACAAAACATATTATAGTCTTTGTATGCTTTGTAAGCATTGTGGTCACCCTGTAATTAATGAATGCAGGGAGTGTAAATTGTTACCATTATGGCTATAATTATTTTTGAAGGCACCTAGACAAAGTACTTCCCCAATGAATTGACATTATCATGCTTTAGTTGGCAAATGTGCATTTGAAAGTGAATACTCTGTGAGCATAAACAAAGCATCTGTGCTCTATTATTCTCAGCTTAAAGTTGCCATTTTCCCCAGCAGTAGTGCACAAGAGTTCAAAGAGTCAGCAAACACCCTGAAGTTGTGGGGCACGGTAGCAGAGCTGGGTTCCTGATTCTACAGTTAATGAATTCTGCAGCTGAGAAATGAGCACCAATAAATCAAGGTCCAGTGTTCCATATCTGATCACAGCAGTCTTGTTTTTAACTTCCATTATATGAAAGAAATACAGTCATTGCAGGTAGATGGAGAACTCTGTGAACTGAAGTAGTCCTTCATCCAGTTTGAATACTAGGGAAATGGTAGTAAAAATATAAAGTGTGCTAGTAAGAGAATTTGTGTGCTACACAGCACGGGCCCATGTCAGCACTCAGCACTGTCAATCTGTGCTACCTGCACTCCTAGATGAATCTCAACCTAGAGCTAGCCATCAGACTCTGGTGATTCTGCTATTTTGGCTCTTATAATGCACAAGGGTTTGCAATGAAAGAACCACCTTCTGTCATCCTTGCCCTCTGGACTAAAAGGAAGAACAATCCCTGTGGGCTGCTGGTTGAAGATCTCAGGGGACATGCAGTCCCAGATTTCTATTCAAAGGGAATATCTAACTACTGTGCTAATTGTCACTCTCATAATTTTCTCTGTCCCTCTTTTCTCCTCTAATTTTCTAAAGTTCTGAAAGTCTAGTGTGTATTTTGGACATAGAATAGCAAAACATACAAAACAATTCATGGGACAGTGGCAATCGTTTTCCTCCCCCTGTGTGAAAATGCCAAGTGTTCCTCTTGAGCCAGTGCAATGCCTCTGAGATGTCTGTCTCTGTGCTCCTGGAGCCAAGGTTATGGTTGCTCCTTTTTGATACTTGATCTTTTTCTTCATCCAAAATATATGTCCACAGTGTGGGAACAGTCCCATGCTGCTCTCTCTGTAATCAGAGCCCCATGGGGCTTTGGTCTGGACTTTCTATACACTGTTTATTACTTTGGATGGCAGCTTCTATTTCTGCCTGAGAAGATATTTACTTAAAGGAACTTAATTACTCCTTATGTTTAGCCATCACATTCAATAAGTCTTGGGATAGTCACTGGATGCAAAACCTTCTTAATGTTGGCCACTAGGATCTACCACAATATTGATTGTGGTGGTGTCCAAGAGTCATAGTTCTGTGTTGGTAGACAGTATGCATGGGACAAAGGCTGTTCCTGCCCCCAGGATTCATGAGTTCAGTGTAATAGATGAGAAAGTAAGAGCTTGAAGGTGGGAGTAGGCTGGTAAGTGTATGACTGTCAGGAATTGCTTAAGGTTTGGTTTTTGTGAAATTAGGAGGTGCAAAAACCATTTGGGGTGTGATCTACTGTATCTGTGACAATGATTTTACAGTTTTATGAGTCACTGACACAATGAAATGCATTTGAATGTCTAAAAGTGGAAAACCAGGTATATTTTACTTGGAACACTTTACAAATTATGTCTCTCAAATGGCCCTCTCACGGAGAAGTATTTAGTGTCTGTGCAGGCAAAGGAATGTAGGTATAGACTGAATCTTGTGGATGCTAGTTTGCAAATGGCTGGAAGAAAGGAAGTCCTCTGGGTCCTACCAGGGAGGATGGACAGCCATGAAAGGAGCCACAATGGGGTACAGAGAGAAGCCCCTGGCACAGGCACTTCACCGATGGGCCAGGGGCCAATTTTACCTTTAGATGATGTCTGGATTTGACCTGAGTGTGGCCTGAGTGTATTTAGAAACCTGAGTCATCCAGGGCCATAGGATTTTACTTTCTTGTTCAGACTGAACGTTCATAAGAGTCAGGGATGAGTCTCCCTGACTTCCACCACCTTGAAAGAAGTGCGGGGGCATGAGGCATGAGCTGTGTCCTGCAGTGTCACACAGCCCTCAGGGGACTTTGCACTGCTAAGAATCTGAAAGAGTTTGGATTTACGTGATTTGTGCCTTTCTAAGGTGCAGCAGAGCCCTGTGCCCACGAGAGGGAGCGGTTGGATTACTTTCCACAGTTCCTGATTTTCCTTGCAAAGACAAATCTCTTGCACGCATGAAGGCAAAATTCTGCTGTCAACAGTCCAGCCAAATATGCTGTCAACATTTTGGATGAGAGCAACAACAAGAATGTTAATGCTTTGGGGAAGGCTCCACATTGCATTGTGTTGAGTTTCAGCTTGAATCTGGTCTTACATAATCAG
The DNA here is from genome assembly GCA_013399195.1 of Dicrurus megarhynchus. NCBI lineage: Eukaryota > Metazoa > Chordata > Aves > Passeriformes > Dicruridae > Dicrurus > Dicrurus megarhynchus. Next base: position 3,190,446 of record VXAD01010092.1, read on the forward strand.
TGCATGGGTCCAGAGTAGTGCAAATGGTTTCTAAATACACAAATTGCAAATAGAGAATGCTTATTAAAAAAAAAAACTAATTAAAAAGGAAAAATTAAAAGAAAATGCAGACCTTGAAGTAGATGGAATTGCCACATCCATCATCCCTCACCCCCAAGGCACGCCTGACTGACTGGCATGAGAAGCAAATGTGTCTTTTGCTGGCAGACAAGCCTGCTGTTGCTGTCCCAACATCTTTTGTTCATCATTCAGCTGGGTTGGCTGTGCAGAAGAAGCAAGCCAGTGCATTGCTTTGCCAGGACTCTGGTTTAAGTGTGGCCCCACACTGCCAAAGCAGCCTCTGTCCCACAGGCACAGGTGGATCTGAGCGTGCACTGCTGTCATGGTAGGTCCCAAGGCCCAGCATGGCTTTGGTGACTCTCCCTCTCCATACAGGTCATAGCACGGGGTTTAGGCACAAAATAGATGTGTCAGGGGGAGGCAATGGGTGAAAGCAGATCAGCTGTAGAAGAAGTAATGCCACAGCAAGAGGGTGTCAGACATGGGAACGGTGACCGGTCTGAACACCACACCTAGAGCCTGTCAGCCTGCCTCGCCCTCGAATGCTGGCGTGGCTGCCACTATTTCAGCTGTGATGGAAGAGAGGAGGAGAAAGAGTATCCCATTCCTTTACCCTGACATCTTATTCTCGCATGAACTTTGTAAGCTTGTCAGCAGAGAACAGGAAGAGGTGAGCTCCGTGACAGAAACTGTTGAAACCTTTCTAATACAACGATATTCTGACAAAGAATGAAATAATAGGGCATTTATGAGGTTTTCACTTCACGCTCAACATTTTTTTACGGTCCCTACCTCGTTGTTTCTCAGATTGGGAGTTACAGTTTCTTGAACATGCACAGGACAGACATGAGAAGATCTCAGCTGTGTGGTCAGAGGTTTCAGGGGGTTGCTGTCTTGTGCCTGGTTTTGATAGAGTTGAGATGGTGTGTTTCAACACCTTGAAAAACAGTCAGCTCAACAGAGAGATTTATGAGGACAGATGCTGCAGCCACTGCAGCACAATGTGGGGGGTTGTTCCCTGGAAGTTGAGGTACTCTCCACAGCCCCTGGAAATTGGTGACAACTGTGTGTCTCTGGAGCCTGAGTGCTTGAATGTGGGGGCAACAGCCAAGCATGGCCTCTGCACCCAGACCTTTCTTTTGAGACTCAGACTTGACCACGGGTGTACAGAATAGGATCCACAGGAACTAGTAACTAATATTTCCAATAAAATACTTACATAGGTCAATGGCACAGAGAGATACAGCCTTGAAAGTCTTGTGTGACCATTGAGCAGCTGTGTCTGAGCTGTGATTCTTGCAGCTTGCTCAATCAGTGAGACCACTGCCTACTAAAGAAACTAAAAATTATCTGGAAGTTCTTAATCTCATTGTTAGCTGCTCTTACAGCACTGTACATGGTTCTACTAACAATAGGTAACAACTAGTGCTAAATAAATAGATAATGTCATTTGTGTGAAATAATTTCAGTCCAAACATCAATAAGTTGACTATACAATAATTTAATTTGGTAGCATTGGTAGCATTCCTTCCTCTTCAGGGAATCTCTCTTTAAGGCATTTGTAATGAATTTATTTATTCTCTTCTAAAACTTGTAAATTCACTTCAAAACTTGTTCTGAGACTTTTGTATGCAAACAATTCGTTTTGCCACAGTCCCAGAACAATAGCACTTGCTAAGTTTATTTCAAATGGTCTTGCAAACACTCTTGAAGACATTGTGCCTTGGTTAAAAATTTATTTTAAAAAAACCCAGAAGCATGCAATTTCCTTTTCCCCCACCCCCTTTTCTGTGTGTATTTATGTTTAACTCAGGGCAAGAATTTTATAATATTCTTAAAGGAAAAGATAGAAATAAAAATTGCATGAATTCATGAAAGCATGGGTTTATATATAGGCATTCTCTGTAAATGAACCAAACATTCTGTATCCTAGGTAGAACAGCCTTATTTGTCTGCTCATACACATTTCAGTTTCCTCCACGCACTCCCACTTGTCCTCCTTTTCTGAGCTGAGTGTATTGTACCATGTTTCTGTTGGAACTGCGTGTGCCTGACGCATACAACACAACACAGAGCAGCCAGGTTGTCCCCACTGCCTGCGCTGAGTCACAACCATCCAGGCTTTGTTCTCATGGCTGTCACCACCCCACCAGCCTCTCTCGGTGTTTGTGTAGCCTTATACAGTATATTGCACTGACTGTACCTGTATAGTATCTCATCTGTATACTGTATGCACATAAATATGTATATTCACTCATGTATGTATGTATAGGACGTTTCTATATCTCTGTATATGTACGTGTGTTTGTTCATAGTCTTTCACTAGAAATGTGTGGCTATTCATATACATTATGTGTATGTCAATTATAAAAAAAGTATGAATGCCAGCACCCACTTTTGATAACCTACTTTTATTCTCATTTTGTCTTGTTAAAACAATGAAAATAAAAACGTCATGTATTTTAAATGAGAACTTTTAAAAGATTATTCTTTTTACTAATTTTTCAGGTTTCCAGTTTTTCAGATCCAAAATGGCAAATATATTGGTGTTTCTCCTGACAGTTTTCTGTAGGTGAAAAATATTTGGAAACAGTTCACTCTACATAGTTTTGGCTATCTGTATCTTATGCAGGTCAAGTGCTTCAAGGCTTAGAACTGCCCTAACCCAGCTGGACTCTTGTGCTGCAGATCCCGGCTCTATTCACATGAGGAACTTGCTGTCAATCTAGGGGTGACTCACATCCATAACATCTTGCATGAATAGATAGGATATAGAAGGGCCTTAGGCTGGAAAGAAAGTTTCTCCAGTGCAGGTGGGCCTTAGGAATGGATAAAATACCCAACTTTATTAGTGGATTTTATGGGAGCATTGCAGATTATTTGTCAGATCCCTTACCCTTTGCAGTTCACAGTAACAATAATTGCCAATTGACTAGGCATTTATTAAAACAGCTAACAATCATTTATTAGCCCTTTGTAAAATGAATCACCACACAGCTGTATGTAGGCTCACTTATCTGGCCTTGAGGCAGCAAAGCACTGGCTTATCTTAAATAGCAAAGTATTTCTGTAAGTCAGGGGGATAACTGATAGACTTTTTCCAGTTGATCATGTGTTTAGGCTATCCATTGAATTGAAGCTTAAATGATAATCATCTGTGTTTCTCTATGAGACCTATGAGTGATAAATTTTCTCCCTTTACAGTTAATTTTATCATTGTACTAATTTGTCCAGCTGGTCTAGTCGCAATGTGCAATGAGTTACTGCAGCAGCGTGGCAACAGCTACTCAGAAAAATCTGAGAAAACAGATTTTTATGCAGGAAATACTGAGAACTTTGTAGGGTGATGGATATATTGCAAGGAAGAGAGCCTTCACCCCAAATAAAATTGTATAATAGAAAATCCTTTTCATTTTTAACTTGAAGTTACAGGGTTAAATTCTGACCTCACTCACATCAACAGCAAATTCCCATTTTACTCATGAGCTATAACTAGAATGTCCAAGGAATGCTTTTCCTGAACGAAACATAGGCTGGAGAAAGGACATATTCCACTAATTGAGATAGGAGTTTATGATGTTAAGCCTTTACAAGTCAGTGGCAGTTAGTGGACTCTTGGATTCATTTGGCCCTTCTCTTTTTTTACAGTCTGGGAAAGCACATTTGCTCTCTGGTGTTTCTAATCACAGCTGTATAATTCCCAAAAGGAAAGAATAAAAATGAGAAAAGACAATAGCAATATGCATTTTTAAAATTAACATTGGTCAGATCATGGCTCTTGGCACCAAACTTTAAAACACAGACACAATCGGAGAAAAGCAGCACTTTTTGCTGTTTGAGTTTGTTTGCTTGTGTTACAGGTGATATGTGTCTGTAGGTTAACAAGAAGCTCAATGTTTTCTTTGTCATGCATTGTCATTAGCCATTCCTTGTAAGCCGGATATTTAAATTTCCTTCCTGATCTGGAGTTTGCCAGGTCACTCCATGAGTTGAGGAGGCTGCTGCTCCTGGTTTGGTGTGTTGCAGTCATCTTACGGAGCTAATGCTGATTCACACCCTGTATTGGCCAGCACCACCCCTTCAGAGATTCCCTGTAAACAGAAAACCAGAAGCAAGGTACAGGGAATCTCTGAAGCAAATGAATCCCATTTTCTGAAGCACACAGATGCCAGTCTGAGTCTCTTGCTGTATCTGAGGCATTCTGTGCACCAGGAAATCATGTCTGTATTAGATTTGGGTACTATATTGTTTAGCCATTCCTGATAGAAATCACCTTTCATGATGCTGTGAAGTAACATCAGATGTGGTATCTCATACTGAGGCAGGCTCTTACATCTTTGTATTCTTCAGAAACTCTCAGGATGGTTTACAACTTTATCAACTGTTGATTAACTGCACTTCAAATTAGAGTTAGAAATTAATGATTAATGAAGATATCTGTCTTTTAATAATGTTTTTACACATTTTTAAAAGGAAGTTGTGACCACCTACAAGAATATGATCGTCTCTGAACATTCAGTGTTGGTTTTTAGTCATGTTTTCCTGAACATTTTCCCTCCATACAAACAGTACAATATTTGAGAAATGGCATTTACTCTAAGAAAATGATCTTTGACTCAGTTTCACTATCAAAAATGGAGACATGTAAGACCATATTTCAAAATTTCGCATAAGTAAAACAACTTTAAAGTAAAGCAAGTTTCAGTGCTGAGGCATTTTCCCTCCAAACATTATTTTGCTAATTTTATATTTCTTTAATTTTTTTTTTTTTTTTTGGCCATTTTCTTGAAAGTGCTATAGAAGTATAAAGACTTAGGAGATTTGCTGGTAAACAGGTGTGGTGAAGTTCTTCATCTCTTGCAGCAATAAAAGTTAGTTTATTCTTGGGTACTAGTACTGATTTCAATAGAAATAGTGCTGAAGGTCACGTGCTTTTTTATAGTTTGGAAACAATGAGGTCCAATAAAACGGGGAACCTGATGGAATTTGTGGTGTCCCCACATGTGACATTGTTGTAACTTTAGGACTGGTTTCGATGTCCTCTTTCTTGCAGTTCTTAGGTCTTCCAAAGTTATGGTCTTGTTTCCATTCACTTTCATTCTTCCATTCTCAGTTTTTGGGCCCTTCTTGGTCAGAGCAGTATCTAGAGCATGTACCCTGCTGCCTTCAACTCCCTTGTACATGAGAGCTTTTGCAGTTCACAGGGGTGGGATCAAGAGGAGGAAAGGACCTTGCCCACAGCAGCTCTCACTGCTCCATGCCACCTCTCAGTGCACAGGGGGAGGGCTGTTCATCTCCATATGAGATTTAGAACTTTCAAAAAATTTTTCAAAATTTTCAAGATTTTCAAACTTTCTAAAGATTTTTCAAAACTGCCACGATTGAGAGTAAGAAACACTAACCGCAGGTGAGTTGTACTGTGAGCACGGCTACCCAGCCACAGGCAGGGCCAGCTGCAGTGGTCACCGGGGTCACAGCTCAAACCACCCTGCTATGTGTAGTCTGATTCACGAGCACACACTCCACAGAGCAGCAGCTTCCAGAAGGGGAAATGCTGGAGAGAATGGGTTAGTAACCTTCCAAGGAAATGTGGGACATGACGGTGTTACCCTGCCGCTGCTGCGCTGCAAATTGCAGTACACAGGAGATCTCTGCATCACTAAACTCTAGCAAAGTGTCTGTCCTTTGTCCCTCCTGTGACTGACCTAATACAATATTGTATTTTCCTTTCTATTTTACAGTGAATGACAGGAAGTATGATGGTGGGTTGCTTGAGTTCTGCATTTATTCCTTAGCAACGGCATAGATGAAGTGTTGATTTTTCATGAATGATCTCAATAGGAATTCACTTTGTGATGATCCACTGAGATGCATGAGATGACTTTACACAGTATTCCCAATACCAGTTAATTTACAGGCTCTTCTTTTGAAAGCACTAGCATTTACAGAGTGTGTTAAGAGTGATCAAACAGTACATTTCGGGCAGTTGTTTGGAGTTTAAAAAAAGCTCAGATGAAAAGAATGTGCTTCCAAACAAGATAATAATACAAGGTCAGACAGATCTAAAACTAGACTGATTGCCAATAGGAAAATGGAAAGCAGAACAGTGAATTCGTCACCTAAAGTTTGCTTTATTAGTAGCCTCAGCAATAATCTGAGGGCAACTGGAAAATTTGAGGCATAGGAGTGTGTGCAGAGCTGGTTGTGTGTGAAGTAACTGTGACATTTAGTAATTGAAAGCAATGAATCATGAAACTGGAGGTCTGGAACGAGAGGTGCTGAAGGTTTACTAATCGTTTGCTAATTTAATTTTAGGATAAGTATTAATTGTTCATAATCTTGAATCTTTGGGAGTTCCTGGAGTTCCAAGTAATCTTGTCAGTCATTTTTAAGTGGTGGATTAGTCAGGCCATGGAGAGCAACACAATGTAGTCAAGTCTTTTAGTGACTTCTAAGTTTGAAAAAAGGTGTCCAGAGTTTTTTACAGTACTGCATCATGTAATTACATTGAGTGATAGTGTAGTTTTTTCCAGGGACTCTAGTTTTGCAGGTTTTATAGGGACTCTTGTTTTCGTTTTTTTTTCTGTAGTAGTATCATTTGAAATAAAACATATTTCCAGAAGTTTAGAAATTCAGGATAATGTAAATCAAAACCTTAAACACAGCAATTGAAATGTTATAAGAGCCCTAAAATGTGTTGCATATGCTGTTTCATAGGTTGAAATACCAGGTGTCAGTGAATGCTTTTAATGTTAAATATATACAGGGTAAGATTACAAAGTGTTCCATCCTTCACATTTTGTTAAAATAAAAACTAGTGTGATGGGGAAATTCTTTCCCATGTTCTTAGAGGGAAAATAGAGATTGATCTTGTGTCCCGTGAAAAGAAGAATTTATGAAACGTCAGAAAGGGCAGTTTGTGTAGTGCTTAACACCTTGTGTGTGCACTTGTGCTAGTGATGTGAGTATGTAAATGCACAGGATCTTTCTAATGTGTGCTGGCATCAGGGGAAAGCTTCTAGAAAACACTTGGGGCACTCCTAGGGAGGATTTTGCAGTTCTGCTGTCCACTGTCCCCAGGGAGCATTCCCAGGCACTCCAAATTGCATGGAGAGTGTCTGCTCTCACAGCTCACCTTGCACATCCTGCGTGTTCCTGAACATAACTGTTACTTTTATTCACTTTTGTTTTAATAATCAACTGTTGTTTTGAATTTGACAGTAACAGGAGAATGGGTTAGCAGTACCGAGCTGTATGAACAAGTAACTATCCTGGGCCAAATTAGGCTGTCTTTCATGTCAATATTCCTCCATAATACCTCTGTCACAGAGAGGGGAATGACTGCAGATTTAGTTCTGTAGCTCCATCCTGATTTACTGACTTTTGCAGCCATTGGAAGTAACAACATTCAGCAGCAGTGCAATGGTTATAGCTCACAGTTAGCAAAAGAAATCTTGTCCAACATAATTTTCCAAATGCTCTTCTGAAGTATTTTAAAATAATTTTTATTGAGGTTATTTTTGCTGTTTGTTTAAACAAACTGTAGTCAAATTCTTGGACCCATGAGGTCAGACGGTAAATTCCTGTTGGCTTCCAACGGGTGAGGATCTCTCTGCTCAGATTTTCTGAAACCTGACTCTGGCTGAACTCCTTCCTGCCTCGGACAACTCCCCTTTTACGAACATGTGCTAAGAGGACCTGCACCTCAAGCTGAGTATCAGATAGCGAAGTAACTGTTGCTGCTTAACATAGCCCTCCAGCGCTTGCCCCTGGGGCACAGGACTGCCTTCTAGGAGTGGGATTTCACACCTTCCCAGTGGAAATACCTTACCCGGCCTGGGGGCTGGGAGCCATCCGCACCAGAGAAAGTGCCGTCAAGAGTTTCAGTGGGAAAGAGAGTTTGGAACCTCCTGTCTGAGAACAGGCATGAGGGAGGGAGTACCTTTTCCTCCCAGAGGATGGTAAGTGGCTTTCAGAAAGCCTTTCTTCTTCACTTACTGCAGCCTGCCAAAACAAACCAGCATGCTTGGCTCTGCTGAATGATGTGAAGCACTGCACACGGGTTGCACTGTTAGAGACCACTTTGCTTACAGATCCAGGAGACATTTCTGATAATCTCCTCCTGCTGCCTTTTTTATTTCATTGTATTTTGTGTTAGTTTAAGATCACTTTGTTAGAGCCTCACATCAGCTGTTGGGCTTTTATTTTATCTGTTACGCAGTTCTGACAAAGAAAAGGATATTTCTATACGACAGCCATGATCACGTATGTGTGATATAGTTTTCCCTGTTCTTCAAGAGTCAGCCCTTCTGCTCATCCAGCAGGAGAGGGAGATGCTTATGAGGACCAGAAGTAAACAGCAACTTCCTCAGCCCCATAACCAATGGAATTTCAGCAGAGTAAGTGGGAACCTACAGTACTAGGAAAAAATGATGAAAACAACTGAATTATGGGGCTCTCCTATTGCCCAGAGCTTCCGATTTCATCTCAAACCAACAGCATTAAAACAAGGCAAGCAAGGAATTTAACAGCCAAGATGTCATGAGGTGAAACAGCTGAAGGGGATATGGTGTTGTCTAAAGCCCTCACGTAAGCTTGAGTGGAAAATTTTTTTTTTAGGTCATTAGAAGTTCATACACCACAAACAAACACCCTGCTCACAGAGCATGAAATATCGTGTGGTCACTTCAAATGTAAGAAAAGCTTCCTAAAAATGAATGAAAATTGACAACAATTTCAAACTTAGTGACTACTAGTAGAGCTGTGTACAATATTTCAAGTATTTCTTCTCCCACATGGCATTTTTAGCAGCACATATTTTCACGGGCACTTGTGTGAAAAATTATAGTGCACCTTCAATGGCAGGTTTCCTGAAACACCTCTTAGCACTGGGAATTAGCATGGCCTTATCCTCATACCCCACTTCACCACAATGGCCTGACTTTAGAGGAGCAGAATTGCTCCTGGCACTTGCTCTCCTCTTGTCTCCTGCCTGCCCAGTGTTCAGGGCTAAAGTTACCTAGAGCTTGGTTTGAGACAAGGGGATATGAGTGGGACTTATGCAGCACAAAATGTCTTTTTGCTAAGAGAGAGCATTATCCATCCATGTATTTATGTAGCTATTTATGTCACACATGAGCAAGTAAAATTTTTCACAGCTAACAAAGAGAGTCCCAGGCCTGGTGCTGAGGATGTTTCAGTCTATTTTTCTAGTCCTGCTCATGGATTTTTCTTTTCATAGCCCTCATGTTTTTCATTCGGAAAGGCTATGGGATCTGTTCGGTTTGTATGTAACTTACAGGTATCACAATGTCTTTTTTCAGTAGCATCCATGTCTTCAGGAACTTGCACAGACCTGTCCCGATGGGGGCCTGTCCTGATGCACTTTGCCTGGTGCCCCTTGTACCGATAGTCCAGTTCCTGAAGGGCCCAAAAGTCTGACCTCATAGTGTGGATATTCATCCACAAAACGATGTGTTTTCTACACCTGGTGAACACAGCCAGCCTGTGTGCAAAGTTGTGTCCATCAGTAGCTGTCCATCAGTATCCATCATTGGATAATACTTTATTCTTTTTCTGTCTGTAACCAAACTATCCTGCTTAGTTAAGAACAAGGAAAGAACCATGTTCATTTACATTTCTCTTTCTTGCTTTGAACCCCCATACTTTGAGCACTTTTGTGGAGGTGCTGGTGCAGAGCGTCATGGCACAGCGAGGGCTGTGGTGGGGGTGCCCAGGGCCAGGCAGAGACAGGGCTGGGGCAGCGGAAAACAGAAATAGGCTGCTGTGACACCAGGGACTTCCTGGCAGTGCGAGTCACTGGCTGTTCCCCAAAGCCTGTTCTGAGTTTTCCCTGGGATTATGTGCTTTTCCCAGTAAATTCTGATGTGGCAGAGAGCTATGGCATGTACTGACCTCTGGCTTCAAGTCCTGGCCTCTAAGAGCCATTGAACTGCACATGTTCTGCCCATCAAACCTCTGCTCCAAGACAGTTCTGTGGTCTAGCTCAGGGCAATCTAATTTAAGCAATGCATGTATTTGGAAACCATTGGGACTGCTAATTATCTTCCTGGAATAATACGAAATTTCAAACCGATGAGATATGAGGTCAGGCCCACTGCTAACGCAGGCACACACAAAAATGTACCATTTTCACTTTGCAGAAAAGGGAACTACTTTGTCTAGTTTGTTTCTCTGACCTTCATAAAGCATTAAAACACCCACCAGAAGGGATCCTTTTTTTACTTTGAAAGATTTAAATTTTGCATTGTTTTGAGGGTATGTAAAGTTGTTTTTTCGTAATTGAAGATGGGTTTATTACTTATTGTTCCGTGGCACTACCAACATAGAACCCAAGAGTACATAAAAGATCTTAATAATATTTACTTCCAATGTTTTGGGAATAAAAAAAATCAGAAAACTGAGAGCAAATAGCAGAAGTAAGTTAGCAACATAGCCTGGTTTCTCCTAAAGATTGCAAAAAAGTTTGTGATTAAAACTGTATGGAAAAGCTCAGTTTTGTATAGTGGAAGGAGTTTCTTACCTTTTGTTGTTGATGTTCAAGTTTGGCATAAGCATTTGCTTTGAAGAAGGTTTTTGAAGGAAAGCTAGAGACTGAAAACTAATCAAAGGGTGAGTGTGTTTACCAGGAACTTGTCAGAGATCCTTGTTTACTCTTGCACTCATTCACGTTCAGGTGAGAGAATTCATCCAACCACTCTGCATTCCTGTAGGCTTCCTACACATCCAGTTATCACACAGCTTTTACTGCCTGCCTAGGAGCAAGGATTTGAGCCTATCTCCAACACCTCCTTGGTGAATGTCCAAACTTTGGGCCTTTGCCTGGTGTTTTTCTTCACTCTCTTGCTCTATCTGATTTAAAATAAATGTTTTTTAAAAGGTGTCTTATACCTTGGATAATCTAATGAGTACAAATTCCATCAAGACAAAAATTCACGTACAATCAGCAAATTTTGTAATCCATAGGATATTATGGGACATAGTACCTGATACACATCCTGGAGTCTCCAGGAGGTCCCTTCTTACAATCCTAACATTAGCTGTTGGCTCTTTCTTCCCTCTTCAGTAAGAACAGGCCTTGGGCCAAAATTCTTTGGTCAGAACCAAGTTTTCCTCTCCTGTGCTGTGTCTTGTTGGCTGTTACCTCCAGTGATGATGCGTTTTGTGCCTGTCTGTGTACATCCACATCTGCAGCCAAGCTCTGACATGATGCAGTATGTGCACCATTCCTCAAGCATGATGGGATCTTTCCCAGGAGAGCTGTATAGCTGTAAAATGCTTTGAATACTCTACTTTTTTTCATAAATTAAGTTGTAACATCATTTTTTTTTGTGCCTCTCACACTGAACAAATTCCTTGTTATGATTAGCAGGGATATTAACAGCCTGGTGCATGACCAGAGGAGCAGGCTGAAGCCAGAAAGGAGGGAGGATGTGAAAAAAATTAGTGCTGGAACTAAATGTGAGTGCCACCAGTTCAGTCACTGGGAGGATTGGGTCTAAGACTGCAGTGTTAAACACATTAGCTTTAAACACCTCAACAGCCCTACTGAAGTCATCAAGGGTTTTTACTGTGATTAAACAGCTGGGTTGAGTCCTGGCCTGCGAGCCTCAGTGCCTGTTACTTGTGTAGGACACACTGAAAATTTAGTTAACACTCTGGGACTTCATATCAGCAACATGGTTATTGTCATTTCTGTAGTTCATTGATCTGCAGTGGGGATTTCCTCTTAGGCCTGTCCTGCAGCTTCCAGAGACCATGCATCTTTGTTCCTAATATTTTTATTCTGTTTCACTTAAACACTAAACAGCTGGGCAAAACTATCAAAAAAAACCTTTAATATTTAAGCTTTTTTTTAATATTTAAGCCTTTTTTTTCCCCAGGCCTTTCAACATCATATGTGTTCACTTGGTGCATTTTAGCAAATGACTTTGCCCGTCCCAGTTCTACATGTTTCCTCTGTACACACCATTATTGAGTGCAGTTCCAGGAGAGGATTGTGTCGTGCAGACAGCACACCTAAGAAGATGCTGATAAGAAGGACTTAGCCATCAAACAAAAATAGCATTAAAAAAGTCCCAAGAGGACTTTAAAATCTGTGACTGGGAAAACTCAAATTCTTCACAGTAAATTATTCACTAACCATAACAAAATACGGTGGCCAGTATAAAAAAAAAGATTTTGGAGCTGCCTACTCTTGGGTATATTTTAGGTGCTGTTTTGCAGGGGGTGGCAGAGTGTCTGTGTAACTGGTACATTCTACAACTCCATTTCTATCTTTGGGAAGTTGCAACTGGCATTTTAGAAATTAGCAAGTCAAAATGCTGCTTCTGTCCCCTTCAATACCTCCTTGAATGGAGGAGATCAGTAGCACAAGGCACCGTGTTGGCACTGCGCTGTGTGTGGCACGGTGGTGCGCGGGGGTGCCGCGGATGTGACACTCTCACGGTGGCTGTCGCGTGCGCTGCTTGTGACACTTGGTGACCGGAGCACACACACTGCCTGGGACGTGATGGGCTATAAAAGAGAAGGCATTTCCCGGTGCCCACGAGAGGAAATCCATGCTCAAGCACTGTTGTCGTCAGGCCCGGTGCAGAAGCCACTGTGCTGGTGAATATTTGTGTAATGAATTGCGTGCAGACTCTGTCCCTGTCCTTCTCCACAGAGGAGGACCCAGCTGAAGACACTGCTGTGTAAGTACTGACCCACCACTGGTGAGCAGAGTGGCAGGAAACCTGGGTCAGGTAGAGCTCTCCCAAACACCTGTGGAGTTGAGCCCAGGGGTGGGAGGGGACTATCTCCAGTCAGGGAGTTTTGGACCAAGCCTGGGCACCCAAAGAGAGAAAGTCTCATGGCCATGGCAGATGCTGTGCCTCATGCCGACCTGCACCACAGTAAATGTTTGATCACTCCTGAAATGAAAGACAAGTATTCCATTAAAAGAGCAGGCACAGCAGAATTCCTGAAGAAATGGCTCAGCCATTCAAGAGGACACATTGCAGACCTGTGTAAAACTCATAATATGGTTTAAACTTGTTTTAGTTAGAGTACTATCTAGTGTATAAGGTAAGCATGGTTTTGTGACAAAATTCTTTTATCCTGTTTTGCCCCCCTTTTTTTTTTCTGAAAAATACCAACATTTCTGTATTCTATTAATTTTTCTGTTTGAGTCCATAATTTTTTATTACTTTTTCTTGTAGGCTTTCTTACATTTATTCCTTTTGCTTTGTTTTCTGCTATGAATCTGAACATTTGCTTTATTTATTATCAATAAATGCTAAATATGCTTCAAGCTGAACACAAAAACTACCGAGATCCAAGGAAGTTTCTATAAGGGCTTCTAAGCAAAACAGGCCCCAGTTCTGGGGAATTGGTGTATGCCCACTCTTGGCATTCTAAGACTTGTGAATGAAAGGCATATGCATTATTAAATGTATTCAAATACCCTTAATAATAAAGATACATTTCCTTCATGAACCACAAATGCTGCCAAAGTATTGGTGTACATGTTATTTTTCCAGGCAAGAGCAGAGGTGTACCTGGACAGCCCCTGTGAACGTATCGTGTGCATTTACTTACACACAAATCCTTATGGGAAATAAATGTGGGGACCCTCAAGACATCACTTCAAATTTGCAAAGTAATTGTTGAGAAGTTTTCTGAGCTGTAGGTATACAGTGATATCCAAAACCAATGAGGCCTTTTGGAAGAGTTTACTATTAGTGATGTCTGTTCCAGTCTAAAGCCTCTGAAGACACAACGTTTTCAATTGTGAACTCCCCACTGAACTCAAATGAAGCCACATTCTCAGCTTCAGAGGGGCTGTGACACGTACTTGCAGCTAAACATATGCTAACCTCCCCTTTTGGATCAGGATCATGTTCTCAAGTATTCCACATGCATGAAAACATTGAGTTTCTAAACTCCTGGTTGCTTTCCAGTTAATGAAATATCACAGAGTAGGATAGGTTAATCCATATAATTCGCATGGAGTTCATTAAATCATTTTAAAAAAATTTAACAGTTTTATTTAGTTTGATACTCAGGAATGTTAACACCCTGCTTTTAATGTGACAGATTGGATTTGGAAGGCAATATAAAACATGGGTTTCAGTGTGTAGAATTTTTTATTTCCACAACTTAAGGATGTTGTTAAGATCCATGTGCCTTTTTAAGATCTATTCTATCATTTAAAATCCAACCAGCTAGATAGCCAAAAACATTTATCTTTATTAGCTTTTAGTGCTCTGGAGAAGTTAAAGCAGGGATCTTTTATTACCCTTTTTTTTCTAAAAGAAGTAGTTAGAAGTAAAGACTAACTCCGTTTCTGTTGTTGGCATAGAGATTTTTATTCATCAGTTTAGAGTGTTTCAAATAAGAGTAACCTAACTTTGTAAAGAAAAAGCATATTCAATCTATGACCAAGACAGTTATTCCTATGTTTTTTTTCCTCTTTTTTTCCCCCCTTCTTTTCTTCCTCCATCCACCTCCCCCAACAGGTGACGTGCATGCAGTGGTTGCAAGGGGACCATACGATGCTGGACATGATTGAAAAGAAACGTTGCCTCTGCAAAGAAATCAAAGCTCGACAGAAATCAGAGAAAGGACTCTGCAAACAGGACAGCATGCCTATTTTGCCAAGTTGGAAAAAGAATGCCGGGACCAAGAAATACAGCCCTCCTCCTTATTCCAAACAACAAACTGTTTTCTGGGACACTGCAATTTGACAGGCCTGTGGAGGATGCCCTCTCCACTGTGTTGCACCGAGCACAGGTAGCCTGCTTTCTTCATAAGGCAAAGGCTCTAACCTAAGACTTACCTACAGGTGGTGAACTTCCTAGGAACAAACACACCGGTACAGTGTTCACCTGTCAATCAAGAGAGAGATTTAAGTTTCCAACTGGATTAAGGCAAACATATTTATCCAGGATTTTTTTGGATCCAGAAGATATCAAAATGTAAATATTTCACCAATATATTGAAAACACCCAAACTAGTACACTGTTTAAATATATAAATATATATATATAAATTCAAAAATTTATGGAGAATTTTACTATATAATGTTACTGTTATACTGTTTTATTACCTATTTTCTATGTTCTATTCTACTGTTCACCCCCACTCCCGCCGCCACCATTTTATTTCTCTGACCTGCCTAGATGTGGCCTCTGTACAAAAGCATGTGGTTGTACGTGTTGTTGGAGAGGACAATGTACAAAACAACTCGGTGCTAGGGCTGTAGAAGATAACTAGAGTCGTACTTGTTAGATGTCCTTAGTTTAGAGGGGAGGGATGGACAAAGGAGAGAGTTCTGGTGGGAAACAGGAAACCTGCAAGCGCTGAAAATACAAGTGCTCGATGTGGGTGCCCAAGTTGCATTTAAAATATTAATTGTTCTGCACCTGCTTTCCCGTAATGTTAACCAGATAAATTGCCCTTGGTTTTATATGAACCAGTTACTAAAATGATTTGGCCAAGGAACTAAATTTTCTGCAGCAAAGCCTGTGACAGAATCTCTTCCTTGGTGACATTCCGTTGATTAGCAGAGACCATGGTTCACTGTGACTAAGCATTGTGCAGCCCTTGGAGAGAGCCAGTTGCTCAGTGGGTTGAGGCAGTGCCACTGCAGCCTCTGTCCCTGTCCACATTTACTGACGGTCCAGAAAATAAAGGCGACAAAATCTGTTTACATATTTATTATTTTTAAATCCAGCAACACATCCTAACTTAACGCTGTGTCAGATTTCCTCGCGTTGTTTCTGTGGGCTGGAATTCAGACCCTTTGGAAGGCAGTTGGGAAATCCCTCTTGATTTCATGCGGTTTTGAAGCAGAAGCCCACGTAACGTGTTCTCCTGGCTATGCCGTTTCTTCTTCCTGGCTGCTTCTGGAATTGGCTTGCAATCCTGTATTATATTACACCCATTTTAACAGAATATTATGTCATGACCAAAGAATTATGACCTCCTGGTTTTAACGGGAGAAAGAGATGGCTTATACTGATTATGAGGGTGAAATCTGTGCAGTGAAATATCTTCCAAAAGGATCTGTTGAGAACGAGGGAAACTTGTACTGTGGTGGAGTAGGGGGGAAAAAAGATCTATGGCATATATTTTGTATATTAAAATTTCTATCTTCATGTCTGAAGTTTGGTAGTACAAAATTCCCTCTTTAAAACAATCATTTTAATGTTATATTCGCCAAGAAGAAAAGGTGTGTTGTTTGAAACTTCTTGTTATATTGGCTTTTCTTTGAAATTATATTGACAGCATTGCCACAGCTGTAATTGCTGATCAAAAAAGACCAAAAATAACAAATTTTAGAAGGTTTTTGTAATCTATATTGCTAAAGTTTGAGTTTCAGTAATGCTTTATCAGTAGTAGTTTCTTTTCAGCCTCTGAAATAAAGTTTTTAAATATTTTATAGCTAATTAACTAATGTATATTTTGATGTCCAAACTGAGATTTCTGTAAAAGATGAAGTGTGTGTTTATATGTGTGTATGTATATTAGCATTATTTTATATGTATATATGCATATGTGTACACACATATACATGTATATATGCATGTATCTATATATACCCATAGATGTGTGCATACGTATTTATCCACATACGTTAAATATCGGTGTGTTATGAATATACAAAGGCTGGAATAGGTACAGAATCGAAATGCAGATTTGAAGACCCCCTCACAGCCAAAATGACAGAAGACATGAAAAAACCCAGAGGCTGTGAGGGAATCTTTGAACTCGTTACATCCAAAAGACACCAACTGTATATTCTGCTTATTCTCTTTTTTTTAAAGAAAGAAAATGGCAGAAGAAAAACTCCAGAGATCTCGCAAAGTTCCAGAATCTGCTGGAAAGAAGACAACTTGTTGGTCATGAGAAATCTGTTGAGATAACAGGTTCATTATTCAGCAAGCGTTCATGCTTTGTCTTCCTTTTATGTGGCAAGAGAAGAATTTTCCATATCCACGTGTGAAACACTTAGCTCAGCCCTTTTCACCAACTGCACAAAGTCACTGGTGACAAAACGCAAGCCAGCGTTCAGTCAGTTCTGCCAGTCCTTGTCTCCTGGAGCAGTTCCTTTAAAGCCGTGCTGCCAGAGCATCACTGGCAGTGCAGACCCTGGGCACACCCACTGGGGGAAGGCAGTGTCAGTGTGAAGAGTTCTGTCCTTGGTAGTGTTTGTTCATATCATGTCCTTTCCATATCGAGACTTAATAGGAATAATGATCAGGGAATTGAAGCATTCTTGTCCTAAGCAGACTTGCTTGTACACTTAGCCCACTGCAAACTCCTTGTTTTGCTTTTATTGCTCAACGCTGTTTATGTTGTCCTTCTTAAATAACTGCCCACGTGCTTCCAGACCTCCATTGTATCCCATGGAAACAATGGCTTTTTGTTTTAAAGTGCAACAACATGAAAAAGTAAAATATAACTTAGCACTTACCTTCAAAGCACTTTAGAAATGTGAAGTAAACCTCATGCTTGCGAGAGCTGTTTTACTGAGGAGGGACGTGAGGCTCAGGTGGAGTAGTTTCCAAAGGTCAGGGACAGAGCCAGAACAGGACACAGCCACTGCCCCGTCCCGTGACTGCTGGCCCACCCCATTGCTCAAGTAAAAGGCACATTGTCCTGCCGAGAGCTGCCACCACAATGCTGTCAAACATTCCTACATCACCTCTTGTCTCAGCAGCTTCTGTGTCACAGGGTGAATGACAGTGCTTAGTTACACAACTTCATTAAAGCTGTAGTCTGTATAAATATGCAATCTGTATATACATACAGATCACATATATACACACACTTATGGAGACTGTATATATGAAATTGTTTGGTATGCACTTATTTTGCTTTAAACTCCTGAAGTTAAACATTATAGTGTAGCAATTTGTGTAAGGTGCACTGTGATTTCAAGAAAGCACAGTAAAGTCACAGGTCTTGTTATTCTTGCACTAAAAATGTGTTTACGTATATTAGCCAATGTATGTCTACTTTATCGCTCCTTTTGACAAATTAAAGCAAATGGTATAAAATAGTATGGGGTTTTTTGGTTTGGGTTGTTTATTTTTAAGTGGACAATGGCACTATGTTTTTAAATGACAGGGTTTTTAAATAAAATGAAATCATTCTGTGTTCATTCCGATGTAATACATTTACCAATATCTTGAAACTGAATGTCATGTTGCTTTTTTTATATTTCATTAGAAATTGTCAGGTATGTGCCTGAGATTGTGTAGGACTAAGGAGTAGCTAGAGGCTAACTGTAATCATATATTATTAGCCGTTTCTATATACACAGTATAAATACATATTAATTTTCTTTTCATTTTTGTACTTGATTTTTTTAGGTAAGATGTAATTAAATGTACTTTGATACTTCTGAAGTAATAAGATGTTGTTTGAAGATCAATTCTGCTTCCTTTAGTGCATTGACAATATTTTACAATAATTTAGTGCTTATTTATTTGTGCTCCGGTGTAATTATAATAAAAAGCAATAGTTTAAAATATTCAGCTGTTCATTTTCATTTGATGGTTTAAGTTTAGAGACAGGTTATTCACTAGGGATTAGCCAGAGATTCCTGGGAAGAAAAGTCAAGCCATAGATGTATATTTATAGCATTCCCTAGGCACAGTCTTAATCCCACCGTTTGTTGGAGGAAATGAATTAATTGCTTTTATAGGTTAGTATTTGCAAGTCATGCCTGGTTGCACCTAATGCCATGAGTGCCATCCTCAACTAAATCCCTAGGATAAGATTTCTCTGAAGAGCAGATAAGTTTTTGTCTAAGCACCTTTCACAGTTTGGGATGGCAGATGCTCACTTCAAAGACACCCCCTTCAAAGATCTCCATTTGCAGAATATCCACAAATAAGAGAGGGACCTATCACACTCGCCATAAAGCTCTAGAAAATCTGCTTAAAAGTAAGCATAATCTTCCTGTTTCCAGACAAAAGCTTTAGTCCCATTAGGATGTAAAACCCTGCTCTTGCAGAGGAATTCCGCAACTTTTTTAAGACATCCCCCCTAATATTTTTAAGAAGGCATTTTGTAATTTGAAAAGGTTTCCAAGAACAAGTAAGCAAGTAGTTAATAAAGAGCCCAGTAAGAAACAGCAATGTTCTTGCTGTGGCACTGAGACCATATTTCTCTCTCTTCATGAAGAAAAGCTGCCTCTAATATGCATAAAAATCTTATCCATGTTTGTACAGATCTGTATGCAGAAATGCACTGGAGGGGGAAACTTCTGGTTGTCTTCAGCAGGAGCTGCTTCTGGGACAGGTCGCGAATGATCCAGAAAGTGCTTTCCAAGTGCTTCCCTGCCCAGTCTCTCTGCTCAGCCTCTCTGCTCAGCAGCAGCCCCATTGACAGGGCCCGTGTATAGGATGGAGAGCTTTGCTGCCTCTTCATGTTGCCTTTCCTCTCCCCAGCCTGACATGGATGTTCAGAGTGACTCATCCTCTACAGCAAAGTCCAGCTTTTTTCTCGCAGGCTCTATGTTTCATATGAAGACCCCCTAGGGATGGCTAGAAATTAACAGAGCACTGTTTTACAGGGATTTCTCCAGCCCTAAAAGGGGAAAATAGATTCCATCAGTTTGTCAGAATGATGTCTGTGCTCTTCAGTGGTACAGTTCACAAAGTCCTGTGTCCTAGTTCATTTCTAAAGGCTTGCCATGGTGACTTCCAACATTCACCTTACTCCACATGACATGCCTGACCACTGCTGGACACAGCAGCACCTGAACAGAGAAGGAATGAAATGGAAGGATTGCCAAATGCATCAGGAAGCATAAATATGGGGCAAATTCAGACTTTTGCCTATTTGAAATATGTGTATTCTCCTTCTTTGCCACTGCAGAAACACTTTATATACCATTGTTTCTTAAACAGAAGAGGTTTAAATTAAAAGGAGACAAGACCATAAAAAGCAACAGTTGAGTTTTACACTTGTATTTGCTCTAAGTTTATTTAGAAATGGAAAGGTGCCTGCGGTGCTCTGTCTTGGGTGTCTGCTCCTTTTGCATTTTGAAAGCCATCACAATACCACTGGCTGGAGTTGCTGCTGTTTGTCTGCCGCAGTCACTCGGAGTGACCTCAGCTGGTGCCACAGTGGCTGAGAAGCAATTAAAGCACAGAGGGGCCTGTCTTGCTTGGGAACAAGTAACCTGCCCTGAGCACAGCAGGGAAGTTGAGCAGCCCTTAGAGGGAAGATGGGCCAACATCTCTCAGATCTATGGCCAGCACTCACAGAGCTGGCAAGGGAACTGCAGGAAACTAAATAAAATTTACAAAAACAAAAGACAACTGAAAAGAAACACTGCTCAAAGGCAAGGCTGAATACATTTAGCATTTATTTTCTAAACCTACCAACATCTATTTTATGGTGCTTTTTCTTCTCCTTTAAAACAAGGTTACACAGCTGTCACTTTTTAATTGAGATTTTTGGCACTGGGGTGGATGGGGGTTTCAGTGTTCTCCCCACCTGTAGTATATTTTCATCTTCTTTTGTCTCCTTCTCTCTTTCTGTCTCAATCCTTTCTTTCATGATGTGCTTTGGGAACTATATTTGCAGGTACGAGGCTTTTCATCATCTTTTTTTTTCCCATTAATGTTTTTCTCTACCTCCCCAGTTCTCAGCTGGCTCTGCTCTCTAACCCTCATGAAAACATACGAGGAGAGCAGGAGGAAGAACCACCATAGATTTTCTTTTAGAAGGTAGGATTTATCAATGCCGTTCGTGTTTTATACACAATAATTTTCACAGAGGGCTGGGCAAAGAGAAACGGCTGGGAATGTGGTGGGAAACACTGAGCTTCAGTCTCCGGCACAAGGGTGTCCCTGTGGCACCGGGGCCAGTCCCAGTGACCCTGCAGCGAGCCAGGCCGGGTCCCTTTCCCCAGCACAAGTGACAGCCTCCAGGAGGAACCTCCTGTGACAGGCTCCCGGTGACCATCGCAGAGTGCCGTGCTCGGGAAGCTCCGGCTGTCAGTCCCCGGAGGAGAGAGAGCAGCCTGCACTTCCTCAGCAGTCGCTCCTGATTGAATGTCTTTGGTCCTGTTCTCCATGACCTTACACTTTCTTTGGACATTAACACCTCTGCAAAGTGGGTGTTAAATGGTGCTGTTAGTGTCTGTACCGTGGTTTTACATCCACTTGAGAAGTGTAAATGATTCTACAAGATGCAGGGCACTGGAAAATCAGCTTTCCCCAGGCTCCAGCTGGCTGGGGAAATTCAAATTAACTCCTTTGGAATCCAGCTCCTACCAAAGAGCTCTTTTCTTTCCCAGGTTCTCAGGTTTTTTTTTACTGTTCTTGTAAACACAACAACTGAATGGCTGGTGTGTTTATTTTTCTAGTTAAAAGGAGCTGAGATGTCCTTGGCCAAGCAGGCAAAGACAGTCACTTTCTGCCTGGCTTTTAGGCCCATTTGAGAATTTTGCCACAGTTTCTGCTGAACTATGTGGCCCATCCAAGAAGCCCACGCTTTCTTTCCCTGGCTCTCACCCTGTGTGTGGGATGTGGTGGCACATGTTGTAGATGGAATAAGCTGACAGGATGAGTTATTCCCTGTGGTATGTGTTTGACTGACTAGGCACTATCTGAGAGTGTTTCTTCATCCTCTGAACTGTGTCGCTTACAATTTCCACACTCACTATGGGTAAGACTTCCCTCCCATGCTTTGGCCATCCCTATCCCTGGCCACGGTGACAGAACATCTGGCCTAGCTTCCTAAAAGGTATCAAATTTGGTGGTACCTCCAAATAAGAGGGGAAAATTTCAAAACTAACCATAACCTAAGGGATCCAGCCTTTCAGGGTATTCAAGGTTGCAGGCAATGCCATCAGCCTCAACAAAAACCAGACTTCTACTCCTCATGCAGCAGCAGTCAGCAGGGGAAAACCTGCAGTACTGCACACAGGGTCAAAGGAATGAACATCAGCACCTGAAATGGTCTAAGCTTGCCTAAGCCACTCAATACCCCTTGCAGTGCACCTTGCAGCACTACAGAAAGGTGGTGACCTTTGGGGGAAAGCCCAGCCAGGCATCTCACCTGAGCAGCAGCTTGGGGCAGCCCTGGCACTGCACACCCCTGTGGCTGTGGTTGTGCCTTCAGGTGTGGCCAGGGCATTGCTGTGAGCCCTTGCAAACAGGTGCTGCACAGTCACCACCGTCAGTGCTGGAATGATCTTGCCAACATTTGTGCCAGGGATTCACTGCTGTGGACTGACAGGAACTGTGAATTTGACCAGTTATCATGTGTTTTTCCTTGTACTTTTGCTGCTGCTTCATTTATCCTGGGAAGCTCCTCTCACCACTTATGTCTATTTTTGTAGATACAGACAGCAGTGCAAATCTCCAGTACACTGTCTGAATTAATACTCTGAATCTATGGCTGAGAGAAATGCAGAAAGCCCTTCATAATAGTAGGGTTTGAAATGAACTAAGTAACGTCAGATTTCTATTTTTGCCAAAAGTTTCATATTCCTTTATTTTCCATCTGTTTCAGGAATTCAAGCACAAAAAATATTTCAAAATTTGGTACCAAAAGAAATTTCAGATTCTGGCAGGTTTTAATCCAATAGAAAAGCAGATGTGAGTTCATGCTTTCTTTACTTCCATAAGAAATCTTTCTTACTGCCTATATCATTTCCACAGAGATAGTATTGCTTATGTCAACAGGGTTCTACAACATATAAATCACCTTTCTGTCCTTCTCTCCCTGAGAGAGAAAGAATATGTAGTGTTTTTCACTCAGGTTTTTCTTTCTCGGTATGTCCACAAGATAAATGAGTGCTCTGTCAAGTGAGGTTAGTGGGTTTAAGGAAGGCAAAGATTGTTTAGTGTCTTGGTGTGGTGAAATATAACACTTAATGTACATATTCTGCTAGTTCAAGATGTGTTTTAGGCAAGTTTTATACTGTTTCCATGATAAATTAATAGGAAATTGGACAAAATGCTGACTTTGGATTCTTGCTTGTGTTCAAAGTGTCCTTCAAACTTTATCTTGACTGAAGAGCCCTAGATAATACCCAAGCCAAGAAGAATAATTAATGGTACATTTACTGCTGTTCTAGCATAGACAAATACACTTTCAGTTTTACTCTGGACCAAAAATATTTTATGCACCTTTGATTTATCTTTGGGTAGACTGTTAGTGGCTGTCTGATACTGTCAAAGGTAAATCAAAGCCTTAATGAAGGATCGGTGTCAACCTATCCCACTATTTCAGGGAACATTTTAAAATGTCGGAGACCTCAACCTCCAATACTCCCTTACCTCTTCTCTCCAGTTTTAAATTTAGTCCCATTTTCTACAATGTGCACCTTACGGATGCTCTCCACATTCCTGCTATTAGCTAGTTTGCCGTGGGTCTTTTGTGTTGTGTTTTAGGGTTGTAATTCTTGTTATTTGTTTTTATTCTCTCCCATAAACCTTTGAAGTAAGGGATAAATTAGTTTTCCATGACAAGTAATGGGCATATCACACATCTACTCGTGTGTATGTACATCTTAAAACTAAAATGGGTACCTGATTCCTAGTGCTCCTATAGGAGAACAAGAAAACAGGTCATGTGCCTTTTTGGCTTTCAGGGCCTCCACATTAACAAAGTCTCATACCATGTTATGACAGCTCCAGCTTGGAATCCTAATTGGAAGATGTCATTTACTTTGCCATAGATTTAGGCACTTATTTACTTAGACATGTGAGTAACTTTCCTCTAGAGAGTTCAAGAAATGACATTACATGCTCCCACAGAATTCAAACAGCAGTATGTGCTTTAACTTAACAAATTATTAGTGTTTTAAAAGAAAATAGTTTTCAATGTCACAGTTGTCAAGTGCTATCTGATGGATGGAATTCTGCAATGGAATGTGAAACTTTAAGATAGTGTCTTCTTTTAAAAACTCTTCTGAGAGGCATTAAGCTCTAGTGTATCTAATTAATGCTTTAAATATTCTTTCCTATCAGTTCAATCTTTATCTATCTCTGTGCTGCCTTGTTACCCAATATGAACTGCTCATTGAAATCGATTGTTCCTGGTTTTTTCAACCGTTGATTGTTCTTTCATGGCTGAACATTTTAAAATAACAATATTGATTTTTCTTACATTATAGCCCTCCTCATAAGTCCTAACCAGAGACTGTCACTGTGGCCTAAGAACATGTGGGGACACTTAGCAGTTCTGAATTTAGAATGAAAAAGGTATGTTTAGTGCACTATTCATCCAAGCATGGATCTTAAAACAGTCTTTTAAGCATGGTCTTAAAACAGGATTCTATCTTACAACAGTGCTTTGGTTTATTTTTCTTGTAAAATTGGTGAAAATATTTACTCGCAAATGTGGAATAGTGTGACACAGGTCCTAGAATGTGCTAACTGGAATATCTTGTGTCTTCACAAGCCTTCAGTATACTGAGTTTCCACAATTTCATGGGATCAGAGTAGGACTAGAGAATAATTTCTGTTCTCTCCTCTTCTGCTGAGTGTGTAGAGAGTGTAGGGAATTGACTCCATCTCTTGGACCTCTGATGGCCCAGAGCACTCACCACGTGCTTGGAGGTGACTTTCAGGCTGGTACTCACTGGTGGCTGTGCAGGGAAGGATGTTCACCTCTGTCTGGTCTGGCAGGATTAGCAGTAGCATGGCAAATTGTGCTCTCATATTACTACAACACTCAGGCCTTGCTTTGGGGAAACTACTGATTGGATTGCTTTCCGTTTTCACAGGAGAAAGAGGAACAAACTTCTTTGTATATTATAAATGACAGGACATATCAGGAAGGTAAACGCAAAAAATAGGAAGTACAGTTGATCAGAAAATTAGAAATGGAAGCCTTTTTTCTAGAGACTTTTATTTTAATAGCAAAAGATGTTAAAATTCTGGTTTCATTTAAAACTATGAAGCAATTTTTGAATGTTGGTGTGTCCTAAGATTAATTTTCCAAGTGGAATGGGTTTTTTTTTTGATTTTAAAATGAATTTTTAGCATTAAGCAGGTTTTGCATATTAATAAAAAACTCAAGAAAAAATCACCCTTTTTGGTGCTGTTATTCAAGTTTAGGACCTTGGAATAGGAAAGACTAGAAACCTTGTTTCTTTTGGAAACAAGTTTCAAAATGATTACATTTCCACAAAACAAAAAAATCTGATAGGAATTCAAAGCGGCAGAGCATGACACACTGACACATAAACACCAGGACATTGGCCACAGTGTGGCCTTTCAGAAGAGCTGGCTGTGGGCATAGTGTCAAAGGACAACAGGAATATCAAGAAAACCCTAAAACAAGCCCTCAGGTTCATGAGAAGTGGTTGTCTCTGTGACCACACGAAATGATGTGACTGAAAACTGAGGCAGAAAAAAAATACTGTGTGTTGTGGCCTGTTCTGTAAGATAGAAACTCTTTTTCTGCAAGAGAAAGCCTTGTTGCTCTGGACTTGGCTGGTGAGATGAATTGTTACCTGCACCCCAGCCTGCTCTGCTTTTAGTCATCACATCATTGGAAACTTAATAGTTGAAGTGATTAACAGGAATATTTAGAAAAGGAAAAATCAGGTAGAATAAAAGCTGCTGCAGCAATTTGAATAACCATAGAAGAGAGAAGACATGACACTGAAAAGTCTGTAGCCTGACCCAAAAAATGTAAAATTATGAACAGACTGAACATGCTTTAGTGGAGGAAGTAAAACTAGAAGGGAGAAAAGAAACATTTATCCCTGTTGTAATTAATGGAGTTAAAACCAGGAAAACAGCCAAAGATATTGTTAAAATTTAAGGCTGACACAAAGATATTCAGAATAATTAATAAAAAAATAAACCCTGTAGGGCATAACTAAGTAAATGGGAAAGAATATTCAGGTGGTTTTAGCCCCTGCATCACCCATATTGATGCGTGGCCCTTGTGAAACTGTCCTCAGGACTGCGATACTGTGGGGTCAAGGTGTGGTGTGGATACAAATATTTTTACTCTGAAAACAATATAGAGTTTTGGGAAATTTTTTTATTATTTTGAAAGCTTGGTCCATTATTGCCAATGCAAACGTGGTGCAGGGGATGACTGCACAAGGGCAATGCTGTTAACACACAGCATGAGACATCATCCTTGGATCTTGGGTTCCAGACAGGGACATTTTGCATAAGATGTTCATCTCTATCTTCAGAGAGTTGGAAGTGGTCATGGGAGGTGTCAGGCTGTGACTCAGCTGTCAGGATCACGCTGTTGGTGTACGGTTGTGCTGTGGTTTATGGGGTGTGTGCGAGGCACTGTCGGACGCTTCCCTCGCGTGCCCACCTCAGAGAGAGGCGGCCTCGGCAGTCGCCATCGGGGGACACGTGGCTCACAGGCCGAGCACCGAAGACCACCGGGAAAACATTGTCATCACGGCTCAGCTTTGTGAAAGGGTTCTTTTGTGTTTCAGGGAAGACTTCTTAGCACCATCTGAGCAAGTCTTTAAACCTTCTCCCTGACATTTTTTGTCCAAGCTAACAAAATACTGTGGAATACAAACACCAGTTAAAACGAGCGGCCTAGTGAGTTTGGCCTGTATTATCTCCTTGTATTTTTCTTCTGCCCTTCTTTGTAAAGGGGTGAACTTTTAAATTTCTTTTTTTTTTAACAGCATGCAGTGCAGCAAGGCCTTTGGTCGTGATCAGGGCTCCTGGTCAGACTGATTTGGGGCAGGTTATTGAGGTAGGCCTGGAAACAGCTGTTGGGCCTGGGCTACAAACATCAAACTCCCTGCAAACTTGTGACAGCAACAGCAGCAGAGGAACCTGACACTACAGGGAGCTGAGAAAGGGTGGCTGCTGCAGGCATCGAGCCAGAGGACTTGTGTGTACATTGAAGCTGGACCAAGGTGGCCAGAAAATTGTGGGGTGCTTTGCTGGTGGTGGGCAGATGCTCATGAAGGCTTCCGTGGTAATCCCTGAAATACCCTGGATTTAATTTTTATATCAGGCTGCTTGCTTCTGCAGAGAACAGTTTACGGTGGAGTTTTGTGTTTACAGAGAACTGTTAGGCTGCCCTTTAAAGTGTTTAAATAATATTGTATCAACACGGTGCAGACTGATATGTATCTTAGCAACTGTGTCAAGTTCACGATGGGCTAAAAATCCAAATGGGAATCAAACAATCTGGAGCCTTAGAGCTTAGAAAGCTGAGAATAAGGAGAAAATTACAACATTATTCTGGGCCCAACCAATGCAGCCCTTCAGCTTCACACTGTGCTAATTGTAGGTTAACAAGTACCTTAAAATTATAATTAAAATGAAAGATACACACAGTATCTCCAAAAATTATAACCAAAACCAAAAATGGTCTTTGAAGGCAAGAAAAAAATTGAAATAACAGAAGTACAATTGAAGTTTGAAAGGAGTGAAGTCTAAAAGTAAGCAAAACACTGTTGCCTGGTTTTATTTACACTTTACACATCTATTGGTTCTTAAGTCTGGAAAACTGTCTTCGAATACCAGGTTGGATGCTGTATGTTTACCCCAAGCATATGTGAGCAAGAATAGGGGTGCAGGTCCTGCTGTAAACATGAGCAAATGCTTGTCACCCACTCTGCTATTGTAAAAAGTAATGCAGCTCTGAGCTGTGCAGAAACCAGAACTACAGGGAGTTTACAGGTCCCTGGGTGTGAGACAGGTTGAGTGGGTCATAAATCATCCCAGATCTAGCAACAGTCATTTGGCATCACATTCCAATGATCTACGTTCGTGGTCACCCCATTTATTGTGTGACTATTTCAAATCGCTCCTGAACATTCTGTGTGAGCAATTCTTTTTGCCTTGAACAGGCTGAACTGGTCCTGTCTGCAGTACCTGAGCTGGGTCTGCAATGCCCCTTACCTTAGAGAATGAAGTTTCCTCCACAAAGCACATTTCAGCTTCAAAGTGTATCATGCAAGAATTGTTCAAGTTTTCCAGATACAAATTTATACAGAAATTTGTCACTCCACTGATGGTTTGTATGAAGCCAATATTTAAAGGCATTGTTAGTTAAGCCTTTTAAGTAGCTTGAGGATCATTATAGGTCTGAGAGTTTCTAGTTACCAGGACTTTAACTCATGCCTCTCTGCCAGAGTTCTTACAAGGCAGCACTGTGCTTCTTCCGTTTGTGTTTTTCCTTTCCAAGAACAGATCCAAGAGAGAATGAAGGAATAATAATGGCCCAAACCAAAACTGACACAAAGCTTGTTTTAGGTGTTAATGTTTATGACCTTGTAGTTCTTGAATGTGCTGGGCAAATCGCTGCAGTAAATACCAGGGAGTCTCAAAAAATAGTCTGGGCCCCTGAGGTTCCAGCCAGGTTTTGGGGAGGGATGCACTGTGTGAGAACAAAACCTTCAGTTTGGCACATGGAGATTGAAGGATCAATTTGGTAAGATGGAGCAAGAAGGCAGAGTTATTCAAGTTAAAAGGATCTTGGACTTGATTCACTGCATGATGTGAAGAGGGCACAAGGGGTTTATATGGTTATGCTGCTTCTTGTACCGTGTGAACCTCTGAAGAGTGGAGGTCCCATCTAATCTTAAATTACTTTGTCCTTCCCAGTACTTATGTCATGCTCAAGATGTGAGATTTCACTGACTCTCTGTGCTCAGTAACTGAATCTGCCAGTTGATGACTTGAACCTTTCCCAGGAATCACAAGGGACAGTCTAAACATCTCTGCATTTTAAGACACTGAGAGCATTTCACCATATGAACTTGAGGATTTCTTGAATATCCCAATATACTGGGGTATTGGAAGAAGCATTAGAGAGGGGAAAGAACAGTAACTTCTAAAGTCAAAGAGGAAACTTATTTTTAAGAGTTAATCCTTTGGAAGATGTTAGATTTATTACAAATGTAAAGTTTGAAGATCTAAATAGAGAAGCAGTGGAGTGATTTCTCAAGAGCTAATAATCTGTTCCCAGCAAATATTTTAAAATAATTTACTGTGAAATCAATTTTATCAGATGATAAAATCATATGGGTCTCTTCTGTCATGCAAATTCTCTGAAATGAATTGTCTTTTTTTGGGTGAAATAACCTATTTTTCCATGCAAAAATTGTGGTTTTACAGGAAAGAAAATATTTTCTCCTCAGGAAAACTTTGCCTG
Source organism: Dicrurus megarhynchus (assembly GCA_013399195.1). NCBI lineage: Eukaryota > Metazoa > Chordata > Aves > Passeriformes > Dicruridae > Dicrurus > Dicrurus megarhynchus. The sequence continues at coordinate 3,219,645 of VXAD01010092.1, forward strand.
AAGAGAGAAAATGAAACTGAGAAGCTCTTTTCCTGTGAATATATTGCAGGGAGATGAAGATGCTGAGTACCCTGCAGTCTCATTTCCATTGAAGCAGCCAGTGAAGGGAGACAAAAATATCTGGGAGCTTGGCTACTCTCTGTCTGCCTAGGCTGTGTTCAGGTCAATTTTATTCCTGTGAAATTCCCAAGATCCCTTCAAGTAGACAGCAGGAAGACAAAATTCATTATCATTCTTCCAAAACAGTTCCTTTACTCCTAGAATTCCCTGTCAATAAAGGAGAAAAAGCCACATTTGTAAGTCTTTGGCCCCTCCTAGAAGGAAGAAATCTTTCAAAACTCTATACCCTTTTGAAGGAATGGATGTGATTTTCCCAACTATTCTACTTAAGACATTCATTGGATTTTTGTCCAACATCCAGTAGGGATTTTGGAGCAACACATGGGGAGTGCTTTGTGGTGAGGAGCGCTGTGCCTAGTGCAGGTGAAGCTCTGAGTTTTCAGTGGCTCTGGACACAGGATTGTCAATGTTTCAGGATGAAGGAGGCTGCCTACAAGGGCTCTAATCTCTAGTGGAGCTTCACAATCAGTATTGTATTAAATTCTGACAGTTGTCTAGTGAAACTACTTTTGTTTGTCAATCCCTGTTTTTTTCCATCTCTTCTCCCCTGCTTATCTTTCCTCTGGTTTATCTTCCCTTGCTTTCTGTCACCTTTCTCATTATGTATCACCCCCCTACTTTTCTTTCCATAGAAATTTCCTTCTTGGAGGTGGGAGGACAAGAAATTTGTTGTATTCAATCCTATTTCCCCCTGATAACAATATTTTTAACAGTCATGATATCTAAAGATATTGTCAAGATATGAGAGAAGAAAAGAACTAGAGAGTGACACCGACATTCCATCTGGTACATTTAGTTACAAAATTAAATGGCACAGCCTGAATGTTTCTGCCAATGATAGTTATAACAACAGCATGCACCATCTTAATAATAATGCTCTTCTCTCCCTGAATGGCAAGGTATTAATATGAATACATGCATTTTTCTTTTTATCTAAAATATTGTGATTTAAGGGCTTTGATCTATTTTGGTCTTTTTAATTTGCTCCCTATTCTGGAATTAATTTTGTTGATTGCTTGGAATTGATACTTACCTGGTACTTTCCAAATGAATAATATGTCCTTGGACCTCAAATAACAGATCAGACTCTGCTTGAGAAATTCAGAAAGAATTATGGCACATACATATTTGTCTAAGTCTGCCTGCTCTCCTGCTCAGCAGGTATGAGTTTGAGCTGCCTGCAATTTTAAATGAAAATCTTTGGGAATTAACTGTAAAATAATGATTTCCTGAGAAGTATTTCTGTTTCAGTAGAGTTTGTTGGTATTTTGTAGGAATAACTTTTTCCATCAGGAAAAAAAGGAAACACACCTATTTCTGTCCATGTTGTGCGAGAGAAAAAAAAAAGCCTGTGTAGCTGACAATTCTTTATTCTGCTTTTAGACACTTTTAGAGAGGGTATTGCAATTTTATGTAGCCCATGATGCACTAAGATGACTTCAAGAGCTTGAAAGAAATATTAATTCTCATTTCAACATTTGTATTTGACTGTAGATCACAGCTCTGAAGGGGATTTTGTCACTTGCCCCTCAGTTACAGTATTTGACACATCAGGTACTGCGTAGAAGTAAGTTATTCTGTTCCAGAAGAATGTATTTGTTTATTTCGCCTAGCTAGTCTCCTTTAGCAAAACTGCTTTTTTAAATTACTGTTCTGCTCCCAGATGTTGTTTAACATTCAGCTTCCCTCCTTTGGCTTGAACCATGCTGCAATGTTCTCATTTGTTTTGAGATTAGCTATGGTTACAATATTTGACTTCAGTGTTTTGAACACTTTGGAGTTAAATAGCATTTAAATCCAAGATTGATCATGTTGGGTTTTGCCATTAAATAAAGAGTTCCATCTGCTAAATTTAAAATTACTTTGGGTTGAGTAGTTTCAAATATTAACAGCAAGGCATTTAATCTTGAGCTTGCTTAAATTCTATTGTTTGAAATCAAAACCCTTCCACTGCCTTTATACTTGCTGTCCAATCACAATACAATCTTTAGAAGAGTGTTTTGTCCAATTTCATTAGACACAAAGATATAACAAGATGGCATTCTACTTTTTCATTCAGCACCTGGAAAACTTTCATTTAAACCTGCCAAAAATATGATTTTTCATTCTTCCTGAAATGTTTCAAATGCAAACAAACATGCAAAAACAACCCAGTTCTGCTGTCCTGTTGGTTACCACTTTGTCCATGCCTGGTTACTGCACAGACTGTGCTTGAGTCATGGGAATTACGTGCTGGTAAAACACTCCTGCACCTTTCTCAATAGCAACACTTGGGCTGATGCTTCAAAACAGAAATCACAATAGGAACGTGGGCTTCCCTGATTTCATGGGGACTTAAGATGTGACTAGATATTGTTCTCATCTCTTATCTCTAGGTTGTGGACAAAACCACTGAGCTCCACTCCCTGGGGAGCACTGCAAGCATGTGAGGAGCTACTCTGGAGGTGTTGAGCATCTTTGGGAAGGCAGGATTAGTTGTCATGATTTGTTTTTTGGGGTTTTTTTTTGTTTTGTTTTGTTTTGTTTTGTTTTTTATTGTTAAGTGGAAATTGGATTGGAGGTTCGTGTCAAGCAGTTATTTTACAGAGCATTTTGTATCAATTTTCTCTGAAAACAGTAAATTCTGCCTTAAGCCATTTTATGTAAATCATGTTTATGTATTTATTGGGAAAGATTTCCCAGTGTTCTTGCAGAAAATGGAAAACTTGAGTGAAGTCCATGGCCAAGCAATGCCTTCTCAGAAAACACCTGTTGAAGGGACTGTTTCAGGAAGGACAAAATATGTGATACAATGATACTGCCTTTTCCTTGTCAACTTCAACCTCCCTTCATGTTCTTCTCTCAGTTAGGGGGTTTTATGTCCCTGCAGTGAAAAATATCCCTGATGAGGAGTGTTCTCCTTTTTTTTATACTTCCTTTATCATAAGGGTATTTCTTCCATTATATCCTATTTACAGATTTGTTATTTCACCTCCCCTCTCTCTTTCTTTTCAACATACTAAGGTATTAAGAAAGGAAAGCTGGTAGATGAATTCCTGAGTGCAGAGATTTAAAGATTTGATTCCTATTATGCAGAGTACTTTCATCTCCAATTAAAAGGAATAATGAATGAATCTGTTTTAAACACAAATTCAGTCACCAAATTATTTCCTTTTACCTATGCTACTGTGGTTTAAAATTTTCATACAGCACTGGATCTAATCAAAATTCTCCTTTGAATGACTAGGAACAGAGTCTTAACATACTGAAATTAAAATTTAAAAAGAAATCATTAAAAAATTAATTTTGAGCTAAGACATGGCTCATGTAGAATTTTCTGCTTCATTTTAGAAGCTGCTAGTTAATTAGGAAAAGGGTGAAGAAACTTCATTCACTATTGCATAACTTATTCTGTATCTTTTGATGAATTTTTAACATCTAATATATAAACAGGTAATCAAGGATTGCATCACTGCATCACTCTAACCAATGCTCTAAGTTCAAGATTCAGTCAAAAATAATTTCTTGTCTTTGTGGACTTTGGGGCACACGAATATATATATTCATTATTTATGCAACAGAGCAAATGTGAGGACATGTATGGTTATAAACTAAGGCAAATTGGGTGAACTATATGTGTCCTCAGGAAAAAAAAAGAAAAAAGTTTAACAGTGTAATTAGAAAAAAAATCAATGCAAAACTTAATCTACTAATCCCTTTCCTTAAGGTCTTTGACTTTTATAGAACCCACATCAGACTCTAGTTACAATGATATTTTTATATAAAATGCATTAAATATTAGCACTAAAATAATTTAAGTTTGCAAGGTAGATATTATCACTCAATGAAGATGCGTCTTAAGAAAAATACAAACCCGCATAATGATTTTAAAATAGTGATCAGTTTTGTGTGCTTTCACAAAGTGGTAATTAGTCTTTGAGTTTTATTATTTGTCTGTTAAAGATGAACATAGCACATTAAAAAAAGAGAGAGAAAAATTATATACGGTGGCATTTACTGTGTGGGTCACAGGAGAGTTTACTTCCTCAAAATCTTCCAGACCACTGTAAGTCTAACACCCATTAAATTAGGAATATCAAAAATACAAATGGAAATTATGAAAGTGAGGTATGTGTCAAGTTAATTTACTTTTGGTTACTATGTTACTGCAATTTTGTCACAGTTAACAAAAACTAGGAGACATTTTCTTATTTAATTTTCATTCTTCAGCAATATGTAGCCTGGCCAGCAGAAATTTTAGTTGGTGAAACAGAACCAGCACCTAGATTCCAGCAATCCAAGAATGACCAAAAAACTGAGGGTAGGAGAAGGTTTGCTGATCTGGAAGCTTTTCCAGGCAGTTTGGTGTGGTCATTGCTATTTATGGATGGCTGGGTATTGACTTGCTTCAGAAACTGAAGTGTTCTTATGTCAGACTCAGAAATAAAGTTGTGTATATGTTTATAGGTACATATATAATTGTGATAGGTATGTGTTTGTGTAAGGATGGTGAAGGACTGCATTTGTTTGCACTTCCGCTTAGCAGTTTTGCTAAACCTGCTCTGCGAAAGTGGAGCTACAAAGCCGAAGTCTCAGTTTCTGAGAAATGGTGGCATTGTACCTGTTTGCTTAACTTTAGGATGCACTCAATTCACAGAGATTAAATGTTTGGATGGATTTGATATCACAGTCAAATTTTCATAGAAGCTGCATAAAGACATTGAAATCTGGTCAAAGCAAACTCTATAGCAACTGAGGCCTGCCTTGGATGCCTTCCACAGTTTGCTTTTCATTGTGCTAGAACTGATTGATCCCAGAGTACAGATGGATTCTTGAGCTTCAGAGGTTAGCTGCATACCAATATTACCCTGGCATCATATCTCAAAAATAATCAGCTGTTTAGTTCTGAATCTTTTTTCTCAGTCTTTTTCCTGCGTTTGTGATAATCCATCTGCCAGAGCCCTAATTTCTATTGTTTTGCAGCTTATCTGAAAAATCTGATTTTCGCATCTTTATGTACCACCTGGCTCACAGAAACGAAACCGAATATGAACCACAACAAAGAAAATAGAGTTAGGTTTTTCCCTGACAAATCTTTATTGTAGATGAAACTATTCAGTTCCTTAGGGACTAACTGAATGTTTCTTCTTGTGCTACACTTATCTTTTATCAAGGCAGAGTTTTTTTCTATTATAAACGCCTTTCTTATATGTGCTGTTAATAAATTATTTTGAGGAGTACATGAGGGAAGAGAAAAAGTGAGGCTCTAGTATTACTCTTCCCTCTGTAAGCCTGAATATTCCGAAATTCATAGAATCTAAAATATTATCAATTTTATGTCTGAATGAAATGACCTTACATTCACAGAATACTAAGGACTAAAAAGATGCTAGCTAAAAATTCTGCATTAAGAAAATTTCAATGCATTGTTATGCACTCAAAAATCAGGAAATGATAGCATTAAGACTTTGTGTCTAACCAAATGCGCTGCCTTCATATTGTCATGACAATACAATCTTTGGATTGTAATAACAGACTGCAGGTAGTACTGCTATTATATCTTATGGGCTCATATCTGCCAGCCTAATGCACTTCTAGACTAGAAAACAACTCTATTTCGGATTTTTAAAAAAAATAATATGACATTTTCATGTTTCAACTTGTATACTCTGAGAGTTTTCAAAATCCTGGGGAAAAATCTGTGCATGACAGAGGAGCCCTTCCCTGGCAAGGCTGGTTACCTGGCAGTGAAAGCATCCCCTGCACTTTTCCTCTCAACCCTTGACCAACACTTATATCATGGAGAAGTGTTGCAGTCACCCATGCACTTCAGGATAAAAAAGGTGCTATTAGAAAAATATTTGGGAGAAGTCTTTCAGAATTGTGAGTGCTGTTCATGGAACCTCCTATTAGAACTGCAGCATTTACCAGGGTTGGCCACAAAATGTCCAACATAACCACAGGTTCTGCCTGCACTTGGAAATGAAGATACTGGTGATAAATTGTTCGTAAAAGTTCACTCAGGAAAAATTTTACTTCATCTTCTGATTTTTATGCTAGCAAAGGATCTGCGGAGTTATGTTGTGATAAATGTTGGGCTTTGTGTTTGGAGATGACAGAAATTTAAGGCATTATCAGTATTTTCAACCAGTTCTGTGTGGTTATATTTTCTGTCTCTTGTATTGTTCGAGGGGTAGTCATGAAGTGAAAAATTTCTCCAAGTCACTTTTGCACAATTTTGGCCCAGGAAAAGATGCTGTGTTTAAATTGCATTTAAACCCTGGCCATTAGTGCTGCTACACTGCTGTGCCAGCACAGGGTCCTGGGCTTCTTTCCTTTCCTGTCTTACATGAATTTTACCTGCCAGGAGCCCATAGAATCAGCTACATCTCTTGCTGAGAGCAGCTTCACCCAGCCACAAAGTGTCTACCCGTGTGCACTCTAAGATCCCACTATGCAGTGAGAACGTGCTAATAAATAAATAAACCTGGCTTGTTCTTTTGCACAGGCTCCATCAACTCCCTCTTTCACTGAGCACAGATCAGAAGGAAGTCACTTAAATCCAGTGAAATCCAGACTCCTGAGTGAAATGAAATAGACTTGGGATAGGTCTTGCACAGTAAAAATATACCTTTTTACTATGCACCCTTGAGGGCTGTAGTAAATATGTTACATTTAATGTAGTGTTTTCATGAGCTGAGAGCACAGCCTGCTGAATTTTTTGTCTCTGATTATTTAAGATTGTATCATATCTAAACTTCTACTTTCAATAAGATCTGCTATGATTACTCTGGGGATGTGAAAGCCAAAGCACAGGCATTATCAGAGGGTTGTTTTAAATAAATATTTGTTTTTATTTGTTTTTTTTCTTTTGCCTGACTACTTTCACCAACTGTTGAGCATCTTCTCCCATGATAAACCAATTAGTGCCAAAAAGTTAATGAGAGGGATGCTGTGTTTTGGGACAGACTGGTAAAAATTGCTGGGGAAGGTAGAAATTCCTACTCATGAGAGAAAAGCAGGATCTTTATTCATGGGTGGCACATGCAATGAAAACCTGGTCAGTCTATTGGGGCATACTTCCCACATCACTGGCTTATTTATACCTTATGCTGACAGAAACAGGGGAAGTAACAGGGTCTACTGGATTTGCATGGGATGTCCAGGCAGTATTGGAGAGCAGAAGAGGAAGGCAATTAAAAGGGATCTTCTTGTGGTGGGTTTATTTGGCAGACTTTCTGCCTCTCTACCTATCCCCAACCCATTTTGCACTCTCCCTTGGTCTGGTCTTAACCTCTGTTTTCTCCCAGTCTTGCTCTCTTGTATCTGTTCTTCCTTCCTATATGAACAATCAGCCTGTGAATCCTCTCTCAATGAGAGCCTGGAACTGACAAGCTGAGGTGTGCAGGAAGCAGCCTGTTGTCCAGATCACTCTCTGGTCAAGATGGGAAGAGTCTAACAACTGCTGAGCACTTTGCTGCATTTCCTGTTATGGTGTTTAGGCACTCCTTACATGCATTTTGTAGTCCTTTCTTGTCTCTGGCTTCCAAAGAACTTCCAGAGAACTCCAGGTTTCAGGCTTCGGGGATATACACGCTCTCCTTCCATGGGATGGTTGTGCAGAAGCCAAAGCATGTCCAATCACTCTCCAGACAGTGTGGTGCGAGCTTTCTGAAGGATATGTCAACTGTGGCAAATTGGAATGACTAAGCCATAGTCTTAACCACTAAGGATTGTATCGCTACATTTTTCAGACAAGAAAAATGCTAGAGAGTAAATCAGATGCATTTTTAAACCACAGAGCAGAATGAAAGTGGTGGTTATGGTACAAGCTGTTTTATCACCCTAGCAATTTTCCAGTGGTCTCAACTATAATTTTAGTAAATCCAGCTGTGGTGTTTAGTTAAAAAAAAAAAAAAAGAAAGGGTGGTTTTTTTGCTTTTTAAGGTTTTATTTTCTTTAATTGACTGACTTTTCACATACTGTAAAAGGTCAGAGATGAATGGTAAATGTTGATTCATTTCTGTCAAAGCTCTACCTGCTTCTTTAAAAACATTTTGTTGTCCTTTTGTCCTGAATTTGGCATTTTTTCTGTAACAATCTGTATCTTGTGGTCTAAATCAGCCTTATTCCAGCAAAGGGAGGCAGGGTTGGCATCTTTGAACTAAAGACAGAAGTAGCAAGGTTGTTCTTTTATAATCCCCGAGCATACTTTTTGCAAGCCTGCTCTTTAATTGTGGTGAACATGATGGCCAGCCTCCCTTCAGAGCACTCTTCCAGGGAGCACATCTTTTTTATTTTTGGCTGGGAAATGAGAGGGTGGCCTGGCACGGAGCAGCATTGCTGGAACTCACCCGTCCCTGCCAGCAGTGGCTCCCAGATGTTTGCAAGATCATGTCTGAAGCTATGATAGTCTAAGAGTATAAGGCAGGCAGGATCTGTGTGCAGAATTAATAGTTTTTATTACATTTATATTCTTGGGAAAAGATATACTTTCAAGCACTCAGCCTGTCTTCATGTCTGACATTGTGTTCTGCATGGCCTACCATGGGCTGACAGGCTGAGTGCCTGCCAGCTACTCTGCTTTTCCCAGCTTCCTTTCTTTTCCTGTGCTAATCGAGGCTATTACCTCTTCCTACAAATGCTGACTCTATAGTATTGAGCCTTCAGCAGGTGGCAGAGACTAAACTAGTCTGGATTGCATCATCACAAACCTGAGGTGGAACAAGTCAGAGGTGGCCCATCCTGAAATGAGGGAGAGTGTGTGTTTCTATCCTGCTAAGTCCAGGATTGATTTCTCACTGTATGCTCTGCCTATGACAATGACCCTGAAAGGTGACAGAAACTGTTATTGAAAGAATGAGGTTATTGGATAATATGAACCTAGAGAGGTTTGCTTGAACAGTCCTTAGCTGCTTGCATAGTTTCTACACAGGTTTGGGGATTTTTCCCCCCTTTCCTTGACACCGGGTGTTGTTTTACAGCAGGTCCCTTAGTCAATTCCTTGCACAATCATACTAGAGCTGAACAATAATGAAGAGTGCTATAGAAGTAATGACTTAAAGTATCCTTCTCTTAAAACTCCTAATAGTTTAATCAACACCTACTAGAAACACCAACATGCATATTACAATGATATCTCAACTTCTGCGTATGACGATATGAATATCCAAAGTATACTTGGAAACTTCAAATAGTATCATTTTTATTGCCTCTTCTTACTCCAATTTTTTTTCCATATAATTCTTCTCTGAACAGCAAAATCTAATGAAATTAATTGTTTATGTCTCTAATTTGGCTCTGCAGCAATCTTGTAGTGGTAATTGCCAGGTGTTTCTGCTCATGGTCAGCCACTCCTCACTTTGGTATATAATCCTTAGGAGGTGAGTAAGAAGTTTCTTGGAAGGTATTAGTTTCCTGGGTTCCTGTTTGGGCCTGCTGAAAGACCTCTCACTAATTATTAAATGAGACATGCAATCCTGCTGAATTACAGTGTAAAATGTTACACCTGTAAAAAGTTCTGCCAGATAAAACAGTCTCTGAAGCATAACTGAATGTATCAATGTCAAAGTCAGCTTTGTCTGTGATGGAGTGAAAAATTTTACATCATGTAAACAACATGTAAACAACATCTCTTTAAGTGCATCCACAGCTTGTCACTAAATTAACCACACCGAGCTGTGATAAAAGTGCCACCCTCAGCACCTGTGTCCACTTTGGAAATCTGCCGTTACTCTTGTTAAGGGTGACGAGGTTCAGCTGTTCTGGGAGTGGTCCCTTCACCCAGGCACTGCACAAAAGGAGCCCTGGGAGGACCTGGGGCTGCTTCCGGCTGGGTGTGAGAGTGCAGCTGACCTGGTTGCCTTGGAGGTGAGGAGGGCTAGGAAAGTTTTGTAGTATAATTTAGAAGAGCGATACCATAGAGTTTTAATTTTAGGATTTTTATCTTACTACTCTTGAATGTGGTGAGCTAAAATCTCTTTGTTACTAAGGCATCTTTCTTTCTTCTTTTAGAGACAGCAGCAGTTGCAGACTGAGAACTAAGTAATTTTCTCCAGAACAAAGGCGACTTTTCCTAGAGCACCTGCAAAGCTGCAAGTAAAGGTAAGTTAGAGAACTTTCAAGGTATCTTCTTATCTAAAAGTCAGCATTCCGTGTATGTGTACTTGGGATTTGGTATGCATTGAGGGGCATGTATAATAATCATCTTGATGTGTTTTGCTTGGAAATATCAGTGATGATGAAGTCTCCTAGGGTAACAGTTTTTATTACTATTGTCTGCACCTGTTAGAAGAACACAGAGCTGGGGTTTTTTTGTATATTTCTTGTTGCTTCTGAGTTATTTTGATTTAGATCCTTCCATACTTAGTGTAAAGGATTTTGAAGCTATAAGTTCTTTTTTGAGGTGTATCCATTTAACAACATACAACACAGATGTAAAAAAAAAAAATACTCTGCTTGAAAAGGAAAAAGGTTTAAAAAATAGTGTTGAAAAACAAATTTACTCTAAGGAACCTTCTGAAAGTCCTTCAAAAACAAGAGCATTTTTGAAACTTTAAACTTACTATTAAAAGAAATAAGCTCTGAAAATGAAAGCATTGAATGAGACCAGGTTTGCTGCATATAAGCTGAGGGCAGCATACCTGTGTTTGAGGGGGAAAGTTCAGAGAAAGGTGAGGGAGCTGGGGAAGGATCTGGAGCATGAGTCTGATGAGGCGCAACTGAGGGAACCGGAGAAATGGAGGCTCAAGCAGAACCACAGAGCTGTCTACAGCTATTGAAGGGAGGTTGTAGTGAGGTAGGAGTCAATCCCTCCTCCCCTTTAAGAAGCCATAGGACAACAGGCAATGGCCTCAAGTTGCACCAGGAGATGTTTAGATCGGGTATTAGGAAAACTTTCTTTGTGAAAAAGGTTGTCAAGCCCTGGAACAGACTGCCTAAGGAAGTGGTGGAGTCACCATCCCTGGAGCTATTTAAGATGTGTAGATGTGGCACCTGGGGACATGGTTTTGTGGTGGACTTGGCAGTCCTATGTTAACAGTTAGACCTGATGATCTTAAGATCTTTTCCAACCTAAATAATTCTATGGTTCTAATGAAACCTTCATTATCTAACCGCATGTGCATAACATAGTAATTCAGAAAACTGGTGTTCTTACTCATTTGATCAAGTTGAAGGGACTTTCTAATGTTATGGCTGTTTGTACCATCAAATATCTTTCAACTGTATGTGTTGTTCCATGGCTCCTTTCATCAGGACTTAATCTGTGATTTAAAACTCATGGTAATGAGTCAGGTTTTTGGTGGTTTCCGCATTGCATCTGGAAGAAGCATTACTTTATGATAAAGCTTTAATTATTTATAGCATTAGAAAATCCTAAAAGTGGCTTAATTTATTCCAGCTTAGCGTAACACTGGGCCTTCCTAGTTGCTTCCAAATAGCTTCTTACTGTACATATTAATAAGAGGCAAAGTCTTGTTTAAAAAGAAATTTTACAGAAATTTTGGAGGAAGCAATCAAATAATAAATTTGCTCTTCCTAGCAGGTGTAGGTCTCTTCTAATCACAAGAACAAGATTGTACTGATGAGTTTGGCCCTTGTATTTTAAAATGTGTGGAATTGCCAATGTTGGGGTTTATATGGCTACATTACTTTATTTTTTTGTGCATGAATGAAGAGACCAGGAAATTTGAATGTTGAATGAAGCTCAAAATGGAGAAATGAACAATATAGCATAAAGATGATGCAAAGCTATGATGACTTAGCTGTTAACATAGTTCCTAGTGCTGTGCTGATCTCCATGGTAACTTTTATGCTTGTGTTTCTTCACCTGGAGCAGAGAGGGCTTGCTCAGCAGGGGAGGAAGGTGAGGTCTCTTTTGTTCTGGTCCATCACAGCCTCACCTAGATGTCTGATGGGCTGCCAGTAGCGTTGCTGAAACTGTATTTGAGAAAGGTAGAGGCACCTACTAGAGCAGGTCTTTGCCCTGTGTATCTTCCAGTCCTCTGCACAAAGCAGAAACCCAAAATCAGTGATAGTTGTGCAATTCATTAAATGTGAAGTAGTGCCTTGCCAGCTCTGGTGCCTGAGGCATGGGTTTCATTAAACATACCATCTTCATAGAGTGCCTAGCTCCTTAACTGTAAATGCTAGTAATTAAGTCATCCAGATTTTTAATGGGAGCCTTGAACTTAGTTGCCCTGGATCTTGATCTAGTCTTGTTTCAGTTTTAGAACAGAAATCCCCTAACCCCATTTGCTCTAATAATTGCCTTATCAATAAAAGAAGCAACTGTCTTGTGTGGCCATGCATCTGGCATGTAATATTAAGACTACAAAGCAGTTAAAAAGATGGAGTTGTTCAACACATAATAGAAATCTGAATAGGTGTTCAGAAAAAATGTCACATCTGTCAAATATCTTTGTCTTCAATGATTCTCTAGTGCTAGTTGTTTTTCTTTTTTTTTCCTCAAATGCAATGCAGTCACCTTGGACCCTGAAGTCTAAGTTACAAAATGTAAAAAAGAGCTCAGTTTCAAATAGTTGATCAGACAGAATAAAAGTTCTACAAAACTTGAGTTGATTTGTCTCCCTAAGTCAATGCAGGATTTATGCATGCAACTAATTTTCAGTAGTCTCTGAGCCTCACACAGTGTTGCTGTGTGTAATACCTGGCTTGGCCTAGGCAGAGAACTGATGCACAGGCCAGAGGAAAACTTTCTGCGTAGCCAATCCTCCCCATTTAAAACAGCAAAAACCAGCTCAGCTGGAATATGTACATGTGCATGTATGTGTGTACATAAATAACTGCAAGTATAGGCACACACTATGCATAAACAGCTCAAGAGAAATCAGTGAGCTCCCCAACAGAACCAGAGAGAAGAAAAAGTGGAAAGTAGGGTACACAAATCTGTGGGGAGTTGAGAAGGGACTGCTTTCTTCAGTTTCCTGGGAGACAATTTGACATAGAAACAGAAGAGATCCTGGCTCAAGCAAAGGAACGGGTTAGTGGGTGCTCTTTAGAGGGTTTGTTCCCACGCATAAGCTTTCAGAAGTTTTAAGGCTTATTTAACTGTATGCCACTTCTAAACATCATCAAGTAGAACTAATTACTGGTTTTTATTTAATTATTTTCCAACAATACAGACTTTACTGGCAAACAACTTCTTTCCTCTCAAAACTGACTTTGTAAGGGTGGGTAAAAAAAATGTCAAAAGTTTGTGGTTTTAAGGAGATTTTTCTAAGGTTCTCAGACGTAAAATGCAGTCAAAAGCTAAAAATGACGCACCCAAATATGAAGTTTAGATAAAATTGGACATTCTAAAAATACTTGAAGTTGGTCTTGCTTCTGTTAAGTTTATGGTAGTTACAAGAAATTCTTGTGTTTGATAACAAACTGAATCCTGATTCATGTACAGTATTAGACTTATCCTGGATCAGGTATTATCATCTTGTCAGTGGCAATTATGTTCCAAGATTTCTATAGGCATCTTTAATTTCTTGTGTGTTTTCAATTACTCTGTTATAAAGCTTCTCTCTAAGTAATATTTCCTGGTTTCATGAGGACAGGGTTCTGAGGGTTTGCTCACTAAGTACAAAAGTAAGAAAGAATCTTGGTGGTATAGAAATTGTGGCCCCTTTTGGTATGAAGTTTCAGAAAGGATGCATTAGAAATAAGAGCAAATGTAGAGAACTCCAAAATTAATTAGGCTATAAGGACATGCTGTATATTGAAAGATGTCTGCTTAGTCCATTAACTTCTCCAAGTAAAGGTTAAGATGTTGCTTAACAGTGGTCAAGTGTCGTTGTAGGGAAAAATTATAGAGAGCTCTTATATTCAGCTGGAAAAGACAGAAGTCTAATCATGAAAAGTGAAGCTTTGTAAATTCAGACTAGAGATAAGGCAGTCCCTTATCAGTAAGGGTTATTCATCACTGGAACAACTTACCTAGACACATAATAATTTCACCTCCACTTAGTGTATGAGTGAAGATGTTTCTAAAAGAGATGCTATAACTCAAAAGCAAATTATGGTCTTGAAGCATAAATTATTGGGTGAGGTTCATTGGCCTGTGTTATGCAGGAGACGAGACTATACAGTCTTAATAGTCCCTTTTTGCCTTACTCTCTGTGACTAAGTAGCTGCCAGCAGGATTATTTCAACGTATAAATCCATCTTAGAAGAATATCCCTATTGAGCTTGATGAATTTTGTAAGCACACTTTAAGTTATTGTCCACAAGCACTTGACTGGCACTGCATGTAGGAAAAAGTCTTCTTGATTTTCTAAATGTCTCCTTGTAGTCAATCCCAATCCATTAGAGCAGTAATGGTAGGAAAATATCTCTGTTATTATCAGCCTTTTTTGCCTAATTCCACTGAACTATCTAGTGAAATCCTAGTAAGGCTGCTGGCATATTTACAGCTATCTGCAAAACTATTACAGGATGATGGAATCTGAAGGACAGCTTGTGATATCAGTAAAAAACACCAGATATTACATGTGGGGAAAATGTAATAAATTAACTGACATAGTTACAATTGATAGGGTAATAGCCCAAATTCACAGACACTTTAATAATGGGTGATATATAAATATGCTTACTGAAATCAATTGGGCTATTCACATTGTCTAGTAACATGCAGGAACCTTGTTTCTTATCCTACCTAAATATCTGAGATCAGACTTTATATAAGCTCGTACAGATCTACCATATGTTTAACACCCTATCTCAGCAGACTCCTAACACTGGTACAAAAGATTCCAGTACTGGTGGTGAATGCTTCTGGAGTCAGAGCTCAGTTGTAGCTGTATTTTATTGTAAACAAAGAGGACAAGGAATACTGCCTCTTGGTGCATGATAGAGCAGCAACTTTCACCAGCTAAAGATACAGAGGTCTCTTTAAGGAAAGAATTGTTGGCCCTGAGTGTGACTTTTTTTCAAAAACAGGACCTCAAAGGACACCATGTTCTCTTCAAGGTCAAACTGACACGAGCGAAAAAAGTCTAGATGAGTTACAGGAAAACAAAACCTTTTGTGTTCTTTGTACAGACTCCTTAAAGGAGCATGCCAGGTTTGACATCATGGAATTCAAAACAAAATCTGACTCTTATTAACTGTAATTAAAATATGCTATTTGTGTCAGCTAAGTACATAATGCCCTTAAAAGATCATTATCTTGGCATCTGTCAAGGTTGAACTGTCTCTATAGTAAAATCTGAGAACAGATTTCAAAACTGACTAGATTCCTCTCAAAACCCATTAAATCCTAGTAACTCAACACATCCTCATTGTCAACTTCCACTGAAAATGTGTATTTATTTCCCTGAAATAATTGTAGTCTAACCAGCAGGAGTCATATGCTCTGGTTTAATTTGTGACTAACTTAATCCTGTATTTGATAGCTACATGTCGGATGGTCATACAGGCTACGGAAGTATCTTATGTTCTTCTAAGGGTGGATTTAAACAGACTTCCCTGGAAAGCTGGTTTGGGCCCAGCTGTCTCTTCGCAGCAGGGTGATGTTAGTGAGTGTTCTGGACTCTGGCAGGGTTTGCTCCCTTTTCTCTGTGGTGTCTGCAATATGGAGCCCAGTGCTGGGCAGTGAAGGATGCAGGAATGGGATTGCCAGGCCCACTTGTGACTGCTGCTGTCCCAGCTTGCCCCATTCCTAAGGGGTTGGCTGTCAGCCCTTCTGCTGCATGTAGCAGGGACAGTCCTTGCTACCTCGGGGTGTGGCTGGGAGCAACCAAAATTCAGAGTGAGGCAGGGCTTTTTTTTGTGGCTTGAGAACTTCTTTGGCTGCTGGACTTCTGCACAGGCTTGGTGAGTCCCTGCCATTGTGCTCAGCTTGCACTGCTGAATGGTGAAAGCTTTATCCCTTTCTGGAGAAACCCAGACGGGCAGCACCAGTACCGCAGGTGGGATGGTGTGTGGTAGTTCTTGACCAGCACATCATGGCTGTGAGTGCCCAAGGGTGTGTTTGAACTACTTTTGTCTTGACTGTTGCAGGTGTAAGTAGCCTCTAATGTGGTTCCTATTGTTACCTGGCTTGGTTTTATAAAAAAGGGTAAAAATTAGTCCTAAATAAATTCTGGTTCTTCAGGCTGATCTGTAGTCTGAATCTCATCTCAATCAAAACTGAGACCAAGTTATACCTATTCAAGGCCAATTTTGAGTGCATTCCTAGTACAGTTTTCTTTCACTTCCTTCAAGAACCACTGTGAGAGTTTCTATAACTAATTTAGCAACAATAACTGCATTGATAGATGGTGTTCAAATGTTCTCAAAAAGCTTATGAACAGGGATCAATTCCTGCAGCAGTGTTAGAACATTGGCCAGGGCCTTTTGATTGAAATTGATAGTACATTCTTGGACTGGACTGCAGTAGGCTCATTTATCCCATGATGGAAAGTGGTATTTTGAGAATGGAGATCAATGTTGCAAAAGACAGATTTCCTAATTAGCTTTTGTTACTAAATCCTACACTAGGATACAAGTCATGACTTGTGGCAGCATTCTAAGGTGTAGTTTTGACCTGCTAAAGTTGTTTATAGGAACAGTGAGAAAAGTAGTTTTACTGGGGATGAGCCCCTTTGCTCTAGGAAGGAAATTATCGGTAAGTCAGAAAAATGTCCAGGTGGCTGTGTGTTCTTACAGTACTCTTATGGCACTCTTGAAGTTTTCATTGAAAACATCTTTAATAACACAGTCTCTTTCCTACTTCCTTTTAAAATCCTGGTAAAGCTTTGCAGAAACTTTAACAACTTAAAGGATTGAAATTGTGTTTGAAAAGCTGGCTAATGTGGGTTTGATATCTTTTCATGTAGGCAAAATAGTTACCTGCAGATAGTGACAAGTGTTCAGAAATGCAAACCAGATTGAGGTAAACAAAGCATCATTGTGGAATTTGAGGTAAACAGGATGCAAACAGAACATTTGGAATAAATGTGCTATTTCTAGAACAAGCAATTGTTCAGCCTTTCTTTTTCTAATAACTTTTTATTAAACTCATTCTTATAGAAGGAAAAAAATCTTTGTGTAATGTATAATAATTCTCAGAAGAGATTCTATCACAAGTGTGTTTAATAATGCTTATTGTTGCATTACACATTTGGAGGACAAATGGCTCCTTGTAGCAAGCTTCTACAACATCCAGTGCAGTCAGACAGGGCAAGTTTGCAGTGTTAAAGTGAATGAAGGTGAAAGGCATTATTAAAGAAAAAAAACTACGGTTATTGAGTATAGATTCTTAGCATCACAGTTATGTTCACAGTCGCTTCCTTACCTGCTTTCTGGAGAGATGGGGAGGGAGGAACAGACACATTTTCTCTTCCCAAATGGTTGTCAAGCAGCTAATCATAGTACCTCTTATTACTGTCATTATTTTGTTGTAATGGAGATCAGTGCCCACTTTAAAGAAAAAAATCTAAATTCATGGGTTTACCTATCTTCTTAAAAGACCAAATTCATGGGTTATTTTAACATCTGACAAAATAAGGACTGAATGAAATGCAATGCAATCTAGTTTAAGAAAAAATTTCTAGAAGCACAGCCTTGCAGTCACTGAAGCCAAGGGCAAAATGTCAGTTTTCTCTCTGCAGAAGGAAGATGTGGTAGCTGGTTTTTTGATAGAGAAGGATAGGGGTTTTTTATTATTATGTAGCAATTTGGTGAGAATTAAATAAAGACTTGAGCTGTCAATTTAAACAGAAGGTATCAAAAACATAATTATTTCTTTAGATAGATTGAGAGTTGAACAGGTATACATTATGAACTGAAAAAAATTGTCATTGAAAATTCTAAAGACTTGAAGGGTTAATGGAGATAACTTCCAAGGAAAACTTTTGACTATTTGGGATGGGGTATAAATATTGTCTGAAAACCAGGAATTGATCATTTGGGAGGTGTCATGAGTTTCTGGCCTTACTGTGATGTGGGATGCAATTTTCCTGCAACATGGAAGCAAGGGGCATCCATCCCATAAGTCAAATGATACTGCAGACATTTAAAAATAATTTTTAAATTTTTGGATGAAGTCTGTATACTGTCAATGTATATAAAATACTTTGTGGAGTGCAGATTTGTTTCACAAAAAAAAAGACAAGCAAAGTGCAATTTTCCATCAAAAATATTTTTAAAATTTATTCTTCTGAATATAAGAAAATCATACAAATTACCATAAAAACTCTACAGTTTTTATCAGGTATAAATAACAGCATTTATTTTCCATTGTGTGCTTATCTGTCAAAGGTTAATTTTATAGCTTTTACATCTAATTAATTGTAATGCTCTCCTGGTAAGATTTCCTATGAAATTACCTGTTCTGGTGGAACCATTAAAACAAGGCAGGCAAATGTTTCTTATGCCTTTGTAACCACTTCCTTGGTCTGAAGGGCAGAGCTTATATTCTTTTCCTTCTGGAGCAGCTCACAAGACAAAATCTGAAATATTTTGTAGCCCAAACAGAAGTCAACATGGGGAGGGAGAAATCCCTCTGCTGGTTTATCGCTGTCTGTAGTCCTGCAGATCTGTGCCTTGTAGCTAACTGTGCTGGTAGTTTCAGGCCAGGTATGAGCAATTGCACAGTGTATTCTGTAAGGTGATGTAGAAAACAGGGAATTTGGGTTCAAACAGTAAACAAATGAGTTTCCAAAAGAGCTGGAGAAGAAACAACAATAAATATCTAACTGAGGTCTAAGTTTCAGTCCAGCAGCAGAAACACAAAAAAACTAGTATTAAAAACATGTCTTCTCTATAGAACATGTGTTCCCAGATCTGTAAGAGCCACCCTCCTTTCTCAAGGTGGGATCAGCTGTGCCTCCACTGCCTCTGCCTGTGCTTCCTTGCTGTAAAAACTTGCAGTAAAGGCCACTGCAGTAGCTGTTGGCTGCCTGCTTCTGCACTTCTGCACACTGCCTTTGGACAGCTTTTCTTCATTTTCTTTGTCATTTCCATCAGCTGAAACCTCTAAGGCCCTAAACCTATCTTCTATGGGAATGGACAGATTTCCTTTCCTGCCATAGTTTGCTATGTCTGTCCTTCAGCATCTTTTTTTTCTTAAGAATAAGCAATTCCTGTTCACTCATTCTTTCATCATGTGCTGTATTTTCTAGGCCTCGAATATTTTTCATTTCTTTCCCCTGCTCTAATTCATTATTCTTGTAGTCTGGTGGCCACAGAGGAGGTAATCCTTACCCTGTGATACATGCAAGATCAGTAGAGCAAAGGGACTATTTTATGGAATTTGTGCTTCAAATTGGCTGCAATTCCCTGGTTCTGTTCTACAGATAAACTACCTGCACAATCCTTTATTGTTAATTTTTTTAGAAGAAAAACACTGTTTACTTACTGATTTGTATCTGTGGGTTTACTTTTTTGTTTGCTTGTCTAGAATTCAAATTAACTTTGACCATCCAACATCCAGAACTCTTCTTTGAGACACCCTTCTCTCCTGACAGAGAGCAGCTGACAGCTGCTCTCTGGATATGATTTTTAAACCATTTCAAAATCCTTACTAAAGTCAGGGCATGACATCTACTGCTTCTCCTCTGTCCATAGCACCTGTTATCTGAAACAAATTATGTCAAATCAACCCCATTCCCCTCTGTTACAGTGTAATATCCATTATGGGTGTGTCAAATGTCATGTTATCTTCTAAGTATTTCTAAGGAGTCCAAGTATTTTTCTGCATGTTGAAGTTAAGCCAGCTGGGATATTTTCTTTCAGCATCCTGTCTCTGTTAAAACATCTGTTGGTATAACTGAGTACAGCTGCAATAGCATTCATGTTACAAGGTATCTAGAAGTTTCACAGCCAACGATGGGAATCTTTAGACACAGTGATGGATGGTTTTGACAGCAGCAGTAACTCACTGTGACTGACTCATCCTTGAGTCCTTACAGCCACTTCATGTGTAAAACTTACTGCAAGGGCCTGAACTTACAGGCACCAAGAGGAGAGTTCAACCTTGCTCTGAAGCAGCAGGTGCTAGCTACAACTAGGTGTGGAATAAAGACTAAGCAACAGTTTAATGCTGATAAAAGTCATTTTACAGCATGGTAAGTTTTGCTAAAGCCTACTGCAAACTTTTAATTGCATAAATCAATCATCTGATCTAAGAAATGTTTCTGTAGGACTATCTTCTCCCTTAACTTCTAGTTTGGTAAGAATAGTCCAGTATGTGAAAACTTAATTTAAAATGCACTGTTTTCTGAATTAGTTATCAACTTCTAAAATATAGGGCAAAACAATGGTAAAGTATATAAATGTTGTCTCTCATGTTAAAGTAAAAATACTTTGTTCTTAGATTAAAAATTCTACATTTCATGACTAGCAGCTGTATCTTATGTTATATACAGGCAGGCTGACTCCATGCTTGTCTAAAAGATTTCCATCTGTTTATACAGAGTGAGGTGATAGAAACACCTGAAAATATATTACAAAGCTGTAAGAGGAGGGGAATTTAATAATACCATCTCTATGCTATATACTTGGCAAATAAGTATTGTATTGTATAAGGTTTCTAACCAATTTAATCTATAACTCATGTAATCTGGCTTCCTAATTGAAGTGATATTTAAAATTGCACCAATTTGGGAGGAGAGCTGGATTCTGCTCAACTATCAGGAGCATTGTATTAAAATAACCTGCTTCACACCAAGTTTTAAAACATAAAATCTGGGTAGTTTTAAATTCACTGAAGGTGCTGTTAGTTATACACACTTGTCTGTTAAAAGCTGCTTCAGTAAAACAGCTTAGATCATTTAAGAAAAATTAAATGGATATAGTAAAAAAATACTGAAAGATGTGACAGGCTGTGGGTGAATAGCTAGAGCCAATTCCAGCTCTTGGATATGCTTGTGACTTCCGATCATGCACGTTAGGGAGCAGAATTTGGGCCAAATAGTAAGTATTTAACTAGAAAGTTGCATATAGAGAGGTATGAAAATAATAAAAGAACAGCTGGCAAACACATTCTGTAAAACAAATTGAAAATGAACTTGAAGACAATACACTTAAACAAAAAACCTTAATTCTTGCATTCGTTTCTTGAGTCTGTTTTTAAAGGAAATTTGAACACAGGGGGAAAATTAAATACTATTAAACATTTTCAGGAGGAGGGTGATGTCATTGTTGCAATTCAGCTATATCAGTACAGCTGGTTCGAATATCAGACTTCCAGCTCATTAAGTGCACTGTGAGAATAGGCCCACAGGAAAGAAAGAAGTTGAGAAGAAACTGGAAATGGAAAAGTTTGCTATGGAAACTGCTTGTACAGATGACTTATTATAATAGCAGGCTTTTGTTGCTTAACAGTAATAACTATAAAAAACAGTAGCATTGTTACAAATTGTTATAGAACTTGAAGGTAGGATAGAAAGATCAGTCAGCTGACAATGGTTTGAACAGGATTGCAGGAGAGGTCAATTACTCTGAAAACATTAAAAAAGGAAGAAGATCCCAAGAGTGAAAAAATTAATGAGAAGGTGCTCTATTTTTGTCAACCAATGAGGCTACATAAATTATGTATTTTTGGTCACTTTCATAAAGGATGTAGCAGTCAGTGCTTTAGGACAAAATGGAAGAGTATTACTCTTGATTGACCTTGCATTCAAAAACCTTGTGAAAATCAGAGTAGATATGTTCTGATTGCTCTCTCTGTTCTTTAATGAAGGTGACTAAATAGCCCCAAGGAAATCTGAAGAGATTGACTATTAACTGATTCAGTACAAAGCAAGGCTTGTGCAGAGTGCAGCATCTCTTATTAGGTCAACTTATTAAGTATCAAGGGATGTCCTATTTTGAGCAATTTACAAAGTGAGGTTATCCTGTTGGTCTGCTGGACTTAGATATCCAGTGCACTTAGACATACCACAACAAAACTGTCCTAAAGCCAAGCACCAATGTTGTGAGAGGAAATTCTACTTGCCTGGTATTCTCATGCCTTGGTGTGCTGAGTGCTGGAGGTACTACATCCTTAGATATAATTTGGGCTGGTGTCCCTGTGGCTTGTGCAAGGGCTGGAGAATGTACCAAGAAAATCTAGACAACATCTGATCTGATTTTGGATTCCTGCCTTCTGCTGACAGAAGGAATGGAACTGTTGTGTTCATGTATGGAACAGGTCCTGTATTTGCAGTTTGTCTACTAGGACGTGAGTGCCTGATATCTGTTACAGCCATTCCTTTTCCTGGTAGCATTTATCCCTTCACTATCTTCAAAGTCAATTCCTTGAGAAAATGGAGCACTTTCTTACTGAGGCATTCCACTACTTTGCTGTTTAACCAGGAGGAAAGTTTGTGCATCCTGAAGGATGTGTGGCACTCCTTCAGCTCTTTGTTGTTGGTAAACAACAGGGTTGTTGATGCATCCTCTGGTTGGTCTAGGAGGAAAAGTGCACCCTGGTGCTTAGGAATGCTCCAAGACAGATGCCTGCATGTCGGTTCTTTCTGTCACATAGAGGTACAGAATGGAACTTCTGAGCCTCCAAGAATCTGGCTTGCATGGGCTCTTGGGAAAAACTTGATAGTATTCACAACATCTCTCTTTTGAAATCTGTTTTCTTGATAACATCTTAAAGCTATTGTTAAGAGGTTTTTTTAAATTATTATTTTAATCTGGGATGGTGTTAATTTTTCTTTTTACTATGAATCTGCTTTGTTGCCATTTGAATAATTTTAAATAAAGTGTGAAAGTTTAAGACTTAAAAAACCTACTTCATATGTCATTTTGACCTGCCTGGATCCAGAACAGCCCTACTGGATGAGGTTAATGGTCCCTCTGAACTAATATCTTGCCTTTGACAGCAGCACATGCTGAGGCAAGGAATATAAATAAGGGCAAACATATGATCCCTGATATAGATACTAGTTTTTGGTAATCTGCAGGCTTTTTAACAATAAGGCTGCATTTGCACTAATGTTTTTAACAGCCCTTTGAGGCTTTGTTCTATGAACTTGTATAAACTATGTAGAAGTTAATGCTCTTCTGTTTCTCTGTTGGCAGTCAATGCTTCTGATACTGTTCTGCAACCAGCTACATGCAGTCATAGAAAAACTGCTCCCTTTGGTTTTATTTCTGAGTTAGCCACTCAGTATTTTCATGATTAACTCCTGATATCAGTGTTAACTTTATCCACCTCTCTGATATTTAAAAATCCCACTATATTTGTTGTACCCTCTTACAGCTCTTAGTAATAGTACATAGTATTAGTAATAGTACCTCTCTGCATAGTACATGAACTTATTATAAAACATGAACCAGAGAAACCAATCATGAACCAAAGAAGGGAGAAAGGTCTGGAAACAGGATGGAGATGAGGTGTGAGTGGCATCTCGTGGGTGTGGATATCAAACCTCTGCATCTCCCTCAGGTTCCTCAAGAGTGGAGTCCTGAGCAGAGAAGTCCACCCACTGGCTGTCACTCACCTTAAATGAAAAGGGCTGGACCACTGCCACACCTACTGGCAGTCTCCCCCACCTCCCTTTTGAACACTTAAGCCTCTATGAGCCATATGTGGTCCCTAATGAATTCAAAGGTAAAGACAAAGCTTATCAGGCATAACATTTCCTTTAATGTACTTGGAAACACCTACCTTCATGTAGTGTAGTCAGTATCCCTAGTCTTGCTTTATACTTGTGCAGCTGAGAGAATTGGGCATTTTCTTCTTTTTTTGGTGTTGTTTTACATAAGCTGTCAAAGTTCAATCAGGTGTTAGGTGAAAATTCCTGCCTGAGATACTGAGAAAACCAAAGTGTTCCTTAGTATGAAGCTTGTTGTACTGTAGTTATTTAACAAAGTATATTTTGGGAATTTTTTTTATCAGGCATGTTTTTACAAATAACTGTTGAACAGGTATTTCAGAAAAAATCCCCAGCTTATCAGCACCAAAATTTTCAGTTGCATGGTCCATTTTGGTTTGGGCCTTGTTACTGCTATTTGACTATCAAGTAATCTAGGTTTAAAAATCTGTTCCAGTTTCAGCCTGTGCTTACTTATGTGCAATACTCAGTCAGCAATTGGTTGTAACTTAGGCAAGATTGAAGTGAATTTAGATGCTAAAATGAAAATACTCTCTTTAAATAGAAAAATTAACCTGTCACCAAGGTTGTAACTTCTAAAGCCATTCTATTTTGGAAAAAATATTTTGGAGAATTGTCTTCTTCAGACTTATAAATCAGTGCTTAGTTGTAATGCTTAATATTTACTCTGTGTAAAAAGTATTTGGGCTGAATCATGGGTTTTTTTATTTCTTAAGTTAAAGGTCTAATTTCTAACATTTAATAGAACCAATTAATTAGGAAATGTATTGAGAGATGGATGGCCATGCTGAGGGTGATCACTGCCATTCAAATAGAAAATTCTTACATATACCCAGATGTAAGATACTTGTATATTGTTTATATATCCATAACATTATTCCCCTGCTCTTCTGAATGAAGTCTCTAGCTCTTTGCAGACCCCAGCTACAAATTTAAAGCAGCAATGACTGGTTTGAAAGTAGCACTTGGCACGTGAAAACCGTCTGCTAGGTCTGCTCTTGAATGTTACGAGCTTTCAGGGCAGCACCCACAGGAAATACTACAAGGCTAAGAGAGTGAACAAGCTGCCCTAGAGTACCTGAGCAGAAACTGTACTCTAGTAAAATGTTAGTTTTCTTTATAGGGGCTGTATTTAGCATTGTTTAGTTTTCTCCCCTTCTGATGACAAGTGAAAGATTTTATTTCAGTCTGAATTACACTCTCATACATATGTGTTCTGTGGCTCCTGGGTATTTGGCTCTTTCACTTACAAACAGTTGCACAACTGAGGGCTGATTTTTGTATTAAAATCCCCCAACTTTTCTGGGAGCACAACCCAAACATGATAACTGGAAGTAGAATTTCATAAGAACTGTTACTCTATCTAGAATTCACAAATTCATTTAACCTATTCTACCATGTGCCAATAAAACTTTGAATTAAACAAAACATAGTCTGGAGTGATGCAAAACATCTTGTCCCCACTTGTGCAAGTCAAATCAGCAAGCCCCCAGTTAAACACTGTTTCAGTTGTGCAAGAACAAATCCCATGTATTTCAACAGGAAAAGTAGAACTTGGTTTTGTGCTCTTCAGTGAAGATAGTCCAAGCCTACCACGAGTGAAGCCTAAAGCAAGAGTTTTTTATTCATTGTTTTGTTGGGGGTTTTGGCTTTGTTTTTTAAATTGGAGTAATGCAAATTCAAAGCCCCAGAAGTATGGTCCTGTGTTTCTATGTAAAATGCTTCCACTGTGCAATAATGGCAAAGGTCTGAAAACTAATAAAAAAATCACTCAAGTGAATAAAGTAAAAAAGGCATCTTGCAACCACAATTTATACCTTGCCAAATTGTTCCTGAGCACATGATGCAAAAATTATATGTGAATTCATTGAGGGCAGCTTAGAGGCTTCTGTGTTCACTAGTAGTTAACAGTGTGCAATGCAGTTCTGGGGCCAGCTTTACCTTTGAGTCTTTAACATACTGGCATTCATCACACCATTTATATGCGTGAGACCAGAGCTCTTGATCCTGCCAAGCATAGAGAGCTCCAGTTGTTGTAAGCAAGGAGCTGTACTTACAGCAGACAAGTCCTATGTTTAATGCAAGAGGCAGGGCAGGGCTAAGACCAGATAGATACCTGGCATCTGAGTGTGGGAAATGGGGAGGTGCTGGAGCA
The DNA here is from genome assembly GCA_013399195.1 of Dicrurus megarhynchus. Lineage (NCBI taxonomy): Eukaryota > Metazoa > Chordata > Aves > Passeriformes > Dicruridae > Dicrurus > Dicrurus megarhynchus. The sequence goes on from VXAD01010092.1 coordinate 3,245,442, forward strand.
GTTTCAGAAATGTCACCTCCTTCCTGCAAAATATCCTGCTTCATGGCTGACTGATAAAGGGGTGGAAAAAATTGTTGTTGATCAATGAATATGAACAGTTCAAAGCCCATCTTGAGTTGATTTATAGAACAAGCCTTTTTCCTACACAAGAATCTCCAACACCACAGCTCCACAGAGGTAGCCCAGGGCTATGCAACCACAGAGGCACTTTGTCTTGGGTGGGGGAGAAAAATCCAGCTTTGTTTTGTACCACAGCTCCTGTCAGCTCATTATGCTCCCCTGGGGCAGGGCCTGGTCTGTGGTAAGATTGAACCAGGCAAAAGAATAGAAAAAATGAGTAACCTATATAGAAGCGATCCTCTTCCCAATGTGCAGTCCTGGGATGCTCCACTATAACCTTGTGCAAAGTTTTTAATGACACTTCGATGGTTTTTCTAATGGGCACAGTGAATTCTTCAAGTGGCATGCCTGATTGCCATCACATACTCTTGTAATAAAGCAAACAACCACAATTACTAAACACTCCAGCCAACAAAAATCTGATATTAAAATAAGAATGCAAAATATCTGGATTTTGCAGAGCATTTAGGTATGTGCATAAATCCACAAGATTTGATTTTGCAAAGGTCTTGTCTTGTTCAGATGATGTTTTTGGCATGTGACTCTTGATTGTTTCATGAGGCCACAGGGGTCTGCTCTGGCTGTCTAGAGCAGCCTCCTCTGACATACAGCATGACACAACTTCATAGAAATCACTGCAACTGCTCTTGCCTGGAGTTGAGGCTGCATGTTTATTTTAGCGTAAGAGCCAGTGCGGAACCCTGACCCAGCTGAAGTCTTTAGAAATAACATAACAGCCCTGGACTTTAGAAAGGCAGAGCTTTTTCAGAGAAGCTTAAGAAACACAATAAAAGTCAGACATTGAAGGCTCTTGGCTCTTTGAAACTTTAATATTCCAGTCTTATGTGCGGGATCTACGTGGTCATGTCATTCACGTAATGGTTCCTGTAATAATTTCCCTAGAGAAAAATTGTTTTATTTTTCCAATAGAAAAAAATCCAATTGCATTTTGTATTTTTATAAGCTCATACTGGAGCCCTCAACTGTCAGATCCTTTTGCTGAGTACAAGGGCTTGGAAGCACTGACCAACCCATCTTGCGATGCTTCGATCATCCACTTGGAAATTTTGGTGCCAAGGCATCATGTGAGAGAGCTGCACCTTTTCTTATGTTTTCTTAAAACAATTTCTCTATCATTTCTCTTCCATATAATACAAAATTGTACATACACCCAAACCCAAGTATTTTATAATGATTGTACTACATACTTATGTGATATATAACTACTTATTATAATTTTAAAAGTATATAATCACATAGTTCATAAAACAAGTGGGAACGAAGAACCATCAGGGTATAAGGGGAAAAAAAAGTTAAGTAATGCAAGAAACTAGGTTGTTGTAATAATTTAAGGTCTGGAATTCACTTAAACTCTAAATTGGCTACAGTATACTTCTGAGTCCTTGTTGGTGTATTATGATATAAGGACCCTGAGTATCTTCTCGATGTACCCATGAGCACTGCAAACCTCCTTGATCAGCTATTGTAGTTCCATTAAAATATTTCAACTACATGGTTGGGGAATCTTGTGTCTTGCTACAGCTGCCATATCAGCCAGATCTTTTCTGTTTCACTGTTATCCTGCCTCACAGTGAACATGCAGGGTTTAAGGCCTGGCAGTTGCAATCGATAGAAATCGTCTCTGGAAGACTGAGAAACAGTGATGCTGTGCTGGTAAAATTTTGACTTGTTATAGAATTTTCCCTAATAAGCCTGGCTGATCATATCATGATATCAGCAACTTCTCACTTAACATTATTAAAATTACACGGCTTAAGTTACTGTATATATGGTGTAATCACAATTTTTCTTCCCAGAGTAAGATTAAAATCTAGCTTTAAGTCTTTTAATGACAAACTCTGCTCATAATATATTTTCTATATCCTTTTTTTCTTGCCTTTTCGGGCATCTATTAGGAAGTAGCTTTTCTAATTTATAAAGTAATATTACTTCCAAGTACTGGATTAGTTGATATAATCCAGTAAGAAAACTGATTGCTTCACAATAATGGGAAGACACCTTTATAGCTATTAAGGATATAACTCTTGTTGAGACTAGCAACTGCTTAATGTTTGTCAGAAGTGGAGCACTGGATCCTAGAAGAAATGATAAGGGAGAAATGCCTTTAGGTTTAAAAGTGAATCCTTAAAAAGGAAAGACATCTGGAAGGAAATGGAGATAAAGCAAAAATCTTTAGACTGCAATGCAGTAAAGACTTCAAGGCTGTATATGTGCACGTGTGCACACTCAAATACACATGTGCGTTAATTTATGCATAAATTCATCTGAAGTCAGTGGAAGTTGTCAACACCAGGTAGTATCTTCAAAAAACTATGTGTCATAGTACAAAAACCCAGAATTTTTTAATGTTACTGAAGAACTTAATTGTTTTTCACTGGGCTCTCTCATTCAGGAATATTTCTTATATTTATTTTATTGTGCACAGTAACAAAGGCTGATTCTAAGTATGCAGGTGTCTTAGAACTATAGCCTAAAAAACCCCACCAATTCTGACACAAAGAAATGACTGTGAAAGCACTATCAGGGGTATAATCCGGAATAAATTATCCATTTGTCTGTAGAATATCATCTCCTTTATTCAGGAAAATGTGTGTGGTATAATTTTTCAGTGTAAAATAGGCTTTTCAGTGAGTGTTAGTATCTATGAATTTAAATGGACACTCTTATAATTCTGTTTTTCTTATAAAATCATAAGAACAGCCTAGAAGAGGCCATTTGCCTGAACACTGATTATTGACTCTTCAAGTGTGAGTGATGCATAGCAGAAAATAAAGTAAAAGTGGCAGACGTTTCTCCTGTAGGGCAGTCATAATTCATCTGGGTCTTATACAATTCTAGTCTATCCAAAAATTAATAGACTAAAATTTTCCTGGGCACTGAATTGCTAAATTATGAGGGATTTCTAGCCATGGTGAGTTTGGCCCAAGGAGAGAAAGACAAGCCCCATATTTATCTCAGTGCTAGCCTAAAAAAACCTGCAGAAAACCTACAGTCATGGCTATAAGTTGGCAAGTCCTCCCCTAGGAATGTGTCTTTATCACTGGAATACAGCCAAAACCAGCTACAGTGTTTATCTAAAAAATATCCACAAGATAATATTTAAAAGGAAATTCTTCTCGACTTACCAGGGAGAATCCCTGAGATGCAAATGTGAGAATAGTTTAATGTAATGCATCTGTGACTCCCCAACAATCAGAGAGGCGATAAAGGGAGGATCATTTAGCTTTTGCTATACCTTACTCATCAAAGTGTTCTTTCAAATCAATTTCCAGTTATTTCTGCAGGTAGGTTATCTGAGAGCCTGATGGTGTCACGGAAGGAACGCTGTTTGATCACTGCTCACTCTTGTTACCTCTGCTCACCTGTGCAGCCACTGGCATGTACTGTCTTCTCCTGAAATAAAAACCATGCAAAAAGCATTCCAAGCCTTGAATGATTTTAATCCTGAATCTTTAGCTTAGACTCGCAAAAAAGCAAACAAAACTGAGCTGCTCCAGGGGTTCCAGGACTAAAGTCTGGTGTTCTACATCTGCTTCCTGTGTGGATTATCTGATATGGAAAGAGCTGTGAGCTGTTTTGCCACATGGCCTTCACTGAGTGCTGATAGGGTCTTTCTCTGCCACCCATCTTTTTATTTTTACTGAATTCATAGAAACTTGATGTCTTTGGGCTCTTTTGAAATTTTCCAGTAGGTACAAAGTTACTGGGGTAGATTGACATGCTTTATACACAAAGCAAGATTGCATTTATTCCATTCCCCTAGGAAACCAAAATAAAAAACTGCAGTCCTAACAATCCCTCTAGAGCAAGGCCCAGGCCTGTTGAAGTCTAGTGGGAGCCTTACCACTTGATTTCAGTAGGTTCCATGTTTGGTTGCAGAACTTTATACCTAGCTGGAGCAGTTCTGTGCTGTGGAATTGGTAGATGTGAAACACATTTAATAACATGATGCTAGCTGGCTCAATGCTTAATTGATTTCTTATGTGAAGTCAGTGCTTGTCCTTTTCTTATGCCCATAAAGACAGTATTAAAGATGTGCAGTCAGACCCTGAATTTTTTACTGCTGCCTCACAGTGTGGACCAAAAGGTACAGCAGAAGTGGAAGCCTCTAGGAGTAAGGGGGTGGCCTGTGCTTAGATCTACTTTATGGCTCTGTTCAGAACAAATTTTTCACCTGTGCAGTGTTAAATGTGAGTCTGTGTTGCATACTGACCTATATTGTGGCTTGGAAATTAAAAACATTGGCAGCAGCAGGCTTGATTTAGGTACCTTGAAGAAAGGAAAACACCCAGTGCAGTTTGAAACATTTGGGTATTAAGAATGGGGGTCATAGAGATGGTGCAGTGAAGGACCTCAGGCAGACCTGCAGCTTTCAGGAGTAGTTGCATGGAGCCCAAGCAGGCTACTCTGCATAGGCAGCTAGCACTAGATGCTTGTAGACAGGCAAATAAGCCAGTAACCACTCATGATTCATACTTTTGCATACAGAGGTCTCAAGACTATATTTGCAGCTCTCCTCACTCCCTTTGCTCATAGCCAATTCAAGAGTAAAGGAAAGAACATGCAGCATAAAAGAGAAATACAAAGGCAACATGGTGATATATTATTTTCATTTTCCCAGGAATTATAGCCCTCCTTTATTCATACAAAAGGTTGGAACAAATGAAATTTACTATCTTTTATTGTATTTGGAAAGGAAAAGAGTCTTTTCTCTTGAAATAAAATTGAAGTGAGTAGCTCTTCTCTCTTTCTATTCAGAAATTTGAATACTGAAGCAGTCTGCATTCAAGAGTTTTAATCAAGGGCTGTTGTTATCTTGCCTGCCTTTGCTCGCTGTTTCCCTGTCTGAACTCTGAAGGTCTGTTCTGTTTCTCTGCTATAGAAACACAGATGGTGGTTCCTGGCCCTGCCTGCATTCACCTCAGTAGAAGGGTCTTCCCCGAAGACTGCACTGTGGCAAGCTTGCAGGGTCCCCTCATGCTCACTGGCTTTACACAGGGACTTGCAGAAGACATTCTATAGCTGATTTTAGTGAAAATTGAACCAGTTCCTCCTGGATGTAGCTGCTGACTGTCAGCAGACATAGCATCTGTAGAAATTATGGTAATGCTTTACTTAGGCTATGAGTGCAAGAAATCCCATGTTATGCTTGGCCTGTTTGTCCCAAACAGAGAGAAAGAGAGAACGGATGGCATACAGCTGAAGCATTGAGACAGTGAACATGTATTGTGGCAAAGAAGAAGCAAATCCTCAGAGCTTGAAAAACTCTTCCAGTTCTGACAATCTCAAGGATAGTGAGGGCAGCATCTCATGGGGACTGCATTTCTTGTCTGGCCACAAGCCAGGTGTTTGGGCTCAGGGTAAGATTTGATGTGGTGCATGTCCCCTCTGTACCCTCACTCTGTTGCCCGGTGGAGTGCAGGAAAGATTCTGACTGTTCTCCTTTCTTCCCTCTCCTGTCCCAAACTAACATTCTCCATGGCAAGATATGTTGCTGCTCCCAATGCAGCAGCATCGTGGCCACTCACTCTCCTGCTGCTGTGCAGAGTGAGGACTTCACCACCAGCTCCTTGGACTGAGAGTGCTGCGATGCAAGGGCTGAGTCCTGCCCATCCCTCTGGCTTCCATACAGCTGCACTCCCCTTGGAGACATTGGACTGTGTTGTATGAAAAGGATGAAGGCCTAAATAACGCAATGTACCTTAAATCAGATATTAAAAGCATAATGGGTGGGCAGGATTTGGGAGGAGTGACCCAGAAATTTCCTCTTGACAGAGGAAAGCTGTGAATGTCATGTACTAAAGGACAAAGGGGATGTCTGTGGGAGGGCTGAGCAGGCAGGTGGAAGGAGACTATCTCCTGTAATTTAGCTCTTAATAAAAATCCAATCCTATAAAATCCCTGTGGGCCCTGGTGTAACAATATAGCACATTGCACTTGCTGGCAAATCCTAGCAGTGGTGGTAAGGGGGCTGATGAGTTTGTGTTTCATTGTGGCTGTCCTTCCTGGGCTCTCTCTGTCTTTACCCCATCTGCAGAGTCTCAGCCACCCTGTAATTCTCTTCCAGGTCAGACCTCATGTATGCATGGGGTGCTGGGCCCCCCCAGTGATTTCCCAGAGCCTGCCAGTTCCATTGTGGGTATTTATCACAGTGCAGGCAACATGCACCCTATTCGTTTTTGGGTTTTTCTATAGTTTGGGTGCAAAAATACAGTTGTTACCTTATGTCTCGGAGCTCTGCTTGTGTTTCTGTTGTAGCCTCTTGTATTACAGCACGTTTACCAGAGTCCTGTGCTTTAACTTAGCCTTGAGTGAAGCTTTGGTCAGCCTTTTCCCTTTCTGCTCTAGCAATTCCCTGAAAGCATCTATATTGTGGGATATCTTCCTGTGGTGAGGTTGGGTAAGTGTCTTTGGAAAGTGCAGTCCCATCTAAGATGTAAGCATGGATCCCTGAAGAGACCCAGAGGGGGGCACATGTGTCCTAGAGAAGATAGGTAAGTTTGATATGTTGATGCTTGTAGGGCTACTGATAATTAAACAGAAAGTGCATCTAGAAAAGGCAATGTCAACACACTGGAGACACAGAAATATCAAGGCAGCTTAGTATAGAGTTACTAAGTAAAGGAATTGTGGCAGCAGAGCAGCTAGGGCCATATGAACTCCACAGGGAACAGGCTTCCTGCAAAATTGATTAATGTCTGCTCTAAGGAGGGCTGCTTAGTGCAGCCTGAGGTACTAAATCACTTTGAAAACCAGTCTGATATATGCACCAGCTACTTTAACGTAAGCTAACCATGGTTAAAGTGGTACAACTACCCAATGTAGAGATGGCCTAAAGCAGTGCAATAAAATTCCCTTCTTTTCCAAGCCATTTGGAGTTGTGTTGGCAGATAATATAATCCTGGAGGTGGAAAAATTACTGTATTACCAACGGAAATTGGGAGGGAAAGTCAGTTAGCAATATTGCTAGCACTCTTATTGCAGAATCAGCAATTACCATACAATTCTCTCTGGTTCTGAAAAAAAAATTAAAGTAGGGACACGCATCCTAAATCTCAGGAATATGCCATCCTAAGAGCAAAGAATTTCTTATTATTAGCATGTGAGATATTTTTGCGTAATTTATTTTGCAAAGGGTTATTCAGATCTATGGAATGAGGCCTGTGTCCATTGTTTCTCACTATATACCTTATTTTTCAACATGTTTCCGTGCTAGCTGTCTACATTTGGGAGAAAGAACTTAATGTACTTCAGCACTATATATTTTTAGGTTCATAAGAATTCTAAGTGGAACTTTAATAACTTATTTCATGTTATCAGTTTCATGATGCTTTCTGCAGGATTGTATTTTTAATTGCTTGTGCAGTTCCCTGATGGGTTGGATGTCAGGGTTGCTTGTCATTATAATAAATTGATTAAATTATTGCTATTAATGATCACATAATGCAAGGGGGAAAAGATATTTCTAATCTTGGGGCACATAGGTCTAGGCATGGAGATGTTTCCAGTGTGGTAACTGAAGACTCCCTGTTTTGCTAAGATGGTGCCAATGCATTCTCTTTTACTCTATCTTCAAACAGTAAAGGGCATAGGTGTTGGCAACATTACAGGGTGTTTGGGATATTTGCTTAACTCCATAAGAACATGGAGATACTTGTGAATATCATAAAAAATAAGAATTTGGCCTAGGAAAAAATAACTCATGTCCTGAAAAAGTGTGGTTTGTCATTGTGAGGCAAATATTGAGTGCTTTTTGTTTCTTGTTTTCACACTTTAAAGTTAAAATTAGGGATATCACGGTTCATGTGAGCGTACCAACCATGTCACGCCTGTATAATCTTCCATGTTACCAGCTAGCTGTATTTGTAGCAGACTCCAATGATTATCTATTATTTTTTATCTTATGTAGTTCAGTTATAATTGAAAGCCTACATACCAGCAAGTCCAGCAGAGTACGTGCTCTGAGGTGGTCCTTGAAGCACTGATAGCTCATTGCATTGAGCTATCCATGCCAAAAAGGCTTGATATCTCTGTGGAAATGGAACCAGAGAACAGTCTCTATTATTTTCATATGAAAAATGTCGATATTGAGCTTCTAGCATCTAAATCCCACTAGTTTTCCTTAGAGATGTGAAAGCCTGGCTCTGTGAACTCAGCGAAGTAAGGGCTGTTTGGGTAATACCACTGGTCATTTAAGTATAAATTTTTCCTAAAAGTGGGATTTGAAGTAGATCAAGAAAAAGGAGGAAAGGAGCAGAAGAGAGCCACAGTCACCTGAGCTAAGTGATGTGTGCCAACTGCCTGTCATTCCTGCAAAGTTAAAGGAGTGCTGGAGTGAGAAATAAGGGCTCATTTCGGTTTAGCCATGCAGTGGGAAACTATGAGTATTTCTGGGTTTGTGACCAATACCAGCTCTTGTATCAGTCAGGAAAAGCTTCACTGAGTAAACCTAAGGAAAACACCTTTCATTTAATTTTTTATGAATATTCTACAAGAAATAGCTCTAAAATGAAGAAGAAACAACTGAGCTGATGGCTGCCTGCCAGTTACACCAACTCCATTGATCCATCACTGCAACACTTTGTGATCACATACTCATCTGCTATTAACATTCTAACCTGAGGTGTTTCATATTAAGTGGTTTCCATAATAACAAAACAGTAATTGAAGTGATTTCTTAAGAGTTTAGATTAAAAAGAAAACAACACTGATAATTAAAGTATTTGAGGTTAATTACTCGGTGCTTGCTTCCTTTCAAATGGCATATATTTTGTGCTCTCTATGTGCATAAATGGTGCAACTTGTGAACTTAACAAAGCTAAACTCCTTCCTTCTGATTTATATTTTCAATTTACTGTCTGACTGTATAGAAAAAATCTTCTAGGTTAGAACAGAGCCAGAAGAGAATGACTGAAACAAATTAACAAGCAACCAAAAGCAAGAGGACAAAAGTCCTGCCAAGTTCACAGGGCTGATCAAGAGAGAGGATGAATGAACCTTAATTCCTTACATGCTTTTGAATCTGCATTGAGCTTGATGTTATAATACATTCTGATGTACTGAACACAGTAGCATATATACAATATGGGAAAAATCTTCCTCTGCAAATGGTGTGTATTAGTTAAAGGGAGAGGTTGGGTCAACCTGCCTTTTGATCTTTCCATCAGCTCTTTGGGATAGTAGTGAAATTTGCTGGTTTTGATTACTTCAAACAAGGGTTGCTCCCAGTTTGAATCCTGAGACAGGGGCAGTCTGGTAGAAGTTGGAGGCAGTTGGTTGTGCTTCAGTGTAACATTAATTACAGCTGTGGGAGAAATAAGGTTGAATGGAAAATATAAATCAAGGCATGGATGTGTTTCATTTTGTACACTGTAAGTTTTATGCAGTTTGCATTACAGAATTCAGTGGGTGGATGTAGCTTTACTTGTGATCATGGCCTTATCTCTGTTCTAAAGCTTAGCTATGGTGCAGTTTTCTCATATGTTTACTTGGGTGTTCCCATAAATTGGACAAGCAAGCTCATCAGGCAATATTAATAGATTTTTCTCCTGGAGTCCATCATCAGCATGGCATTGAGTCTGATTCCTCAGGGGTCTCATCTGTTTTTAAATTCCCTTTTGTATTTGCACATTCAGACTATCTAGTCTTAGTAATTCATTGATGTATTAATTCTGCAGGTTGCTTTTGAACTCTGTTTTTTAAGTAAGACTATTCAGCAGGAAGAAGCAAAACTCTGAAGTCAGAGGCAGATGTCCATGTGAGATAGTCCATCTGGAGATCATCTGCACTACCCTGGAAGGCTGCAACTTTCTGTTCACATCAGGTGTTCTCTGTGACATTCTCTTCAGGAGAGGCATCCCTAGCCTTTTAACCAGAGTAACTTAAGCTCCCTTGCATCTGCAATGCCCGGGCAACAGGTACCAGCAGGCTGCGTCCTGGTGCCTGGCCAGCTATGTCGAAAGAGAAAGCACCAAACTTCTGTGATTTGTGTGCCCAGCCTGGCCCTCAAGCACTTCCCTGTTACCCAGGGGAAGATTAAACCAGCTGGGCTGCAAAATCCTGGACCTGCTATGCTTACTAAAGAGCTTCACCCCAGGGGACTGTTGTTTCTAGCTGGGTGATATATGGGAACATCAGGATTTTACTGCCTGATGTATTCACAGGACCTGGAAAGGTTATGACTTGCAGCCAATGAAATGATATGATCCTATTCTTAGTTTTATGTAGGTGATCAAATTTAAAATAGGTACATTCAGGCAAGTGACTACAGCAACTAAATGCCTTCTTGCTTGACAAATGTGTGTGGCTTTGAAATGGAATCTCTGAATTTTGGTGACAAAGTGTGCTTTCTGTTCAGTTTTAATTCTTGCTTCTGACCAGCCAACTAACAGGAAAATTAAGCTTTTTTCCCAGTCATCTCAGGATGTTCTGTTTGAAGTACAGCTGAAAACTTGTTTTCTTTGGTTTACTGAAGCTGTATGTGAACAGTAACTCTTGCAAGTCACCTTTACTAATGAACAGAAAAAGGGCAGATGAAGCAATTTTCAGAGTTGTTAAGTTGAAATGGGAAGCCAAGAAGGTGGGAACTTGTTTCCCTGCAGACTAAGAATTTGCATATGGAAGTGAAATGGACCAGAACCATTGAACCCATATCATCAGGATTTGACTCTGCTTCACAGCTGCAGGGCTGGATACGGCTGTGGGTGATTTGATCTGAACTGCATTTACATAGGCATACATTAACCATCCCCTCAAGTCAATAGACTTTAACATAACACATTCAAACCACTACTGAAGAGATGGACTCTGGCCCTATGGTTTCTACACACCTCTAGAGGGACTGGCTGAGTCCATTTTTTCATGGACTTTGACCTCACATAACCCCACTGCCTTCATTAGGACCCCACAAATGTAATTCAGCAAAAAGCTGGCAGCATGTTTCCTGAAGTTCAGTCTATGAACTTGAGTTTCTGGGTGGAGTGGATAGGTACATATTCTAATTCCTTTTCTCAAAATTGCATTTAATTCATCATGAAAACAGAAGACTTTGCTTTTCCCCACTGGTATTTGTGATTTTCTGACCCTTTTATACAGGGATAGAAGTTTGTTTTGGTGTCACTCCTTAAAGAGTTTCCTTCCCCACACTGGCACGTACATTTTGCATCTTTTAAAAAATAACTAGATGTAATAGCACAATTGAAGGAATTATTCTTTCTATTTTATTTTTTTACACAAAAAAAATTTACTATATTTGTTGATTATTTGATATTTGATATTCGCTTAGGAGATGAAAACTAGATCACCTCAGTTCTAAGGATGATCAAATATATTTGCCCTTCTATGGTCCTACAGCTAACAAAACAGTTTAGTTAAATATTTATCAGACTGTTGTCATTAGAGTGACATTTAGAGTGATTCTCATCCACAAAAATGTGCTAATTCAGAAGGCAGAAATACTGTTCCACAGCTTTGTATAAAAAAGCAAATACATTTATTTCAAGCAGCACTATATATATATTTGGAAGTAATTATTACAATTTCATAAGCAAATGTAATTTAGCATCTGATTACTACCATGTTACTCTTCCCATAGATGAAATGAGGGTATTCCCAGCATAATGGCTTTTATTTTCTCTGATTTTCCTAGCTGAATGCAAGGTCCAGAAAGTACTTCAGCCTTTTAAACTGTGAGAAGCCGAATAATTTTTACCTTTGTCTAGCTCCAGTGATTTTTCACAGCTGCTCTCCCTTTGTTGTTGTTGCAGGTGCAAAGTTGCACCTGCCTCTTTTCCTGACAAAGAACGCGGGTGTTTTGTTTTGTTGGGTTTTTTTCCTCCCCTCTAACTCATGAGCAAAATAAGGCAGAACAGGGCTTTAAAGGATCTGACTACATTTTCCTGCAGTACATCTGTGGTGTGCAGTTTCACTAAGGAACAATTTTGCTCACACCTTGCTGATGCAAGGTGGTACCATCCACTGGGACTTTCTGGCTTGTTAGTGGTAGGGAGCCCTTACATTGCTGGAAGACACCAAAAATTTCAGCAGTCCCTTGTACAGGTCTGACTTCCTCTCACTTGCACATTAAGCCTATTTGCCTAAGATGACTGGATTTCATATTTGAGAAACACAACCACACAATTTTTGGTAACTGCTCCCTGCAGCTTCCCAAGGGTTTGGGCACTGGCAGAAATCCAATCATAGACAAGGCTGTTCTGACTGGTTTAGAGAAGTGATATATTGCAGGACTCTCAGAATTGCATGTTTTGGCTACATCAGAATAGGTGTGTGTTTTCCAGTTACATATTTCATTCTCAAAACACTTCCATCATATTTGTAGTCCCATAAAATCAAAAGTTTGGAGGCAGAAATGCTGCATTTTGTTTTTTTTTTTGACTCTAAGCTGCACACAGTCTGTTTCTGTGGTCCTGGTTCAGTTACCTAGGAAACAGCTGTAGGATGGAATTTATTTATTCTGTCTGAATAAGTGTCTGTGATATATACACGAGTCTTATCCTGCTTGTACCTGTGGAAAAATCAGCGAATTCTTTTATTACTATGAGGCTGATACCAGGCAATTATTGACACTATTTAAATGGTTAACAGAAATCCTCTGTAATGCCCAAAAGAAAGAGGTGAAAGAACTGTTCAAATATATTATCAAGCATTTATGGTGTTGGGTCAGAGAGGGAAGCCCCAGAAGACCACGGCTGTCTGCAGCAAATGGGGACCAGAGTCCAACGCTTGCACAGAAGAGAGCAGCACACACCTAGAGCATGGTGTGAGCCAGGGCAAGGGCTGCCCACAGCTCACCAAATCCAGAGGTACAGAGAGGATCAGGCATGGGGTCAATCTCCTCATCCAAATCACACCTCAGTAGCCAAGATACTGAGGTTGTGAACTTGGTCAGTCCTGTCTCTAGGGGACCCAGTAAAACACCAGCTCTTGCAGGAAAGAATCAGGCAGAAGTCCACGTGCTCTCATATCCTGACCTTTACCTTTGACTGCGCATCCTCATCCCCCCCTTTCATGCATAGTGTCATGCCACGTGAAAAACTTGATTTTGCAGAGTATAGGACATTCTCTGATTCATTCTAGCTCCCAGCGGGAATCATTACTCTGGCTCCTTGCCTTTACCTGTTTCATTTATTGTTCTGACAAGAACACAATGTGGTCCCAGAATGGCTATCCCAGTATGCCCTGTGAACTTGGGGAAGGAAAAGATTACCCCCCTGTTCCTTATTCTCATCCTTCCTTGCTTCCCAAAGCTCCCAGCCATGATAAACTCTACCCTTGGGAGATCAGCTTCACACACCAGTACTCAAGGCAGTGTGTGTCCATTCTGACATATGCTGGTTATAGGTTTCATGTTTTATACTATCAGGAGAAGTTCAGTGACAGACAGATGACAGATTACAGCCCAGGCTTCATAGAGATTTTTTTTTTTTAACACAGTAATTGAGGCCTTGTTGGTAGCCCAAGGAGGACTCTTCCAGCCCCCAAGGGTGACTGTGTGTGTAGCAGAGATGCCCATGTGTGGGCTTTGGAACAAAGCCGCTAAGTGAGGTTTTTCACTTCTGTTTCCCACTGCAGTTGCTGCAGTTGGTACAAAGGCAGAGCATGAGTGTCTGCTTTTAGTATCTAGTGTAGCTGTGACTGCACTGGACACCAGCAATTTCTAAATCAGGGTAGTCTCAGTTTGATTTGGGACTTTGAGTCCCTGGGGCTGAAGCTACACCTCTCACTTGATAGCCTGGGCAGCCCTGCTGAGCCTGCATCCTGTAATCAGTTTAAGCACTGGTCCTGTGGTGGAGGTCAGGCTTTTGGCTGCATTACTTTAGCCAGCACGTTGACAAAAACATCTCCTATTTCAGTAGAGTTTGATGGCACTGGGATCGTTTGTGTGAATTGAAATGTTCTCAAAATAATTTCGCAATTTTAATAGTAAATTAGCCTTGGATTACTACCCACTCTAAACTCTCCCGCAGGGTGTACCAGGTGCACCCCTATTCTAAGATGAGCCCAGCTGTGTTTTAGATTGGTGACTTTTATCCCCCTTTCATAAGCTGTGTTATGATGCTGCTACTGCTAAGTGCAAAGAAGGCTGCTTGCTCTGCTCTGATATATGCACTGTGTAGTTCTGGTTTTAATAGGATTAAGCAAGAGGGAAGTAAAGGCAGAGTGTGGCCATGCACTGTATTTACTGTGTATGTATCTTTATTGTAGTGTTTTAATATTTCAGTCAAAGATCATAAAGTGCTTTACAAAGCTGGTAAAATCATGAGCTGTACATTATGGGTGGCAAAACTGACTCTAGTTAAAAGAATTTTCCAGTGTCACACTGAGTCAAGAGCAGGAAGAGACTCCAAGTTATTTTAACTCTACAATCCCTCCTTTAATTGGCATATTATTTATTAAAATTAATAGGCTTTTCTTGATACTACATTAGCATAAAGCAATCCAAACCACTCTCAGAAATTATTTTTAAAAGCAGAGGAAACTGTTAAAATCATAGTATGAGCATGCAGGAAATTAAAGCATGTAAGAGGTTTATGAATTTAACAGATGGCATTCTCAGCTCTTGGTACATAAAATGCTACGAGTTTTTGAGGACATTTATTTGAGAGGAATTCATTATACTACTAGTGTGGAGAATTCTTAAGAAAATCTTGGTTTTGCCTCTAGATGGCTCACCTGGAACTGCCATTGCAAAAATGTTATCCAAAAAGGAATTCCTACACTACATTCTCATGATATAATGGCTTGCTTTTCCAGCAGCAGTGTAGAGTCAATCATGTAAATGTATTATATCGGTGTAAAAACATTCTGCTAAATTGTTTTGTCTTTTGTAAGAATGAGAATAACACATGGATTAGGGACAAGGCAGATTTATGAGTAAAGTAACTTTCTATTAGTCATTATCATGAGTCACATCTAAAATATCTACAGGGAGGGCTGCCTTTCTGGTTATAATAAACATTTTCCAGGTGCAGTCCTTGCTGTGGGGTAGGTGATGTGTTATGCAGCAATCACATTGTTGTCTGTCTACTGTATTTCTGCCCTGTGAATGAGAAATGGCATTTTTCTAGGGGCAGTAGGATACAGATTACTGTATGTAGTCCTAAAACTTTAAAGTATAAAAACAAATAATGGATAATGTCTGTTTAATCTAGCAGCAATTAAAAAATACAAATTAACCTGGGGAAGGAGCTAGCAAGTTTTACTTCTCCAACTAAGCAATGTAGTTCCTAGAGATTTGTAAAAGTCTAGATTAAAGTACATCTTTACTTTGTCCATAATAATTCACAAAGAAATGAAAAAGGATTTCTGGTGGCTGAGATCTCAGTGAAACCCACCCAGCTTTCATGAGCAGAATTCAGAAAGGGCTGTTTGCACACTGAAGCTCACAGGTTTTGTGTGGTGAGAACTGCAGTGTTTGGGGGAGTCCAGTCCCAGCCTGCAGATACTGCAAATTGAATTTAGAGTGCTCAGGGGATAAAAAAACCTCACACCCAACACAGAAGCTACTGTGCTGTTCTGGGGCTCCAGTGTACCGTGCTGGAGTGTCAAGCGACTTCCCTAGTATTTTTATTCTATGTGCTGAGCATTTGGGGATTTTTCCCAAAGGTTTCTTTGGGGTGGGGTAAAAATCAGCAGGAAAACCACTTACATCACACCATTTATCTGCCTGCAATGGAGACTGGATTTATGTTTCATCTGCCGCACAGGAGCAGCCCCTGCTTCTCGGCAGTGCCCCGGCCGCTCCCGCTTGCGGATTCCACCTTTGTTCTGCGGGAGGAACTCCCCTTGACGTGGATATGTATTCCACACACCAGGCGAGTGCAGAGCTGGTGATCACAGCCCCTGTGCTGCAGCCTGGGGAGGAGAGCATTGCTCCACATCCTTCCTTGCATTTTAATTGTCCTGAGAAAGTCGAAATCTCCATTTTCTGAAATGGAGAGAGTAAAGAAAGGAACAAAAAAAAAAGGGTCAGGTAATGAGGTGAGGATTAAACTAATTTGATCTTTTTTTCTTTTTTGTAATTCTACTATTTAGTCACACCGCTGTCTGTGTGGTAGATTA
The DNA here is from genome assembly GCA_013399195.1 of Dicrurus megarhynchus. Classification (NCBI taxonomy): domain Eukaryota; kingdom Metazoa; phylum Chordata; class Aves; order Passeriformes; family Dicruridae; genus Dicrurus; species Dicrurus megarhynchus. The sequence goes on from VXAD01010092.1 coordinate 3,261,663, forward strand.
AATGTTGAGTGTAATCTCAGATTGTAGAGATGAGACTGGGAGATTCATCAGACTTGTCATGAGTAACTGGGCCATTCAAAGATCGTGACACATGCCCAGACTTATTGTGAACTGGGAACAGGATTGAAATGTCTTGCAAAGTCTCCTGCCACTCTGGAGCATGACTTTTGGGGAAAATCTCCCTAATATATATAGTCAAAACTGGAAAAAAACATGAGAACAATATTCCTCACTGAAATTTTGCTCCATCTCAGACAAAATTCTTACTTTATTGTAAGCTAGTAATAAATACATCGTCTCAAACATTAGGTCTTGAAAAGAAGTTAAAAATAGGTTGTGTCTGAATAGCTATTATGTACTTTGATAAATGTGTGTCCTTAGAAACAACACAAGTTTCTCAGGGCAGTGTATATCCGTGTGCCTGTGTCATGCCTCCTGGTCACAAGCCTTTTTCTACATATGCAGAAGTCTCACTGCCTTTCCTCAGATCCTGGACTGCCAAGCCCCTTTACTCCTTGGCATTCACCTCAAAAACTTAACTGTCCTCTCTGACTCCACAAAAGGACATTATATGCATTGCCCCCCCTGCACGTCACTCCCCAGTTCGTGATATGAAAGATGTTAAGATTTTTGTGCCTCCCAAATGAGATGCTGAGAAACACCACAAAAAAGTGATTCTGCTCTTGTGGGGTTTTTTTCTGGTGGGAACTCTACTAAGATGTCAACTGCAGAGCCTACTTTTGTGGTCTCTTCTGTGTGCCCAGTTCTATAAATTACAGTAGACTTAGGTATGCTCCAGCTGGAAGGACAATGTGTTTAGGAGAGGCCATTATTAGAAGAAATTCTACCTCTTCCCCCATTCCCCAGTACACATCAAGCCTGAAATCAACCCAACCCTACTACTCTGTGAAGAATTTGTTGCAGTTCAGCACAATGAGCAAGCCCATCTCAAGAAAAGCCCAGAGCTACATTAACACAGAAACCAAATCTGTGTTGCCGGGTGGTTGTGTGGAAAGGAAGGTCCCTTTAGGTCAAGGGCAACAGCTGAGCAGAGATGTGGCTGCCTGCACTGTCACTACTGTGCCTTTTGTATGTACATAAAACTTTGGTTTCCAGGGGTTTGTAGGCACAAAAGTCCCCCTGACACCCAAACAAATAATCAGCAATAAAAAACTCGTGGAGCTGTTGATAATAAAGCCAGAGAATGGCCATTCATAGAAATATGCACTACATCACTCCTCCTGACTGCGTGGTGATTCATCACCATTTCCCTTCTCTCCCCTTTTATTCTTTCAATTATTTTTGCTCAGGGATCCCTTAAACTCTTTCCACCTAATTGTAGATATGTTTTTGTTTGAAATGCTAGATCTTGGAAAAAGCCCCTTTCAATAGGAGTATTTCCTATAAGTAGGTCACTGCAGTAAAGGGGTTAGACGTGCAGCCTTTGCTTACAAGATACTTTGCTTTCTAAAGCCCTTAATGCAGCTTTACAAAAAAAGAAAGGAAGGGGAAAAAAAAGATACCCATTTGTTGACCTTTGTCTGGTGCTGGGTAAAGTGTCTTTCTGACCAGTGCAAGAGAGACATTAAACCAGTGATGTACAGAACTATATTTATACTCTGAATAAATAGACTAAAAATACCCCTTCAAACAGGGTAAGCTATAATTTTAAATTGTAGCACTTCTAAAGAGCTTTCACTGATATCAGACACTCCCAGGCTCCAAGCAGTACAGCACTGCATTTTAATCAAATAACTGTGAAACCATTGCCACAAAATTGCAACCAAAATGTTTGTGCAATGTTATGTAGCTACGGAAACAAACTTGGGCTTCTAGAATTACCTTATTAACTGGTTCATAGCAATGGGCCTGTTGCAGGGTTCTGGCAGAGTTGTTTGTTAGGCTGTGAGATTTCTTCCCTTGCCCTAAAGACAAGTAAACCCCATGTTCAAGAAAGGGTAGGTGTCAAGTGATATTGGGGCTGGGACTAGTAAATCAAAGGTTCTTTTATGTATGCAAATACCACATGATGTTTAAAATGGTATTTCTCAATTATTTTATTGTATAACCCTTCTTTTCAGACCCACTTCATTTCAATTTTAGCTAGCTGGGATGCAGGCAAAGACACTATCTTTTGGTCACTATGTATTGTGCATCTCAGAAAGCATGACATTGAAGTTACAAGTTTTTTCTTTTTCTTTTTTTTTTTTATATTAATTACACTTAAAATAATCTATTTACAGGGGCTCAGTTGTGTTCTTCCCTACTAAGCTCCATTCAGGAACTTCTGGTATCTAGGAGTGCTCAGGGATCAGGAGGGCCCTCCACCCTTTTCCTTCTCCTCCACCCCCTCAAATTTTTGGTGACAAAACACCAAAAATATTTGTGCAGGCTGCACTGTCTTGCTTTACAGTCTCCCTAAAACAGGAAAGTTTAGTACAGGCTATTCATGTTCTCTATGAAAAAAGCAAATATTAAATGGGATATTAGTTTTCTGCTGAGGATAACACAGGGCTATATTTCAGATGAAAGCCACTTTTTATGTACTTATAAGCAGTTATCAAAAGCTAAGTATTCTAAAATTCAATCATGCTGGAGATGAGTTCCAATAGTATTCCCCCATTTTTCTCTTTTCTTAATCCGACATAAAATGTCATTAGTATCTATTGAAAGCTTTCTGCATGGATGTGGAAGGTAGGGAAAAACTTGCATATTGGTGAGAAAATAAGTTTTCATGGTGTCTACTTAAAGAATCTGTTTGGGGTGAAGGACATGCAGGCTCTAGAGTGGCTGGCCATGGTGGCACTCCCATGGGCAAGTGAGGAAGGGGCAGCACAGTCCCAGTGCTGCCCGGCCAGCTCCCAGGGGTTGTGGCTCAGAGCTGGAGCTCATGGCTTGCAGTGATCAGGAACTGCCTCTTGTTACTCAGCTTCCAAGAGAGGCACCAAGTATGGGTAACTCTTTCTGGTCACAGCTCAAGCTATGAAACACAAACACTTGGGCTTATTTTCAGTCTTCTTTATTTATCACTCTGTGGAGGCTGTATTTCTGTTACCTGTAAATGGTATGGATGCAGCTGGCTGAACTCTACAACCAACTCCCTAGTGATGGAACCTTGCAAGCCATCTGCTTTCAAGAGAGACAGCAACACGCAGCAGCTTTTCCAGAGACAATTATCTCAAAATGAGATACCTGAGGGTCACCAGGCTCCACTCTCCACTCCTGTCCTCAGAGGATTGTGTTCATGTCATCCCTTCTGCTGTAGCCTTAACCAAGTGTCAAAGAAAAAGTGCTTGGTTATACTTACTTCTTATCTCAAGAGAGCAGGACAGGAAATTTGTCTTTCTCTCCCAGCACTACAAATATCAAACATCACAGAATGCCCAGCTTTCCAGAGGCTTACCTGGAGAGCTCCAGGGAAATGCAAGCTTCTGCAGGAGTTCTGCAGGTGGGGAGGCAGAAGAAACCCTTAGCAGAGCATCACAGAGGGATCCAACTACTGTCTGCAGCCCTAACAACTGATCTCTGAACTCAGCCATGGGTATCTGGCAGATACTGCAATACTTGTCTCTACACCTGCCAATCCTGTTAAGGAAGGCAAACTTAATGAGGACTATGAATGAATCCAACACAGGAGATCAGGCAAGCCTGGCTTGGGACAGAGGCTTGTGATGTTATTCAATGCCAAGCCCTGCTGCCCTCCTAGCCAGGCCAGAGACCTGTCAGGAAGGTGGGTGACTTGGGACAACATTGCCACTTGTCCACTGGCAGCTGAGAAGGAGCCCATGGAGTGAGAGCTGAAAGCAAATGTTAGGGCAGCTGCAGTAAGACCTGAGATGGTGACTACTCAGCAAGGTTTAAATCTCTGTATTCTCCTTTCTAAATCCATTTTTCTCATTTCTGTCACCAAGGGTCAACCACAGTTTATATTTCAGTCTGGAAGAAACTAAACATTTGTCTTTATCAGTCAGAGAAGCTGCAGATGCACATTGCTCTGGACCCAATGTCAGAGGTCTCAATGTGGTGCTGATACAAAAGTCCAGCAGTGCTGATAAAGGTCCATCAGTTTCAGCATGCTTTGAATATGAATGTGCTCTAAATAGAAATGCTTGCCTCCTTCACTTCAGATGTGGAAATCCAACAAGTGGGGCATGATCCAGAATAAGTGTGTGAGAAAATAATTGTATTTATGGCCTTTGCAAACTCCTATTGACCAGTCATGAAACTACATGTTTGTAAAAAAAAAAATTGTGTAAGCCTGCCAATTTCATATGGAAAACTTGAAGATTTAGATATTTATGTGACTATTTTGCAAAGCTGAAGTTAAGCATTAATGCCAAACCTAAACATTCAATTTCTGAGTCAGGTTCCCAAAAAGTACGTAGTGTTTGGGGTTTTGTTCCTTTTTTTCTTTTTTTTTCTTTTTATAGCATAAACGTTTCAGAGGTGGCTGTCTTGTGATTATGGAGTCTAAAATTCAGATTTTCAAGTTTTCTCTGCAGACAGGACCAGAAATGCAGACCTTTTCATATGCCTAATCTGTAATTCTCATAATAAATCCAGGATTTTAGACATTGAAGAGAACATTAAATATTGTCAGGTTTATGATAACGTCACAAGAGCTGGCAGTGCTACTCAAGCCTGCATTTTGTTAGCTTTCCTATGAACACAAATTACAGCATCTTCCTAAGGTGTTCCTGGAAAGTAGAACTGTGCCAGGAGAATGCTGTGCCATGTATAGTGGGTAACATTCAGACTGGTTGCTAATTTCAGAATTGGTTGTTAGTCTCAATAAATAAAGTGCTTAGGGCTTGTGTTTTTGAAGATTTGAACACCCAAATTCCCCCTTACTTTAGACATGGTTTTGATGATTGGTGCCTCTAAAAACCATGCTCAAATCAACATTTTTATAATGAGAGCATCAGAATAACTGTACTGGACCAGACAAACAGTCTCTCTAGCCCATTTTCGGCTTCTGACAGTAGTCAACAACCACACTAAGAGAGAGCAAGGCAGGCACACTGCAGTGATGCATTCTGCCAGCTTCCAGAAACAGACCCAGAACTTTGTGAGCCACAGCAACACCAATGCATTTTATAGCCCATGATGGATATATTCTCATACTGGACTCCTTGTAAACTTCACTTAGGTTGTATTGCATGTTGTGTGAAAAACCCACTTAGGTGTTCTGAGCAGGCAGAGATGACCTGTCTCTGTCACAGAAGGCATGTCAAGTTTCACAGATGCCACTAACTCCTCCTAGAGCATTGTAACAAAGATTATTTAGGCAGATACTAATTTTTCACACAGGGGTTGGATTCCCTTTGGTCCAGAAGATTATTAGATTTGTGACATCTTCTGCATGGTTTTTAAAATCACATCTGTATCTTCAGTAGCCACACTCATCTCCCTTCCCACATGTCTGCTCTCTATTGTATTGATATCCAGAAATGCTTATTAGATGCAAGTACAGCATTTACCAAGAAAGAAGGGAATTACCTACCAAATCCTGTGAGAGAGAAGAAAATGCAATCCTTTCTTGAACTTACCCACCCTATGTGTTCTGGAGATAGATACCTTAAAGCAAAACTAGGGCATTTCTTACTTATAAAAGAGTAAGTTGTTGGTGCTGTCATCTGCTTCACAAATTAGAAAAACTCAAAGTGGAGACAAGCAGCAGCTCCCTCTCCCTAGAGATGTTTGAATATTGTTTGCCAGCTTTATAGGCTCTGATAAACATCTTCAGCAGCATTCCTGGAGAATATCCACTATAAACCCAGCATTTTGGCCATATTCACCCAGCTCTACCAAGACATGAAAATGTTTAAAAGACAGCTGATTACAAAATAAGTGCCAGGACATGTTTTATTCTTAAGAGCTCCCATTTCTGAGCAGTCTGTAAGGGACTCACCCTCAAATGGCATTCTCTACTATGCCTGGCCTAGTAGCAAATCTTGCCTGGAGCTCACAAAGATCTTGGGCAGGAGGAGCTTTCTGTGCTCCTGCAGACTAGCTGCCCTTCCCTTGGGGAACAGTAACAGCAAGCTGTCACAGTTCACAGCATGAAACAGCACCCTGAAATGGGCTTTGGTGGCTGTACTGGGGCAGGCACACTGCCCAGAACTGAGCATGTCTCTGTAAAAATTAATGTTGCTTCCAGGTGATGGCAGGATGGCATCTCCCAGTCCTGTGCCATCAGCTGTCTTTGGCTTTAGGCCTTCTCTTGACAGCTTTCACGTAAGTCAAAGACAAGCTGGAATCATCTGGCATAACTGGTCCAGGTAGACTGGATACTCAGATGAAGCACTGATCATCCTTCAAGGTCAGGGACACCATCTGCAGTAGCCATGGCTCCTTGGTGTCAGAAATCCACATTTTGCTTGCTCTTGGCAGGAAAAAGCACAGTTAATCCTACTGCTTAAAAGTAAGATATCTTGTAGTGGAAGCAGGCTCTGAGCCCAGTGTTGCTGTACCCTACTAGAACCCCAGCCCTGTGCAAGTTACAGTCAATTCAGGAGGACTTGCTTTGAAAGTAGAGCCTGTAGGATGTAGGCTGAAGACCAGGGCCCTGGCATTCCCAGATGGCAATACAACAACTGATGTAAGGTTTCAAAATAACTTTTCAATGACTGAAGCGACTCATTTCTGTGAGTAGTTTGATTTCCAGACTTCACAGTGCCTGTGAACGTAAGGGCGGGGTCTGAGTATATAACAGATCCCTGGTGGCATTTAGAGAAAGTGAGGGTTTGTGATGTAGACAGACCATACCATCTAACATAATCACTCTGGGACAATTGATCATGTTGTTCTCGGTGTTCCTTTCTCATTTTTTTTCCTAGAGGCTGGATTTATTTTACATGGAGGTAAGAGAAATTGTTGTTTGCAATGAAAGCTTGATTATTTAGGATTATCATGGATTTCCATGACAAAGATGCAAATTTTCAGCTTCTCCTTTTTTCTTCTGCAATAGGATTGTTGCTTCTTTTTCTAGGGTTGTTGAAACTACCAAGTTACCTAAGTTATTACCCTCCCTTTACACCTTCAACACTGTGTTTCCATCTGCCACACTGTGATTATCTCTTTTAGAAGACTTGAATGAAGAAAATCTTCCAAATGACTTTACTTGTAGGTACATTTTTGCTCTAGGCTTTAGGAAACATCCTGCAGCTACTCTCTAAGGCTGATATATTTTTAGTATAATGTGCTGTTTTCAGAAGCCACCACCACCAGGCAGTGCACCAGGCAGCAAAATGTAATTACTTAGTCTGTGAATCCTGTATAGGAGGCAGGCACTGAGAAGACACAAGCATTTCTTGTACTGCGCAGGATCTAAATCCTAAGTGTGAACAGAAAATGCCACCAGAGAAGCTGTGTGTCTACTGCCTCAGCTATCTACATAGGTAACATGAGATTATTTGAATTCCTTCTTCAATTTATGTACCCTTGCTATCTCCTTTGGAGTGAAGTGTTAATCTCAGCTGTGATTCTTAGCTTCAAATTACAGAGGTTATATTCTTAAAATCTGGAAAACACATTGAATGTTTGGTTACACGGTTGTTGATTCCTCAGTAAACCTACACCAGAGAGTAGCTCTGTGGGTCAGTGTCAGTGATTCAGCCCAAGGGACTAGAGTGGGGAAACCTTCTCATTCTCTTCTGGATGAGCTACAACACCATATAGTACTACACATCAGCTGTGAGGACTTGTAGTAAACCTGGAGTTCACGGTTTATTAAAGGCTGCCAAAGAAAATGCCTGAAGTGCTGTTTATTTGCCATAAATTATTTCAAGCACTATTACTAATGCTGTAGTATTAATGTTCCATGTGATATTTTTATATGAATATCATATTTATTTCTAGTTGCTTGAATAGAAGCAATGCACTCAAAAATTCTGGAACCCTTACAAATGTAGCTTTTATGTGAGGAATCCATTTAATTGATTAAATTGTTTGCTATAAATATATTTAAGTATGACTTAGGCGTCAGTAAATGGCTAACAAAGAAGCAAAGTCTGCTACTGAAATTAAATTTTTAAATGCAACGGCCTACAACAATTTTTTTTTACAGCACTTATTCCTTCTCATCAGGCCTCTGTGAAAATGACACAAAATACATGGGGAGAAATTCCCAGTTCCAGTGATTTCACAGAATAAAAAAGTATAAAGCATCAGAAGAACAATGAATTATTTATTAAAAACAAAACTGAATTTTCCATTCCTGCAATTTCCAGCAAAAGATAAGATAGCAAATGGTATCATTCTTTAAAAAAAAAAAAGGTTTTATTTTTAAAAAAAAAAAAAAAAAAAAAAAAAGAAAACCTGATGTGTATTAACCACTTTTTTCTTTCAATATTGTCGTCTGCCTTAGGCACAGATCCTCTAAACACTTACTGTGATTTTAACTTCAAGCATAAAACCAGTCACAAAATCTCTCTAATAGGATTATTCTCAGGCTTACAGTTAGAAACACAAATATGTCTCCAGGCCCATGTGTCTTCTGAAAAAGAGAATTTCAGGCCTTCAATCAAGACTATATTTCCTCTTGTATGGCTGAGGCAATTAGTGCTAGATTGCTATTCTGGGGAAACTGTCTATAGAGTTATTTCCAACATCATTCAAATTGTAGGTCTTATTTTGCTTGTTTTCTGGTCCTTCATGAATATTACCATACGATAAGAGTGTTGCACATGAATGTCAGTTATAAAATGGTGTGGCCATAAAAATTAGCTGTGCTTGTCTGTAGCTGTGTGCTGCACAAAAAGCACATGTATCTCATTAATGCCTGAGGAATCTGTAACTTAGGCATTGTCCAAAAGCAACTCTAAATACCATTTTTCAGTTTGTGCCAATCATGTGGTGAATAGCACGAGAGCTGTAAAATAGCACAGAATGCCATTTTCCAGTGAGAAATACTTAGAAAGTCCCTTGGTTGTGACTGCTTTGAGGCGATTCACCAGAGTGCGTGAACACAGGGAAAGTTAAAGAGAGATGGAGCTGAAAAGGGAGGCTTTAGCTCTCAGTTGAGAACCAGCACTCAGTTTGGGAGTTGCTCTATACTGGCATTTCAGTCTAGAAACTCCAAAGCCCAGATTTAAGACCCACACAGTGCCATCATGCAGGATGAAGTTCTTAGAACATTTCAGCAGTTCCTGAGTTTCTACATAGTGTGTAGTGTCATCCAAAACTATTTCTGCTTCTGAAGGGCAAAAAATAAAGATATCTAAAAGCTGATGTTTTACACTAACTTGCAAAAATTGGAAAGTTGTAGGCTGGCAGTGATACCAGAAGAAGACACCAATGTTGTCTAAAGAATATTTTTGTCAGTTACAGCTTGTTTCAAGAAATCACCATCAAAGAAGGGAAAGCTGAAGTTGCCACTGATTCTTAGTGGACAGCATTGTCCTGTAAACTTGCATATGAAAGGCAGTAACACAGATTTTCCGCAGGCTCTTTGTCTATGTTTCTTCCTTCTGGCTGTGCAAGGCAGCTCCCTGCCTGGCATCCTGAGCCTGTCAGAGCTGCCTGCACTCCCATGCTCACTGCGGGGATCCCAGCAGTCAGACATGGAGTCTGTTCCCTGTGGGGAGGAGGGAGTCTGAAGGGCTCTTTGGTGATATTTTGCTGAGGCTTCTTAGGTTTTTTTTTCTTTACCTTTTTCTTATATGGCTGCTCTAAACACATTAGAAAATATGTACCCTGGGAAAAAAATTCTACAGGCTTGAGAGAGTTTTCATTATATTGTAGCTAAAACAGAAGAAATTTCTTATCTCTTCCTAATCTAAAGTCTCTAGATATTCCAATTCAAAGGTCTCTAAATATTTTACTTTGAGCCATAGTAATATGAATGATAGGTCCTATTTGTCAGGTCATTGATTAAATATATAGGAATAGACGCTGGATCACTTTTTGCCATTTATCACATAACTTTTGGCTTTGGATCACATATAACTTTCTCTGAAAAAAAAATTCTTTAAGAACTACAACTAGAAAAACTCCATTATTTTGGAATTTACATAAGTGTATATATATTGTTATAGTGGGTTAAGCATGTCTGGATGCCAGATGCTCACCAAAGCCACTCTATCACTGCCCTTCTCAGCTGGATGGGGGAGAGAAAATATCACAAAGGTTCATGAGTTGAGATAAGGACCAGGAGAGATCACTCACCAAATACCATCAAGGGCAAACTTGACTAGAACTGGGGATGTTAACTGTATTAATTACTAACAAAATCTTTGCAGGATAGTGAGTAGTAAAAAAAAAAAAAATCTTAAAAACACTTTCCTCTCACTCCTACCTCCTTACTGAGTTCTGCCTCCTCCCCCAGTGGCACAGGGAGACAGGGAATGGGCATTATGGTCAGTTCCTTGCCTGTTGATCCTGCTGCAGCTCAGGGAGAACAGTCCCTGCTCCAGCATGGGGTCCCTCCCACAGCAGATATAGCTCTCCAGGAACTTTTCCAGTATGAGTCCATCCCATGGGCAACAGTTCTCCACAAACTGCTCCAAGGTCACTCACTCTTCCACAGGGTGCAGTCCTTCAGGCACAGCCTACTCCAGCCTAGGTCCCCCACAGGAATTTCTGCCAGGAAACCTGTTCCTGTGTGGGCCCTCTGTCTGTGGCTGTGCAGGTCTCTGCCAGGAGCCTGCACAGGCCTTTCATGGGTTCACAGCCTCCTCTCAGTCATCCTGACTCGAGTATGGGGCTTCTCCAGGGGCTGCAGGTGGATCTCTGCACCCCTGTGCCCTCCATGGGCTGCACCGGGGGCTGTAGGGGAATCTCAGCTCTGGTGCTTGGAGTAGCTCCTGCCCCTCCTTCTGCACTGACCTTGAAGTGTGCAGAAGTGTTCCTCTCACATATTATCACTCTGCTCTTCTCTGGCCACAATTACATCTAATGTGTTGTCACAGAGGTGTTCCCATCATTCCTGATTGGCTTGGCCAATGGCAGGTCCATCCTGGAGCTGGCTGCATTGGCTCTGCTGGACATGGGGGAAGCTTCCAGCAGCTTCTCATAGAAGCCACCCCTGCAGTCCCTCCTGCTGCAAAAACCTGGCTGTGCAAACCCAGTACAATTGTATTCACTCACTGGGACTTGCCACAGTGCATATAGAGCAGTATTTCATAGTCTGTGATGGCAATGGTCAGTTTAAGAAAGGAAAGAGAACCTCAGACTGACTGGGTATTTCCCTATCCTCTTCATGAAGGTTTCTATTTAAACACTACATTTCTTTATTTTTGTATTTCTTCTAAATGCTTCTCCAAATCAAAAGTTTCATTACGCTGATATATGAGGTTTTCCACCTGAAGAAGATTTTTTCCTCTTCCAAGTCTGCATTTTATGTGGTTGTTTTTTACTGAGACCTACACAATGACTTAATCAATACAAAGTACCCTCTAGGCAATGAAAGACCACAAGAAAGTGCAGCATCATTAAACTGAATTACAGACAAGCACTTAAGGAGACAAATAAGTATTTTGTTACCATAAAGCTTCACTTTTTTATAGCTACGATGATTGAAAATGTTTACAAGCGTGCATGGCACAGTGGTGGCAGAGGGAGAAGGCTGAGGGAAATGCTCTTGTTGAATGGCAGCAAACTTCTGCTGCCTATTGAAAAATGGTTGGGAGCTGAAAACCAGAGCTCTTCTTCTGGTGTGTCTGGAGAGCCAGTGAGACAGAGCCAGCTCACAGTGCTCTCCTGACAAGCAGCTCCAGCCTGGGGCCAAGGAGGAAGGAGGTACTCAGACACTGAGCAAGAAATGCGGTTCTCCTTTGGTGTGAAAATGTCAGGGCAAACTGACAGATGAGAAAATGAAATGTTGGTCATCAAGGAGAAGCGCTCAGGTCCCCAGGGACACCTTACAGACAGATAAGTAATTTCTGCTTTAAATACACAAGTTTCTCCTTCTGTTTTCTCTATTGATAAAGATCTCTCACTTAGCTATTGAAAATTAATAGTGATGATGATTTCTACTGAAGCAATTTGGAAAAGTTGTCAACCCTTCTGTAAAAAGTTGCTTGTCTGATTTCCAACATCTTCCTAATCAAGTTTTTCTTTCCTGTTTTTTAAAAAAAATAAAAAGAGATAAATCATGCAGTTCATCTGAAATTCCCATGACAGATCATGCATGTATCAACCTTCCTCACTCATCTGTCTTTCTGCCAGGACTGTATATGAACACTTTCCTTATAAAATTGAGGAGCAAGACTAAAATCCCTACTTCAGCTGATGTAGACTTTGGCACATCTCCCTTTGTGGGAGACTAGCCTTCTTCTCAGGATAGGATCGCATATTTAATCTTAATAGCTTGCAGCTGGCATATTATTTAGAACAACAAAATACTGAGTAACTTTGAGGATAATCTTTAAAAAAGCACATAGCTTTTCTGTGAACTAGAACCTTCTTTTGTCTTTAAGGTTGCATAGCTGAAGGAGAAAGATGTCTTCATAAACAAGGAAAGTCACCTAAACAAAAAATGTTTATTCTAACCCTCTTCTCCTCTGCAAAAATATTTGGGCAATGCCTTATATCTGTGCTGAGCACACACTTGAATTCCTCATGCAAAGAGATCAAATACCTAATTGTAAAAGGATCAGGGATGTGTCAGTTTTGCTAACTGCTTGTAAACCACTCCACCCTGTTTGTGCAGAGAGAGTAGTCCCATGTTAGGACTGTGTATCTGCATCACTTGTGGATTATACAAGCAGATCTTTAATGGGAATTGAATGGCTAGGTAAAATTTTGGATGAGTTTTTAAAAACTGTTTAGCATTGGCTTAACTTTGCTTCATTTGACAGAAATTCAAGAATTCATTATTGACTTACAGGAGACCAAATGAGGCTTGTGATGAATGCTTTGGAAAACACTTTTTCTTGGTCATCACACACATTCAAATTGTGATCCAAAACCGACTGGTAGCCTAAAGTGTGTTGAAAGCTGTGGCTGTGCACATGGGACTGGACCCTACTCCTCTGTTGATTAAACTGCATCATGATTAGCTACAACATTTTTTTTCAGTAATTAATGGCCCTACACCATGCTTCCAGTTCCTTTCATGCTCCCTTCCTGGTGAGGCAGTAATCACTGGTATGAAGTCTGGGGAAACCTACAAAATCATGGATTCATTAGGGAAGGAGTGAAACTAAACGGGTTTTATCCCCTCATTAGCACTGGCTTAATACCTACTGCTAGGAAAAACCCTCTAAACATTTATCTACTCCCAGCCTAGAACTAGAGCTAGTCAGGGAGCATGCAGAGATGTCTCAGTTGCAGAAGACTTACAGTTTGTAAAAAGCTGCTGCCTGCATAGCTGCCTGTGCTTTGGATCTTGCAGGCCCAGTCTAAATGATTATGAAGCTCTGGCCATACTTGTACGCTTGTTTACATGCACAGCCATGTACTTTAGCAGACGTACTTAAATGGTTTTTTATTATAAAGATATAAACAATTGTAGCTGTTGTACTGCTGGTATTTAACCAACAGGGAGGAGGAGCGATGTGTGTTGGTCTCCCGTGACACAAGAGGTGGCCGATAAAACAAACTGTTAAGATACAATTCTTGCTGTGAAAATGTTTGAGTGCTCTCTGACTAGAGAGTGCAGCACAAGAAGGAATGAAATGCACTTTGCGTTTAAATGCAGCTGCAATTGTCATTACCTATCAGCCTCACAATTTATGGCATCTGTCTTCTTTCAGCTAAAATTGTAAAAGTGAGCCGGTTTAACAGTATGATCTGCAGGATCTACGATATGTTAGAGCTGTCAACATTACTAAATATCAGAATTAGAATGAAATAACTTATTTTCCTTAAATTAGGAAGAGACAGGGAGGTCCAAGAGGGTTCTGCTATCAAAAAAAAATCTTTATTTATATCTGAACTTTGATTTTCTATTCTGTTTCTGCCACTTTGAAATGGGTGAGGCATGGTGAGAAAGAGGATAGGACAGGTCCCATTCAAGTAGGTGCTCTGCTGGTCAATGCAAACTGGAATTTGTGTTAAGGTCATGGTAAAGGTCAATGACCTAATTTGTTTTCCTGCTCTCAGCAGAGCACTTCATGTGCTCCAGAAGAGGGGAGAGAAAAGCTCAGATCTTATGGGCAATGCCCTATCACTATGAATGAAGTGCTCCGTGTCATCCGCCAAAGCACTGTGCAGAAAGCCTCACCTTTTCTACAGCTAGGAATATGACGAGCCCTCAGATCTCCTTGCAGCCATTCCCATTAATCCCTCACAAGCAGCCTGCTGCCCACACCGCTGCCTGGACATCTGTTACCAATATCCAGCCACATTTTTGCTCCTTCTTTCACCAGCACCCATTGTGTATGGCCAGGATGGATTAGTGGGGCTCACTTACACGTGAGAAATTCCATCGAGGAGCTGAGATAAAATCAAGAAGCAGCAGATCAAAGCCATTAAACACCAATCTTGCAGTGAGGCTCCGTTACCGATTCAGGCTTTAAATACCCCTCCAACCCAGGCATGGGCTACCACTCAGCTCTCACAGGGAAAGAGCTGAACCTGCCCTGCAAATACAGCTGCAGCACCGGCCTGGGTTACGCTGTGCCAGCAGCACAGGTACCCTGGGGTATTGGTGGAGATGTAGGACAAAACACAGGACTGGGTCCCAGTGCCACAGGCACCACGTGGCTCATGTGATCTGAGTCTCACAAGAGCCCACTCCCATCTCATTGCTGGCATGGCAGGTGAGGGTCACAGCTTTGCCAGATGCTGGGCCAAGGAGGGATTTTGCCAAAAGCCCTGTGAGGGCTGGATCTTTCTCTAGATACCAGTAAGCTGCTTGCAAACATCCTGCCATCTGCTTCCCTAGAGTGCTGGGGAAGGAGAGAAAGGGCCACCTGATGCCCGGTGCAGCCTGGGACCTCTGATGAGAGAATGCTGCTCAGAAGGGAGCCTTTGGGAAGTACCAACTCCCACTTGCTGGCATTTTCCCACCTAAATCTCCATTGAGATTTCCATCTTTTCATCCCTCTAAGAGGCAGAAGGCACTGGGAGGTGATGGTTGCCCCGAGCAGCCTCACCCTATGCTCAGCTGTCCTTGCTGGGTCAGATGTGGCCCCCCAGACTCTTAACACCAATGTTTGGGTCTACTCAAGGGAAGCAAGGCCTGCCAAGGTGGCAGGCAGGTGTGGACAGCAGCTCAGCCCCGATATTGGCTGCTCCCCAAGCTGCAGAGACAAACCCTGTGATGCAAAGCTTGTCTGGCAGTGGGCTTCATATCTCTGTGTTTGCTCAAGCCCCTTTTAAGCAATCCCAGTCCTGGTGGTTCTTGGCCAGCATCACACACTCACAGAGCAGTTAGAGTTAGCAGGGATCTCCTGAGGTCATCTGGTCCAAGTCCCTGATGAAGAAGAGCCACCCTGAGCCAGATGGACAGTAGTCTCCATTGAAAAAGCCCAGCTCCTCCTTCTTTGCATGATCCTTTCAGATACCTGTAGAAATGGAGAAGATCACCTGAACCTCCTCTTCTCAGGCCGAACAGTCCCAGCTCTTGTAGCCCCTTCTCTTTGAAGACATACTCCAGTCCCATCTTTCCTATTACATGGCAGAGTGGTTGTGCCCTGATGTGGGAACTGGTCCATGCACAGAAAGTTCCTTCCATAAGGAAATTTGAAAAACATAACACCTGTTTAGCAACTTACTTTCTCGGTACATTTCATATTCATATCTGGATAACCTCATCTAGGTAAAGTGGGTGTACTTAAACAGGGCAACATTATGAAAACCGCTCTCCATTCTAAAGCAGTTTTCTGGTGTTTAGACTGAGGAAGAGAGGAAACACCTTGAGGACCTCCTAAAGTCATCTGGAATTTGTACAGGTGCCTCCTGTTAATCTAACCTGATGTAAACAAAAGTCACTCAGTACCTAATTCAGTACTTCTTCAGATTTAAGATTAGTTGTACATAGCAGCAAAAGGAAAGCTTAGCACTGTCATCCTGGCAGGTACTCAGGCACCGGGATTAAACCTCACTGCATTGACTTCCTACATTCCCATGCTTGAACAGCATTAGAGTGAGGTGCAAAAAGTAAGAAAATGCTGAAATTCTCCAGTATTCAAATTGTAGGTAACATTTATGCTTGCCTCTGAGATGGGGTTATTGCTTTCCTAGGATATTCTCCCACATGAAGGAATCCAAATTTAGTGCCATCCTGAGTCCATATACCTCCTGAAATGCATAGGGATGGGAGAATGGTAGATCATGTCAACTGTAAAACCCCCTTTCTGTGCTTTGGAGCAGATTCCGGCAACTTTGTAGAGTTGGTCAGCCATACTGTGATTTTTCCTTCCCAGTTCAAGGGCTGAACCTACCAGTAGAAAGACAGTTGGAGCTAGGAGAGACTCACAGCTGCATGAGGAGGGAGTTGTACATGGTTGATGGCATTAAAGCTTCTGGAGTCCCATCCTACCATCAGTGCTGGAAGCCTGTGAGTCAGCAAAGCTCAGGAGTGCACTGAAAGGAGGAGGGCCTGCAGCATCTTCAGGAGCAGCCCATGCTGGGGAAGGTTCCCCTGCTCTGCTCACCAGGCTGGAGACCCTTGGCAGTGTTGCTCAGTAGCCATGGAGAACAGGGCCTGGAGTGTCCTGGGGTGGATCACAGAGAGGATCACAAACCTGGGAAGAGAAGCTGGCAGTTCAAGGCAGGTCTTTGGCAATTCAGGCTAATTAGAAGCATGGTGTATTGACTTTGCTGTTAGACACCCCAGCTTTTGCCATTTGAGAGACACGCTTTTCTCTAGTATCAGTATTGCTCACAGTCTGTTTCTCAAATCTGGGGTTGTTTGCCATCTGTGAGGTTATGTATTTATGTAGATAGATTAAATAGCTCTCTGACACACTGCTTCCATTTCTATTGTGCTAGTTTATAAATTTACATGGTTACAACATTCTCTAATTCAGTGTTAAGAATAACATCTTTAGACAGACGTTGGTAATATTAACTCCCGCCTCTCCAAGTATGGCAAGCAACTATTAGTAGCATTAGTATTCTATTAGCAGACATTTCACAGAGAATGAAATTCACTTAAATTAGAGCTGGCTGAAAAAGGTAATACATGCATTAAATATTAATATAGTTTCCTCATGAAAATATTCAGAGGACACATCAGAACTGTCATTTTGCTTTCTCTTCTGTTTGTGGAATATCTGTGATCATAATTTTCTTCCATTCACTCTTTATTTAATGAATTTATTATGAATATTTGAAAGTCAAGCTGTGCTGTTGAGTTGTTATTCATCAGAGAAGTCACACAGTAGTTTTTACATATTCAAGCATTTATGAAGCAGTTCCTCACATGTGCTGGATAAAATCTTGTTTCCACAAATTCTCTCTGATACAGCTTTGAAACTCCTGTTTTATAAACAGTTGAACACAAATGACTTCTAAAAGTGTCAAGAATTGTGAATGTGGGGGTCAGTTCAGCAGCAAAGATTCTACCAGATGCAAATGTCCACGTGCAGAACCAACCTAATGAAACAGTAAGACAGTAATAGAAATGCATATCTTCCTAAGTGACTGCTTGTGTTTAAAAGTTGAATTATATTCCATTTTTTAGCAGATCTATGGAGAGATTTATCTCCAGCTGTAGCACCTCCAAAGGGCTGTTCATTGCATCCTCTCTTAGACATCTCTGGATATATCAGTCTCTCACTGCAGTGAGCAGTTAGGCAGCATAGATATCCAGCTTAGACACACCACTTTTAGATAGCTAATGGGTGAAATGAATGTAGCTGGACAGTGAAAGTCTCAGATGTTGCACTAGTTGGTTGTTGCCTCCCTTGCAACCCAAAAATTAAGCTAGTTATGAAAATTACAGCTTGACCTGGATACAGGTGTCGGTATTTGTTGCTCTATTTGGGGTTTTTTGCGTTAAATTGGAACTCTTAGGGAGTTTGATTTTTTTGTTTGTTTGTTTATTAAGTGAGGTTTCAGGTTCAAATGGAGTAATTTCTGTGTACTGTCTAATTTCATTCTATGTGGTACTAAGCACTGCTTATGGCACTCTATTTAGACTATTTCAGTGTCATTATCTAAAAGTATTGGAATGACTTGCAAAATTTGAGGCCATGGAAAAAATATTTTGTTGCTTTTTTGCCTTTGAAAAAATCTGAACTTGATACATATTCAAACTGAGCAACAGGGCTTCTGACCTGACTAAGCAACTCCAAATTCAAGATCTTTTAAAGTCTCGTAGATCCTCTCATGAATTGTAGAAGGAGTAGCAAATAATATTTAATCAATGCTCAAAGAGATATAATGAGAAGTAAGCTCTACAGCATCTCAGAATATTATTGCATGAGGTTTTCAAGCACTATTATCTTCAGGAGCACTTGAAATATTCATGTTTTTAGGCAATTGATAATTCTTGAGTGCCTCCCAAAATAATATTGGATTTTTCATTTAAGGCTTTTCAAAGCAGCACAGAGTACTCACTCCCAGAACATCCAACATCTGCAAGGCAATTTAGGCTAACAACCCAAAACTGGAGGCACTGCTAGCCAATATTAAAAATGTAGATCTTAGCTGTATTGCAGGGAATCAAATGAATCGTACACAACGCACACCGAGATGCCAAGCACTGATCTTTTTTTTTGGAACAGATGTAGCCTCATGCTGTTGAATCTTCATATTCAAATAGACACATGAGAAATGCATAGCATTTAGCACATTCCTTCAGAGCAGTAACTCCAAGGGCGAGTTAAAATAACTGGCATTATTTCTCTGACTGTTAACAAAAATAAATTCATACTGCATATCTTTGTCTATCTCTCAGTAGAGTATGACACATTTTTAGGGCCTTCCTGCTTGTTTCCTCTGAAGAATATGCAGTAAATACTTTTTTGCAATGTGAGCAGTTGCAAGGACTGTTCACCTGCAGATCAGGGTTTTTCCATGCTGTACAAACAAGGCACAAGGACACGCTGTCTCAATGGGATGAAGCAGATAGGCACCGTGCTTGAGCTGCACAATACTGCTGCTTTTAATACACATCTCATTTTCTGTACAGCATTAGAATCTACAACTTGACTTTAATAGTAACACAGAGCTGAAAATGTGACAAGGACTTTACAGGCATTAGCAAGAGGCATCCTGGCTCCCAAAGGGTTTGCAGCTTCTCTAGCTGATACAGCAGCTTCAGGATAAGCATTGAAAGAAAGGCAGCCAGCCTGTCTTCTGTCCTACTCTGTTTTGTACAACTCTGCATTCTGATTAATTCTTTGTATTTAAATTGGGAAATTCTAGCAACAATCATTGCAACTTTCTACACTGATTTTGATGTCTTGTTTTAAAGGGCAGCCAATACTGAAAGGCTGGCCAGCTGGTGAACTAGGTGATGATAGCTCCTCCAGAAATAATGATTTCTTGAGGTGCAGAAACAGCATGAAAGTTCTTTAAAGAAATATGAAAATGTTTAAAAGGGACCATCTTACAGGGTTTTTTTTGTTAAAAAAACTCTGGCTTTTGGCATTGTACAGCCAAACTGTAACTATTTATCTGATAAATTCTGGTCTCTATTTATTGCAGGGCTAGGAGAGACACTGGCTTTTGCAGAATTTATCAACTATTCACAAGTGTTAGTGTTTGCAAAGTTATTGGGTTGGGCTATGCATCTGCAAGGCTATTTGGAGAGAGATAAAGGCAATTTTTAAAAAAATACCCCAACTCTCTGCTATGATATTATTAGATGCTTTCTGGGTGTGTTCTCACTTGTCCTAGGTTATTCCATTCCAAAGGTCTTATGTTTTGTCCTTAAGACACTACTGTTCTGGGAATCAAAGAGATGGCCATTTTTTTTCATGAATTAAACATACAATCAGATTTCTCAGCTCCTATGCCCCTTTCTTTCTTTACATCTCTCATTTCTAAGGGCATTTCTTACAACTTCAAGTCTGCTTAAATAATTGGCCCTAGATCAACACTTCCATTCTATGATAACTTTAGAGGTCTCAAATTCTTTTTTACCACCCTGGGACACACAGAATATGATTTTCAGAAAATATCACAAAGCAGAACTGCTGGATTTGTCTATTTTAAATGGGGGGGGGGGGGGGGAGGGGGGCAATAACATTTTGTTGAGTCTGGTTTTTTTCCCTTTTGTGTCTCTGTTTGTAAGTGATCTGCACCACAGGAATATTCATATTATAAACTTGTTGAATGTGTATTTCTTCAGAACTTTTAATGCTTTGACAATGG
The DNA here is from genome assembly GCA_013399195.1 of Dicrurus megarhynchus. NCBI lineage: Eukaryota > Metazoa > Chordata > Aves > Passeriformes > Dicruridae > Dicrurus > Dicrurus megarhynchus. The sequence continues at coordinate 3,281,877 of VXAD01010092.1, forward strand.
AGACTGGTCTAAGGAAACGCATTTAGTCAGGAATTTCTGGCCATTTCTTTTTCTTCAGATTTGGGGAAGGCCTGGTTATTGGGGAGGACTTCTGATATTTCGTGATCTGTCTCCCAAGTGTGATCTCTCTGATTTATTCACCAATTGTTACTGCAAAGTCATCATGCTGTGGATAATTATATCATCCTGCCACTTGAGGCAGTCTAGGATTCTTCAGGAGGAGCCTTTCCCTAGAAATTTTCTGGGAAAGTTAGCCTATTCATTCATCCTGGATGAGAAATGAGATTAGAACTTTCTCAGAACTCAGAATGTTCCTGGGTTTCTCTCCTGTTTGGTGCCTGAATGTGGGCTCTCTTGGTCACATACATGATTGTCGTGCACGTGCAGACTCCTGGCTCTGTGTGGAGTCAGTGCCCTCCCCAAGTGCATCTGGTGCTGCTGGCTTTGTGATACCACCCGAGCTCTTGGAACAAGTGTCCTCCTCCAGATTTTTCTGCCATCACATTTTCTGCTCCAAAAGCTGAGCACACCTTGCTCCTTCCACTTCCTCAGAGGCCCCCTAATCATCCCCTGCAGCACAAATGGCTGCTCAGGGCCTCGTCCCCAGGCCAGCTTGCAGAAGGGACCTGCACAGCTGCTCTCTGCCATTTCCAACCCAAGCAGCAGTCTCAGAACTCAGACTAACAGAGGAGTAAAATGGTCAATATATGAGCACAGCTGTACCCTGTGCTAGGATAGACTCTTCATTCCCATTTGACAGCATCTTCATTCAGACCTTTCCATTGCTGGCACATCTCGTGGGCCCAAAGCAATTGCCCAGACAGGTGGCTTAAATGCTACTCACAACTTGTTTCTCCCTGTGTGGTTGTGAGGCTTTTGTTTGCCTATTTGCTCAGAGCTAACATTAGAAAAGGTTGGAAGGGCAACTTCAAAAATAAAACTTTATGAGTGTATTTACTGTGCATGACATATTTACATACACCTATATAACGAGGTGTGGGAGCTTTGCACCACTTCCCAAGGACACGTAAGGTCTGCCTCAAAAGGGAGACACATATAACTGAATGTATACTCATAAAACTGCATTGACACTCATTGATCCTGTTACACCAAAGATTTACATGACACCCTACTGTTTTTCTGTCCTGGGAGTTATAATTCTTGCATAATTTCCACCAGTCACCTGGCCTCACTGTGTTAGTCTTGCTTGAAAAAGAGGTGGGAACTTGGCCTCCCTGATGTCAGTGGTAAAACCTCCATTAAGTTCATTAAAAGAAAATGTTCTTAGCCCTGTTATACAGCTCTAAAAGAGGGGTTTGTATATGTGTCTTCAGCAAAGCAGGCTTTTGTATCTCTAAAGAGAGCTGTGTTGCAAAGACAGCACAATGAGAGACACTACCCACTGTAAATTAAGGGGATTAAAGGCAATGGCACAGGGACTTCTAAAGAGAAGCAAAGTGTGAGAGCTGTTGCACTGAAGTTTTTAGCACATATGGGGTTCAGCCCAGGGCCTGACCACACAGCTTTCTCTCTGCTTCTGTCATTGACATTCACCAACAGCAGGAGTGTCTCATCAGGTCTTTACTAAGGTCACTGGTTTTGGAGAATGCAGTTAATGCAACTCTGATGATTTCCTGAGGGATCCTAGATGGCAGATTTATTGATTGATAATAATTCCAAAACCCTATAAACAAATGTAAATCTATCCTCTCTTGCACAGAGAACAGTGCAACCAGAAGCCACTTCTCTAGAGCAGAGACTTCAGACACAAGAAATAGAATCATAGAATGGTTTGGTTTGGAAGGAACCTTAAAGATCATCTTCTTCCAACCCACCACTCCATGGGTGGGGACACCTTCTACTACACCAGGTTGCTCAGGGGCATATCCAACCTGGTCTTGAACTCTTCCAGGGATGAGGCATTCACAACTCTGTGCAACCTGTTCCTGTGCCTCACCACCCTCACAGTAAAGAATTTCTTCCTTATAGCTTAGAGAAGGTCTGAAGGCGTCCTTCAGTTAATCCCATACGGAGCCACATGTCTTGCAGGATCTGTACTGGTTTCCTTAAGAGAACTGAGGCTGAAGGGCCAAACATCTTTTTGCAAGTAGGGATTTTTATCCCAGTCTTGACAGATAAAGCCTTATAGTTAAGGGCTTGATAGCTGCTTGTCTTAAAAGAGCTTCTGGAACTTTTAACAGAAGTGATTGTTCTCCAGAACTGATTAAAAAAAAAAAAAAAAAACCAAAACAAAGAAAACCAAACCCCAAAACCTCTGTAGACTATGATACACAGTTCTGCAGTGCCTAAGGCTAGAGGTAGCCACCACAGGCACTTCAGCAAGATGGGAGATGAAAGACACAGCTCACAGCAGCACTCAGTGCTACAAAGGGTTGCCCCAAACTTCACAGAATAGAAGCAATAAGCAAAATATTAGTAGAAGCTAAAATTTAGTTATTAGTAATATGTGAGGATGATTACTCAACTGATTATGAAATGCCATAACTTCTTAACCTCATGAGTTGCTTCATAGAGATTTAATGGGGGGAAAAAATCTGTTTTCAGAAATGAATAATTTCATAAAATGTGTGTTAAAAGCCAAAAATATTGATAGGCATCACTGGAGTGAGGCAGAGTAACAAAGTATGCTGTAGGAAATAAATACTTGGAAGATGATGAGAAATATATTTGGGCTAATTTGCTTTCTATTTATAGCAGTAAATTTAGGGGTTAATTCAAATCAATACTGATATTAGAGTTATAAAGACAGAAAACTAATGGCAGATAAATTAATTGATTGAAGCTTTTATGCCTGCTTTTCCTGATGTTTCCAGAAACAAAAATAGAAATATGAAATTATGATACAAATTAAAATCCAGAGAAGACTGGCCAGAAAAACACTAGACTTAAATGAGCATTAAAACAGCACCAGCTTGTTCCTGGGGATCTTGTACTGTTTATTGCATGGTTTGGTAATGAAAGGTGCCAGACTCACTCTTCTTACTGTATAACAACACACCAAGGGGTTCTGGATAGAATACAGGATGATACTAGGGTGTCTCAGAAGCTTAGGCAAAGCCAAATAATGCCATCTGGTAGCCAGGTTTTAGTGAGTGAAGGCAGAAGCTGGTGGAAGGTTATGACAAGCACACCAAAGCTTAATAATGCAGAGATATTAATACTTTCTCCCCTGCCTGATTACCCCAGCAGAAAGTCTGTACCAGCCTGTTCTCTGTAAATGATTTAATTTACTTTTTTTTTTTCCCTAGGCACATTTGTGCAGCATTTAACATGTTTTGAGCATTGCTCACACAATAAGTTAATAGCCAAGCATAAAAAAAATCTATTTCCCTAAACTCTATCTTCCCAAGGTACAATCTCTGCCTAGAATTAATTTTATGCAGGCAATCTCTACTCTTATGTGAAAAAAAGGGAAAAAAAAGTGTCTTCTCTGACAAGCGTCTTCACCAGGCATAAATACGGCATAAACAAGGTGTGGTTTCCTTGTGGTCCTTTGGTGCAGGTCATGCCTCATGTCTACAGGGCTATCAAAACATTCACCGCAGTCCTTGCACTCTGACGTGCCTGACAGCCAGAGGATAGGCAGCAGGACTTGCAGTTTCCTGCTCCCAGCAGACCCTAACCAAGTGCTTGGAATCCTACTGTCCTTTATCCTGCCCTTTGATGGGTCACTCCTACCACCGAAGGTTCTTCACAGCATCGAGATCGGGGTGAAGACAGTTTGTGCAGATGCCCATTGTGCTTTAAGGGCATCACCTTGTACCTGACCTAGGAGGGTCAGGACAGAGTTTCCTTCCAATGGAACTGTGGGAGATCAAGGTCTGTTTGATGCTGGTAAAAACAGTACAGAATTTTGGCTGCAGTCGAGGATCTATTAACTGCCCTGCTCCAAACCACCCAGGCCGTTCAGGGTTGACCCTGAGCATATGGTACCTGTAGTGCCACAGACAGCCAAAACCCCTTCCCCCTCTGCGTTCAAGCCCATCTTTCCTCCCATGCACTGGCCACGTGCCACTTGCCAAACTGCCCCTCTGCAGCAGCTGCCATTTGGCTGCTGAGTGCTGTCTCCAAGCTGCTGGATGTGCAGGGCCAAGGCAGGGCGCAGCCAGAGCGGGAAGGTGGGCAATCCTCCCACAGACAGCTCATCCCCCAGGCAGGGACATTCATGGGGAGGCAGGCTGCTTTGGGAAGAATAAAAACATGTTTTAACTTGTACTGGGAATGAAGATAAAAAACAATGCTGTGGGTTGAAGACCTCTTCTGGTCTCTGTTAATGAGAAGATAAGAGGCTGCATTTTATCCATAGTGGTTGGCTCTGAAACTGGCCATGGCCTGTGCCAGGCAGAGCTCTGCAAGGGGAGACACCTGTGTGTTGTTCTCCATCAAAGGCTGCTGGAGAAGGAGGCTAAGCCCTCCAGGGAACAATTACATTCTCAATTTCACCCCGCTGGAGCCTGAGTCAGCATAGGCAAGACATGTTCTGTAGCAAAGACGTCATCCATTGCCCTTTTTTGAGGATCAAAACTGTCCTTTACTAATGAACTCTTTGGTAGATATGGTGGACTGTATGCAAGATCCCATAATGGAAAAGTGGAAAACAAGTCACGAATTGCTCAGCATACAGAGGTGGTGCCTATCTATGGCAAGCTTATTGTCCTGGCCTCTTGAGCCTTTAGAAGTCTGAATAAATAAATACAAATTGCTCACAGAGCAATGAAAACAGGCAATGCAACAGTGATATACATACTAGGAGATGTCCTTTAAGTGTCCCCTGTGGCTTGCTGGATAATGCCTTTATGAATACTTGTAATTAACAGTAAGACTTGAACTGAATATTTCCTAGTGACAGAAAATCATTTTGAGCTAGGCTGTGTTTTTTGAAAAAAGGAAGGCTGGTGCACCTGCCACTCACCTTGAGGGCTCAGAGAGCTTGGCAGGGTTCAGGACCTGCTCTGCTCTGCCAGCAGGGCTCACACTTGTCATTTTGGAAAGTTCATCAGCCAGGCCTGAAATTCTGTGTATGGATGTAAGATACTGGGAAAAGACAACTGTAGGATGTAAAACTCTAGCAATTTTGTACAAACTGTGCCCTTTCAGCCAGCAGCAAACTGAGCCAACGTCCATGGCCTCTTGATTATTAATGCAATCCTAGGGGTTAGGCAGACAAAAAATAACTTTTTCTGCATCAGTCTGCCAAAAATTATTTAAAGCAACTAGGACCCTTGCAACTCCTTGCAAGTCGTGGTGGTTTTTGATCAAGAAGTCACTTGAAATGAGAACATCCTCAGTGGTTTTCATTGTGGGAAAAATTTTACAGGGAAGTGTCCAAGCAAGGCCAGCTTTGGACCTTTGAACAAATTTGTCTCAAACATTATTCATCTGCAGCAGAGCTCCCCCAGCTGCCACTAGAACATAAGGGACCGAAGGATGGAAACTCAGTTTTGCTTGATTGCATGGAGCAGTGAGCTGAAGGCTGAATGGAAGCTCAGGTGTTGAAGGTTGAGAAGTATGAAGCAGGATTTGGAAAAATCTGGGTTATATTCCATGAGGTGGTACCATAGTGTTTGGCTTGGAAAACACTCAACACTGAACAGAAACAGAACAAAAACTTCTCTGAGAAAACATTATTCAAATATCTGGAGCATTTTTATTTAAAACCTGTAAATACAAATAAGCTTGTTCTGGAGTGTTTTAAGATATTTAATAAGTGTTTATGCAATTGTGTTGCAGAGGAACTGAGGCATGGAGAAGGATATTGAACGTAACTATCCTCATCACGGAAAAAATACAGTTTTCCCAACCAATCTACATGCTTCCATCTCAGAGAAGAGTTGCTGGACGTGTCATATCAACCTATGGAAAGCCTCTCATTTTCTGCCAGAATAGTGGAGGGACTCCTGCATGGGTAAGTTTCCTCGGCACCTATTTTTTTGATGCATCTAGCAGAATATATGCAAATATGCCCAGCTACGATATTCTCCCACCCCTCTGTAGTTACAAGCTCTGCACGCTGGCTAACATTCAAGCTGAGAGTGCTTCTGCAGGGCCTGTTTGTCAGCGAGCTTAGCTCTGCAGTGTGAACCCTGGGGAATCACAGAGATAAGGAGAGCTTTCACCCCTCTGGTCTTTGAGGAAAGAAACCTCCATCCAGCTTCCCTTGTCCTTTGGTACTTGACTGTCTTTAAAAAGTGTGACAGAGACTCCTGACATTATTGCCCGGTGTTGCTGGGCAGTGCTGGTCATGTGGTGCTCTAAAAACACTGAAGGAGAAGTCAGATGGTTGAGGCACCTTCAGCTCAGCAGAAACTCTGGAGACCTCCAGGAAATATTTCAGTGAAGCTGAGGTGATGGGTGGAAAAAGACAGCAAGCCTGGGAGGCAAGAAAGACATATTTTTTGTTATTTTAAACACATGTACTTGTCTTGATTCATAATGGGAATCTGGGTGGGAAGCACAGCTGGGAGGACAGAGGGAGAGGCTTATTTTTATTATGAAAATATGTGCTAATTGTGGCTCAAAGCAGGGAGAGAGGGTGGGACAGTGTATGATGAAGAAGCCACCTGCATTGAAGGTGGGGAAGGGAGGAAGTTTTTACTATCTGTCAATTGAAAATATATGTATTTCTTCTCTAGTGACTGAACCACAGCTAGGCAGGCAGCCCCAGAGCACTGAGTAACTAACATTCAGTTCTGCTTCTGGCAACAGCTTTTATGGCTTGGTTCTAGCACCTTTTATTTAGACTTGTGTGAACAATTGGTTTTGGGTGGAATGAAATGTTTCAGTCGACCCAAAACTGACATTTGTTTTCACTCAGTCTTCTAAAAAGCATATTCTTTCCCTTTCAGGCATCAATTTGTATTATGTTTGTGTTTGTTGAAAGCCAAGTAGTGGAAATGCAGAGGCATGATTTATACGTGCAAGAAATTGGAAAAAAAAAATCTTATTTCCAGCAATGAAAAATACAGGAATATCCACACCACTCTCCCATGTTGTAAGAAAACTCTCCTTAAGCCTTTTACTTCTTGAGAAACTTTTAACACCAGGTTATGGGTGACTCTGAATGGCAGGATGTTGGGCCAGGGCTCTGTATTAAATACCTGACTATGTACCAGTATTGAAGCTGATAAGCAGCCAGGCACCCAGGTGCCTCCACACGTTGGGTAAAATGTGCAAATGCTCTTTATCTCATTGACTAAGGTAGAGCTCCATCCAAAATAGATTGGCTTCATCAAGAGAGACCCACAGAATGGTGTTAAACTATCTGGCAGAGATAGTTCAGACAGCAACTCAAAGAACATTGTTTGAATTAATAGATTAATTGCTGCTGGTGTGATTTTTTTTTTGGAGCCTTGCTTTATTTTCACTAGTACCCAAAATGTAAATGTGTGTCATGAGCAGAATGCAATCTGAGGGCCCCAGATACAATGGAGGAGAGATTTGTGGAGCTGTGCTGGAGGGGTTCTACCACAAGTGACAGGACACACATCTTGTTCTGCAGAACACCACATAAAACTCTAATAGGCCCAATATTTCTAAACTACTAAAAGAAGTTCCACTATTTCCAATTACTATTCTAGTTTCCTCTTAACCTAAATGATTCAGCCCTGCTTCTCTGTAAATGGGTCTTGGACCAGTGACCCTCAAGAGGAAATAAAGCAGGATTTTTTTTGGTTTGTTTTCCTTCTTTTAAATTTTGTGGGCGGCTAAAAAGCAAAAATGCACATAATTCTCACTTCTGCTTTTACCTTTGAAAAATCCTGCTGTGATCCTAACTGTATTGTTTAGGTGTCTGATACCTTTGAAATCTACTCCTAATACACTTCATCCTTTATGCAGCAAAGTGCAGTATTTTATGGCTGCCTGAATGAGAAAAAGGCACATTAAGGAGCAGATGGAAAGTTTGGATTGCTACTCTCTGAGTTTTAAAAACCAAGAGGGAGTTTTGGTGAGCGAGGAAAGGATGAAAGAAAAAAAGTCAGGGATATAGTGATATACTCTGAGTCTATGGCTAAGATTTCCCTACTCTCCCACTCAAACAAGAGTTCTCATTGTCTGGGTTTTATGTGAATTATTATTACCCACAACTTGACTTTTCTATTCAGCTTACCCACTAAGCACACTTAACGGCCTCTGATAACTCATAACTTGCCTATGTCTAGTGGAATAATTTCAGTATGAAAAACACTACGTAGAAATCAAACTCTTCTCTGCCTCATCTGACACAGTTTGACATGAAAACACAGGAAGTAAATACATATATCTGGGACTAATATAAAAAGGCTCACAGACAAAACATTTCTCTTAGGCACCATGAAATATCTGACAGTTTTTTTTGTTCTTCATATCCAAAAGTTGGCCAGGAGGTGCTCTTGAGAAGAGCTTTACAGTGAGCTTCATTGAAAAAAAGCTCCTAAAAGACCATGCATGAAGCAATATAGAGGGTGAGTCAATTAGGAAATCATCCGTGCCATGTGACGCTGAAGTTCTGTGGCTGGTGTATATATACTACAGTTTTCCCATAAATAGAAGTGAGGAAATTGTTGCTCTAAAACTTGAATGTGTAGCTAATTTGAACGTGATCTCACAGAGGGCTGTTGGGAGTTCCTATTTGTTATTATTTGGTGATTAAGCATAGCTTGTACATCTGAAACTCTTTGTCTATTCATTCCGCTTTTAGACTTGGAGCAGCAGATGCCATACCAAGTCACAACAGAAGATGATTCAAGCAGAGATTTCTCTCTATTTTGGGGATTTGCAAAGACTTCCTCAGCCCTCAGAACTCTGCTCATTAATTCCTTGACTGCTGTCATAAATCTTGTATTTTGATAACTTACTCATTAGCCCAGACAAGCAACATGCAACCCTTGGCAGAGTTCAGGACCAATCTATATAGTGGAGAGAAAACAACAGAATATATCTGGCTTCTTCACTGGAAATTTAAGCCTAATACATCTACACTTTGTTTTTCACTGCCCAGAAAAAAAGGTTGATGCTTGGATTTCCTGGGCTCAGTTCTTTTTTTCAGTCAGGCTGCATTTTACTCTGATGCACTCTCATTTCACTTAATAAGAGTTGCTGTGTTCCAGTGAATAGAGAATCATTAATCATACATTGTATCTTCAAACACAATCCACAGACACTTTTCTTATTCTAAAGAAAAGCCCTCCCTCCTCCTCTGGAAGTGCCATATTTTACAAAAGGTTTCCCACTACTTGGAAACTAACCAGTGACTGGAAATCTGCGTCTCCAAAGGCTATGGACTCAGGAAAATAAATAATTAGACTGCCACCAGCTGTTTAAGTTAAAAGTGATGTAACTGTTGAGATTTGTGCTTCCATACACACAAAAGAGATGAACACTGGTCAGGAAGGAATTTTTCATAAGTACCAAATTATTTGACATACTTAAATAGGAATTTTTAGCCAAGAAAACACACGTACAAAAATATTTTCCAGCATGAACAGATGTTAAAAGTTTGATCTTTGGTGTATAATCTGTAGCAGACATACAGAAACTCATAGGAATTTATGAAGTTATTTCATTTTAGATTGTAATGCATGTCTGATGAGAATATGATTAACTGGCAATACTAGCAGCATCAGTAAAGGCCAGCTCTCTTACAGTAGTGAAAAGCAGGCACTAACCTATTTGTCTGCTACTTTGGAATCAAAATTCCAATGGCAAAACTGCACAACTTTTTTGTGGAATCTTGACATTACAGTGAAATTATTTTTCTGGTATCTATTCAGAGAGAAAAACAAAAGCAGGATTTTTTAAAGTCCTTACATCCCTGGAAGTCTTTCTAAATCTCAAAGTCACTGTAAAATAGGATCAATTTAAAAGGGGCACACAGGGAGTAAGGCCTTCATTGCCAAGCTGCAAGTGAACAATTTGTATGCACATTACCAGTTACATGCTATTGTTTTTCCAGTCACTGTGACAAGAAACATGTTTTGATTTGGATGCTTTTGGTCTGGGCTGCAGGCACATTATCTATGCCCCAGATGTTAATGTATGTAGCTAAATGATTGCTATAGATCCAAAATTCTTAATGATGATGAGGCTCAAAATGAAATGACATAATGAGTTCTTCCCCAAGAAGTGCTGAGGGTGGCTTTTGTGAATTTCCAAACCAGGTATAAAGTCATGTTTATGTGCACACATCTCAGTGATCCACTGGGAAATCCAAGCCTGGATCATAAAAGTCCACCACATAAAAGTTTTTCTTTTAGGTCAAGGGAAAGTACTGTTGAAAGTATTGAGGAATAATCTGTTTTCTCAATAGAAGTTACATGACTCTCCTGCCTTCCTAAGACTTTTTCCATGTCTTAAAATTTACCATTGACAAAATAATGACAGCTGCATCCTTTCTAATTTCTTAATGGAATGCAGCCAACAGTATCCAGAAAGACAAAGAGCCAGGATTGAGGGGAGCTGAGAAGCGAGGGAGCTTACATAGCTAGAAAACAAGTACTGTAAAAGCTTTCTGAAAACTTACAACCAAAATATAATTACTAAAACAGCTTTGAAAGGAAGGAGTTAAATTACTGAATGTGGCTGTGATCATTCTCCTGGTTTAGATTGCTGCAGTATAAATTAAATGAAATAGGACCTGGACTGCTAATTAACAACCCTACCCACAGGTGATCACAATATGTGCCATGTAAAATCCCTGCAAAAGCAAAATTTATACACCTAGAAATGACAAGTGTGCATATTAAAAGTATTTTTGCAGTTTACAAGAATAGCAAAGTCCTTTGATAGCTGATCAGGAAAATGGAGGGGGAGCAGGGAGGAAACTCTGTATATGTTTAGAAGCAATGATTTAGACAATATTTCCCTTGAATTAGTTTGTTTTAAAAGAGAACAAAGGGGTTGTCCTGCTGGGTAGCTTTTCAGCAGGGATGCCCTGCCTGCCTTATTTCAGATCTGCAACATTATGTGGTTTCAATTAGTGATAGCACTTGCAAAACTAGTAACACAGACATTTTGGCTTGAAATCTGACTCCAAGGCAGTGAAGGACACTTAAGATCTACTCAGGGGTGGGTGGAGAAATACAGTATGTTTGAAATAGTGTTGATCTTTTGTCAGAATGGTGTCACTTCTAAAAATCTCCCTGTGTTTTTATAGGCTTGGTTTTTCATTTTTTCTTTGCCTCCCTGTTTAGAAGTTGATTTCCACTTTTCTAGCATCCTATTTCCTGTCTCTTTTGTCACCTGGCTACTTACTAGGCTCTCAGTTAAGTTTTTTTTCAGGCTTTGAGGCCAGTCAAGTAAGGTAGCTAAGCATGCTTAAAATACTATGGCTCTTAAAATGCTTAATATTCACAGAGTTCCCTTCTTCCTCAAAGTCCTTTGCAACACTATGTACTCTAAGAACAACTCTGCAGTATCAGGGACTGACTGGTTTTATAGTCCATCTGTCCCCCTAATGCTGTGAAGGAATTACTAAAATATCCTTACAAGGCAAATGATAATTCTTTTAACTTTGCAGACAGGGAAGCTGACTCTGTTGCTATTCCACATCAATAGAAGTGTCTTGTGTAATGCATCTGCTGGCAGAAAAAAGCCTGTGAATGATGATTCAACAAAGTTTCCTAGTCCTACTTATCTTAGATATCTTGATAGGCAGGTGACATTTTGATGAACAAAATAACAAATGTCACTGCTGTGGTGACAGACATATACAATATTCCAAATATCCACTGAAAGAGAAGTGTTTAATATTGGAATGAAAGAGGCAACTTCTTGACATGATTTCAACATGTATAACTATATTTTTAGCAATGAAGTCAATAATATGTCTCACTATCACATCTATCATGGTGCTAAAGTAGTTTGTATCAAGACTTTCCTAGATACTGCTCTAGTAGGGTGATTGTCAACAAACATAGTAGAGCTGAAAGGAGACTACAACTGAAAACATGAGCACTTTTTTTTTTTTCCCCAAGAGTTGCCTTCCTAAGCTCCACTAAAGCACTTAGATTTGTTTTGGTAGTGGTGACGGTCGGAGATCAAAAAGAACCCTAAATATCATCACCATGTATTGGTTTTGCTAGCCTAATGCTGGCAATAGGCCTTATAAAAAGCTGGCTGTAAAATCACCACATATTTGGCAGTGCTTCATTTTTTATTTGTGGTTGCTATCAAGATGAAACAAAATGTAGGGGCTGCAAATGGAAATGGAATGAAAGTGTGGAAAATGCTGCTCATCTCAAACCCCACGGTGATCATCTGCTGAATTATTCACATGTCTGATCAACAGCATTTGTTTTTATCAGTGTTACCTCAGCCTTGCTGGCACGGCCATTTAGCCTGACTCTCTCATGCTGGGAAGCAGCAACCTGAACTAAGGAGCAGAGGAGGGAGCATGGGACATGGACAGACCTTTTCTTTCTGATCCACATAACAGAAATCAGAATATAAATGAGCAGTTAGGTGGCTGCAATCAAACATCTACAGTGTAGTTCAACAGACTTGGGGCTAGAACACCAAATTTACCTCACATTTCTTCAAAGTCTCTGTAGTAGCAGTGCCTTACTTTACAAGCAGTCTCTCTTTTTAGGTAATCCACGATGATCCATAATCATACAAGCAGGCTTTCCCCAACTTCATTCATACTACTTAACAGCTTTATTGCAATTCTAGGAATAAAGATGCTCACATTCCACTGACTTAAGAGAGTGGGTTTAATGCACTGTACCATTTGCCACCATCCTGACGGGCCTTTTTTTGTGTGTCTGTGTGATTAATACATGTATTAATGCTAATAAAACACTTATGGAGTTTCCCAGATGTAGACATGGCCCCTTAATCCTTCCCTGTTCTGCTGGGGATAATCATTTTTACAACATGAGATCACTTGCACCAGTGAAGTGCATTTTAACACCTTTTGCTGTTATCTGTATGAACTGATGATCCTAATAGAATCCCAGCAGTGCATTTAAACTTTATTTCCTAGGTTAATCAGGCTGAAAGACAGTTAACTAAGTTTCCCAAAGGGAGCCTTCTTTACATTAAAAAATAAAAGCTACTGGAATTGTTTATCACTAGAAATTTTGATCAGTGAGAAAAGAAAGGGAGCAATGCTATAAAAAGAAATGGTGTTTTTGTCTTGTAGTGGACAGCACAGCACACCATAAAAAAAAAAGAGAAATATTTTCTGAACAAAGAACTCATGCTGGTCCCCCTCCTTTTTTTTTGATCTTTAATCCCTTCTCTCCTAAGTAGAATGGCAAAGGAGCCCTTCTCTCTCTCCAATAAATAGCTAGCAAAAGAAGGCATTCAATGCTCCGTCCCTTTGATCAGCACAAAGCTGTCAGCTCCTGCCGCTTTTTTTTCTTCTAGCTCTTGTTCCTGGTTAAAAGTGGAAGTAATACCTCTTGAAAGAAATACCCTAGGTGTCCTGCAAATCATCAATCCTATTTTTTAACTTGTTGTTTTTCAGTGGCCCACCCTCCTGGCCTAAGCAACCTCCTCACTAACACCCCTCTTCCTCTTTCCACCCTTTTTCCAGAATACCAGTTTCATTTGATACGCAATTCAATGTGCCAGTCTGACCTACTGGGACCTTGCTGTCTGAGACTCTACCACTGCGCAGACAGGGGAAACCTTCCTTCTAGCAATAAACATGTTTACTTCCACTCATTTTGCTCCCTGTATAGGAATTAAATTTTTTTCATAGACATAGCAAAGGGATTTTTGGAAGACAGCTTTTAATAATTTATAATACAGCTCTAACTTTAAAATAAGCAGAATGCAAACAACAAATAAAAAAATTGCTTGACTCGGTTGTGCTTGACCGAGTGTCTGAGATCCCATTTTGCTCCAATCTTCAGGCTGCTGCATTTCAGCGACATCACTGCATCTGAGCAGTAAACAATCTGCAAATATTGCTGCCTTCAGACAGGTCACTCGGCGCATTTTAAAGCAGGCTCCTTGTTTACTGCTCAGATTATCTGCAATGTGCATTTCTGCTCCTCACAGTGTCAGGACCTGATATGCAGTTTGCAAATATTATGCAAAGGAAATAATTCACAAAGGCAAACAATTACAACCAAGTGTAGAACAAGAGAGTGGCTGGTAGTGGGAGAGCAGGGCAGAGGCTTTGGTGTCTGTGTGTGTGTATAAAGGGTTGGAGGGGGGAGGAATGGGAAGTAAGGAAAAGCAACTGTATAAAAGAGCGTTTTTACCAGACAATGTCATATCCTCAGTGACATGTAATGATGTTTAAGTACCTTTGCCATTTTCCCCTGGTGATTGCTGCACTGGGTGCGTTCTGTGGGCCTATAGAGAGATGTTTTTCAAAAATCAGGATGGAGTGAATGCCGTTCGTTGTTCTGGCTGCAAAATGTCAAACTGCAGTGGAAAGAAATACAGCATTGCAGTGGTGGTGCACTGAGGCCCCCGGTAGGAAAGCAGGAGCTATTAAGTGGAAAATTCCTGCAGAGGACGTGTTTCCATTTCTAATGCGAAGAAAGAGGGTGTTGTTTGAGGCTGGCAGGTCTGTGGAAAATACAGAAAACACAGGGAAGATGAGAAAATGACCTCATTGAACTCTGAGAACTTAAGCAAACAAACAGCTTCGGCCAACATACCACATTCTTCTGCCCAAACAACAAATTGACCTATAAGTTATATAATCCCCCACAAGCCCCGGTGCCTCGTGTAAATGTGGGGAGGGAGAAGGGGGCTGTTCACTGCAGGGGCGGGGAGGACAAGCAGTAAAACCTGCTGCAGTAGGAAGGATTCTTGGGGTGAGCTGTCTGCCCTCCCCACAGCACCACCTTGCACCCCAAATGGAGTCCTCACATGAGGTTCAGGTTTAATTGCACTCTGAATACCAGCAGAATGATGGCACTAGTTGTTTATTATAGTATGAACTATTTCAGTACAGCATAAATTTTCCATTTCAAAGGATCCCGAATGCCTTCAGGGAAGGGACTAGGTTTTGTGAGCAGAGGGTGGCCTCTGTTAAAGTTGGTGGGGGGTTCGTCTTAGGGATGGTTAAAACCACATTCTTGGAACCTGAGGGGGGTACTCTGGAAGCCTGTTTAGGGGCTGTGTTTTCCCCTATAGAGGCCCCCTGTAGTGTTGACTTGGACTGCCTGAGTTACCATTTTATATCAACTGAACAAATCCTAGTGTAAAAATGCAGGGGCTAACCAAGGGCCATGGTTCTGCTGGGGTTGTTGTTGTTGTTCTGTTGTTGGCAGAAAAGGCAGATGTGTGCCAGCGTCCCTAGCATCTGACGGTGCTGAAAGGTTTGATTTGTTGTACGAGTGCTGGCCTTGGTGTTTTTCCAATAACTAATTAATTGCACAAAATAGAAAGTTATTAATAGGTAGAACAGCAGATAAACCATAATTTGGAGTTTACAATAATATTATTTACAAATCAGAAAGAGCTTTTCTATTGGTTAGTCGTACATTTGCTGTGGAAACTTGTTCTCAGCTACCAAGCAATTCCAATGTGCACTTTTAATGAATAGGACTCTTTTCTTCTTGTTTACATTATTAAAATCCTGTTGTCTCAGACTTGCAGTTGATTTTGAGCACAACCAGAACCTGCTCTACTATCCAGCATTTTGCATGGATTCAGCCTCCCATAGACAAAGTCAGATTTGAGCAGTCCTTGCAGCTCTAAAGTCTACATGATGCTTTCAGGAGAAGCATAAGTATAAGCAGATAAAGGGTTTGATCTTGAAGGTGCATCTTTAAAGCATATGCATAGGAATGTAGGAATGTGCAAGGTTCAAATATTAGCAGCAAAGAAAAAGCAGCTGACACAAGATTCACAAACTACAGATGCACATTCAAATTTCATGTAAGCTGCTTTTTAAGTCTAATGGCTTGATCCATTCTGTCATTAGGCACCCCTAGCCATGAATGTACTGAGGGAGAATTCAGAAAACCCCATCAGCTAAAAGGAGCTGACTAGAGTCAGTGCTCATGTTCCCTCACCAAAATGTTTTAGAACAAGATAAAGTGAATTACAAGGTAAATGCTGAGGAGAAAGTGAGACCATCCCAAACTCAATCCAAAAATGCAACTCTTGCCTCTTGCAGGCTTTGAAAAATGTGAATAAATAACCATTCTTTCTTTTCCACTTTGACATCTCCCTGCATGTGGAGAAGACAAGGCAAAAAATGACAGCATTACATACTGTACTGTATGTATGTATTTTTTACAAAAATCTGTACATATAAGACTTTCAGCATTATTTTGTAGATCTATTTTAAGTTGTTTGAAGAAAGATCAAAAAAGGTGGGGGCATGTGGCTGTATCAAATTAAATTCTCACACAGCTGTTGCATATTGCTTTTCAAGGCTCCAGATGCCACTTATTTCAGGTATGGAGGAGATAGGGTTGTGGTAATACGAAAAGGAAATAATTCTGATCTGTGTAGCTCAGCTCTGAAAACCAGTTTGCCCAGAATCCAGCACTGTTTCAGTTTAACCCTAAATGCCTTGCACCTCTGCAGCACAAGGGCCAAAAGACATTCAGGAGGTCCACAGCGTTGTGTTATTCCCTTTCTGGGAATGTTTAACCAGGGCAGACTGTGTAGTGCAGCATTTCTGCACGGTGCCATGGATTCTGTTTCTCTTTTCCTTGTGCTGTGTAACTAAGGGGCACTGTAAGGGGCACATAACTTACAGACTAGAACAGCTTTCTCCTCCACATTCTGACAGGAAATAAAAAGCTCCCAAAAAAATCAAGAGAAAAACAAACTCTGTGAATGACAAAAAGAAGCACTGCCAAAACAAAAGTTTCCTGCACCTAATAAAAGGAAAAAGGCAGATTTTTGCACATCCTCACCTTGTGGTTGCAAATGGCAAAGGAAAAGATGTAAGGAGTGCCCCATCATTAGGGCTCTGGAGTTTAGGGCCCATTGCAGGAATAACTCTTCTGAGGAGTGCAGGGCTTTGGTTACACTGCTTTTTATAGGGTTTTTAATAGGTTCTTTGTCTTTTACATAGTGGACTCGGCTCATATAGTAGCTTCTGTTTTGCATTCAGTTTACAAGACCTGAGAATACCTAAAGAGACTTCTAAGAGACTATTTTAAATAAAAACATAGATAAATCTGGGTGATGAAGTACAAACCTGAGCCAACAAGATTGTAGGCAAACCACATTCAGCTCCTGCCAATGCACCTCAGTCCAGCCCTACATAAAACTTTCAGAACAGTGCAGAAATGCCTGGTCAAACTAACTTGTGCAGGAGTTTCAGAAAGCACAAAAATAGGTAATAGAATAAACCAAAAAAATAATGCTTGTGAGTTGTCCCTCTTTGCATCACCATAAAAGTCATGGAGTAAAAGAGACACAGAAATCATTGATCAAGCTTCGGCTTTTATTCCTTTGTTCTTTTATTTTAAATCATAAGATTCCTCACAGCTGGGAAATGTGTGCTGTCAACATTCCCAAGCTTCAGCACTGTCCGCTCATTTTGATCCTAGTGGAAATAGGACTCTTGGCCTCTGAGCACTGATGGAAGCGTTGACTCCCCAGGATTCTACTATCACTGTGTCTGGTTTCCTAACTTTTAAAAATCTAACACCTTGAAAGAAGTTTTGAAATCATTGTCTATAGAAGAGCCAGGTGTGAACCAGCCTTCCTCAGTGTTTTGCAGTTCAGATGACTCCCAGTGTGGACAACTGGAGGATGAGGACCCCAGGACATGATGAGCCTAAGCTCACTGTTTTATCTGGATGCAGAAAGAAAGGCCTCTTGGCCTGTTGATCAATGGTTTCATACTGAGAAAAGAACAAAAAAAGGAAACTTCACAACAGGATGTGCTCGCAGGGCTTTTGTAGATAAAAAGTGTGTAATCTGCCCCAACACTGAGCAGCTGGAGACCTTCCTCTGTCTCAGGATGTCTCCAGTTCAAGATGTGGGTCCTGCTTAGGAGGTAACAATTATCAGGTGTTTATAAACTGTGCCTTGGGAAAGCATTGAGCTTTTGCACTTGAGAGGCAGCTGCAATGAGAAGGTGTAATCTGTGTTTTCCACATCCATTGGAACTAGATCTGGCTCAAAGTATATTAAGACAGAATTGTCTTGGAGCATATTAAAAAATATTAAAGCGAAAACATTCCCCTGCATGCAAATCCTGCCACATACCAGAAGAAATACATAAATCAGTCGAAGTGTGGGTCAGTTTGTGCTAGGAAAAATGTTTGACTCAACAAGGGATGGAGTGCTGCTCAGTTTTGACTCAACTGAGTACCACCAACCGCCCATGAAAAAACCATGGAACAGGCCCAACATTTGAGAGTGATGGCCCAGTGGAAGGCTTTGGGAATGTTGTTCCCAGTGTCTTGAAATATCTATGGCGCAGTTGACCTCTACAGATACATTTAAGTATTCTTCTTGCAGCAATTATCTGGCAATAAGGAGTGCTTGATTAGGCTTTCTGCAGACTGGTCTGTTGCAGTGCAGGAGCCCAGCCTCTACATGGAAACAAGGCTAAAATTTGCCTCTTCTGTTGAAACGGTCATTTCCAACAGAGGTTGCTCCAGCTTTACACCAGAGAAGCAAATTAAATGTCATGTGAGACAAAACACTGTTACAGATACTAAAGATCTGAGTCAAGATCAATCAATGTCATGATTTCTCTTACCAAAGTCTTAAGGAGACCTCCTTGGAGATCATTAATTTCTGTAATATGCATTACTAAAAGAAATCCACGGGGTTCTGGGAGAAGCAAAAAGGGAGGCTTTTAATATACTCCCTTTTCTGCTGTTGGTTGTGATTCTCCTAAGTGATGAGTATGATGCTAAACCCACTCTGCCCAGCATGGTGGGAATGTTACCCAGTGTCACTACAAGTATTTAGTCTGATCAGCCCCATAAGCCCCCCTACCACACAGAAACTAATTGTGAGGATTAGGGCACACCAAGACACTCAAGCTCCACTTCTGTGGGTTTGGGGAGAAACAACACATTTAAACATTCCAGCTACAGTTCCCTTGGCAACGTACATAACAACAACTCAGTTACACTATGGGTTTCTGTTTTCTTAACCCTTCAGGACATTGACTGAATGAATACTTCCTTGAGGAAACTGTTCAGTCAACCAGATATACTCAAACACACAAAGGCCAGCAGGCCTTTTCTCCTTAAAGAAACAACAGCTGTTGAATTCCATGTCAAACTGATCTCCTCCTCTAGCATTAAAGGGTTTAATTCAAACACACATATATACCATTAGCAAATCCTCCATGGAAGTCCATATGAAAAAAAGACAGTAAAAAACAATCCCCAAATGTCAATATTTCATATTATTATGAATTTACTGTGGATCAGAGGACACAGAGAACAATACACAACATTTTATAAAGCACATAAGTACTCTTAAGAAACAAAACAATATTAGTATTTGTGTAGATTATAAAACACAATATTGTTCCTGACAGTAATAGCAATAATAATGTCTACAACAACTTTATAATGATTTCTCTGGGAATTTAAAATACTTTGTAAACATTAACTAATACTACCAAATAATGAGGTTTACACCATCTTTATGAAATACATGAGATATGCCCCCGAGTTTGTTCCTCAGCCCAATGAACTGGAGCTTTTTGTGAGGTTAAACACATCTGTTCCTTAGCAGTGACCATTCCTGTTGCACAAAGATTTGGAAGAGGAACCACCAGCTGAATACATGTGCAAGGTCACCAGAACTCACCTGCCCCCACAAAGAGCTGCTGTAGGTTTTGGGCTGTCACTAGTAGACAGAATTAATGAACACGCTCATAAGGCCTCAGTTAATAGCTACAACTGCAATGGTACTCTGCAGATTTAAGACACTTGTCTGTCCACTATTGTCTTCCTCAGAAATTTAGATTTATGAAAGCATGAAAACCTTTACCCTGGACACCTTTGCCCCATGGTGAGATCAACAAATGATGTGTAGCAATTGTCTGAAAAGAACTTACATTTCTTCCTCAGTACATGAGAAGTGACCTGACCTAGCTTTTTAGGAGAGCAAGAAAAAGCATCTGTGCCTATGTTAAAATTATCATTATTCCTTATCTGCTAGTGCACTGATGCACATTTACTTACACAGAGGAAGAGATTGAAGCTACAAAACTAAATCAGGGATCAAGCATATGTTGGTGCAGTCCAAACCAATCACAGTTCATAACCATCTTTTTCACCCTTTCTCTCTTTAATTTTTGTTATTTTCAAAATGAGCCTGCATAATGTTCCCTTAGGTCTGTCCTGTGATGGTGAGGCACCTTGTCACATTTGTAGCTTCAAGCAGATAGAAGAAAGAGTTAAGTATACCTGCAAAATTTTTGAAGACTCTTTAGCCTTAAACATCTATGGTTCCACTGTTCCAGCACTGCTTTCCATGGAGAGTGCTTACCTTCTCTGCAGCAGCTCCTGTGTAAATCTCTGGGAAACAGACCTCCCTCCTCACCACACCTCCACCCCCAGCCTTAGCTCACAACCATTTGTTAAAAATTATGCAGCATCCTCACTAACAAACACGTGGTTGCCAGGGCATCCTTGTTCCCCAGCCAACTACTATACTAAGGCTTACTGGCAGCCATCCAGCTGTGCTTCATTTAGGAACCTCTGCAGCAGTAAGGGATGTGTTTTTCCTGTTTACAGGAGAAATAAGTCAGTTTGTTGATTGTCTCCTAAAGACCTTAATCGTTTGGGGAAGCAGTAATTTTTCACAGTGGACTGTGACACACAACATTTCTCCACATTCTCTACAAACCAGAATTTAAATCTTACTGCAGAGAGCTGGGATTTTTGCACTAGCCCAGCTAGAGTGGATCACAGGCAGGTTGGTGGCACTGTGAGCAGCCCAGCCGAGTGCAGAGCCTTGCATGGCAATGCCTTGCAGAGCTGGGCTGGTAACTCTTAGCACAGGTTGTGCAATGGGGTGGTGTTGTCTTGCCTGGGAGGAGAGGAGGGGTATTAGCAGCTACAAACCCCATTTCACTAAAGATTTTACAGCATCACAGCAACATCAATCCCAGCTAACACTGCTCTCAATGTCAAGTTTTCTTGGGCCAACTGCATTAAAGGTGGAAAGATGCTGGCACTGGATGGCCATGGAAGGGCCTTGCTTGCCAGTCCATTTAGTGCTGGTGACACCCAAAGATGCAGCAGTGCTATGGCCGATTCCAGGCTGGACTTCTGCCTGCCCAGCAGCTTGAGTGGGCATTGGTCACAGAAGCTGATGGCAGGGGACATGGTGCCAGCAGCAGGTAGGGGCTGCTGCCATGGTGGGAGCTCACGTCCAGAGAGCAGTGCCCAGGCTGAATGAAAAGCATAGGGAGGGTTGCACCAAGAGGATTGACAGGGTTTTGTTGCTCATGCCACGATTCTTCTGTCCCTTAATACCTCCACAGTGTCACTGCTCTTTCATTTCTCATTCCTAGAACTATTAACGAGCTGCATTTGTGCCCTTAGCACTGTCTCATGGTACCTTTACGGTAGCATTCATGCAGTAAGTGCTGGATGAAGAAAGGAGGGGAGCATCCAGATGGAGATAGGAAATTTTGGATTACATATTCCTGCTGTCCCCAAAGTAGAACAAGGTTCCACACATTAAGGAAAGGACAGTTTAGACCAAAAAAATCCAACAGAAGGTGGATGCTACCATCACTGCAGCTGTCACTCATAACTGGTGCTTATATACCAGACCTTTTATCTGAGAATTAATTAAATCTAAACCACATGAACCCTGGAATAGGCAAGTGGAAAGGGCAATGAAAGTTTTCATTTTCAGGGTCTGTATTTTGAAAAGGCAAGAAATAGATCCCTGTGCTTAAGACCATGAGAGCTTCACAAATTCAACTTTTGGAGGTCTCTTCACAACATTGAGCAATTTGTTTTAATAGTAACTATACCATTGTGCTAATTTGGGCAGCAGTTTACAGTCAAATCCTGGCACCCGTTTTATGCATACTCTTTATGTGTTAGCTTATACTCTGGCTTTAGCCTGGGAGAAGCCAACAGGGGAAGTCCAGACAAATTAAACACCAGGTTATATTTAAGGTTTCTCCCTGCAGGATGGATAAACCTCACTGAAATCACTGTTCTGAGACTGCAGGCACAGCTATTGAGGACAGCCCAGATGCACACCAGCTCTCGCTTCCAAAGCATAGAATGGATTAAAAGGTATGATTGCAGTTCTAGTTAGCAAAACTTTAACACAGGCTGTCACAGACGAGCTAAGAATGATATGCATTAATAGTACAAGAGTACAGATTTTTGCACTCCAAGGCTGCCTTTGCTATTGCTTCTGTGTGCTGCGTAATAGAAGTGGTTGATGCCAAGGACACGTATCCAACTCATTAATGGGCTAAGCTGGCACATTGTCAATGTTCCACATCTTATATCTCTATGAAAACATACACACATATAAAAATACATAAGGAATTACAGATGTGTGGTGCTCCTGGTTGAAAGCGACTGAGCTATTGATGCTCTAGTCTTGTTGGGGGAAAGGACGTTGTGTTTGCAATTCATTAAGTCCCCAAAGAAGTAGTAAACACTGTATCTACGCTATGAAGTAAATATATAAAAGGTCAGAAAAGCAATGTAATTGCAAAAGAGATGGCAGATGAATCATAGACCTGGATCAAGCCTTACCCTGGTACCACCCAAGAAGGTCTGAGCATCAGTATTCAGCCCTCAGGACTGCACCTATAGTTTTGGCATTTCAGACCTAAGGAAAATAAAGAAATAAAAGGCAAGAATTTAGCTTTTGTTCACTGTGTGAAAGGGGAGTGTATAGCTCCTCACACAATCCCACAGGACATGCAGAATGCAGTGACTCCTCTATACAACCTTTCACTGGAAGAATGTGCAGGCTGCACAAGTATTTGTGATACTAATTAAAGATTAGAAAATACTCATTTAGGAAAGTGTCCCTTGGCAGGGTATTGCAAAATAAACTAAACATATTCCTCTCCAAACTGATGGAAAGGGCTGTATTCCTCAATTTAGATAGTGAAAAGGGGATTAAAAATGCACCCCAGTTGGGATGAAATGGGTTATAAAAATGAGACATAAAGCACTTTACATCAGTGCTGACAAGAGTCCAAACTAAAGAATTGTCCTTTAGTCCAAGGACTGAAAAATAGCAGACATCTAGATGGATTAAAGGTTCATTTAACAAAACAATCTATTCAAAAAATTGGCATTCATCTTCCCAAAATACAGCAATGAAAAAAACGTCACTCTTTTTGTCACAATTAAAAAATAAAAGAAATTAAAATGTTGGAACATTTTAATGTTTTAACATTATATATTACTATATTATTTTATTATTATTATTATTATTTATTATTTCTATAATTATTACTATATAATTTTATAATTTTTATATATTTAATGTTTAAAATGTTATGGCTCAGTGGAATGCAACACATAGTTGCAGCACAGATTTTACCACAAGACAGACTTTTAAAATTGAGGCAATATTTTGAGACCCTATTGCACTCAAGCCAAAAACTTGGAACATTTTGACTAATTTCATTTTGCATGAGCCTTATCAGAGTAGCAAAAAACATCAAAGGTAAATTAATATCTGGAAAGTCCTGCGTAACATACAGTTTTGCTGATGAAAAGTCATGCACACAGCATGAACTGGTATTAATAAATGTACAAAAGAATGTTTTATCCCTCGCAGTATATATGTATAAATGTTGGCTATACCTATGGGTTTTTTGGAAGCAGTGTTGTCATGGTTACCATTCAGCTGTCTTTATGTTTTAATATGCCTTGTTTTGTAAGGTTGAGGTTCAATTCAAGTTCATATGAAGCAAATCAGCTGAAGTTTTCAGATGTGGTCTCTCGCTTAATGTGCATCGTTTTCTGAGAGGCCAACTTGAAATACTTTTGGCATGACTTTAAGAAATGTCAAGCACCCTCAGAGGCAGCAGAAGCCAATGCTCTGTATGCAGTGACTGAGCCATGAATAATCTGCCAAACTGCACAGTCCATGTCAGTCTTATTTTGAAAGGCTATAAACCCGGTTCAGGTAGTATAGGGAATATTTCTGTGCTCCTACAGGCTGAACCTACCACTGTTAGACACTAAATGAACAACATGTCATTCTCTCAACAGCCTTTATTTATTTGTTTGAAGCTACAGGAATGCTTGACTGTAATGTAAAACATAAACTCAATTCCTGTGTGTAACATCAATAATCCAATACCTTTGGTCCATTGAAACGGAAAACTCTGTTTCCCCTTTTCCTTTGCAAATTTCCTCATGTTCAAATGTTGGGGGTGGGTGGGTGTAATATGCAATTTGCCTTTGGTAGTTCATTAAAAAGCTGGGGTTTCAAACCAGAACAGTGAGACTCAGCAATAAACTAAAAAAAAAAAAAAAATGAACTCCTGACCAGGGTAATTGAGCATTACCTCAGCTCTGTGGGATTTGATTGTCTTCTGCAGGTAATCCTAAAGAGGCAAACTGACAGGCAAATGTCCTTTTTGCTTTTCTATGGAAACAGAAGAACCTGCTCCTCAAAGTAGCCTTTTCACCTCATCAGCCTTTAGGAAATCCTTTTCACAGCCTCCAGCAAGCCACCTGGATCTGCAGAAGACTCCAGAAATTGCTCTTAACTTGCTTTCCCTTTTCTCAATTTACCTTTAGCTGAGCAACCTGGCAAGGAGTGGTTGATCATTTCTGTGGTGAAGTGCACAGAAGTGGAGCCTGCTCATATGTAGCTTTGTGGTAACATTCCAGTATGGCTGACTTGCCTATGAGCATATTACACCCAATTTAGAACTAATTTTAATATTGCCTACTTTTCTTTTTGGTATAAAATTGAGAAAGGAAGGGGTAGGGGAGAAGGAAAGTTCTAGAGCAGTGCCTCTGTGTTCTAGGCTCATCTCATACATACTCTCTCAGCTTTTAGTATTTTTAGATTTTGACTCCTGTTCTCTCAAGAGTGGGCATAGGCAAGCAAGCTGCATATGCTGTGTTCCCCATGGCAGGTCTTCCTCTGTCTTAAGCACTCATGTTCTCCAAGGAGTACTCAAAGACTGGTTTCTTTTGCTCTTGATTGCTTGGCTGTTGGTGTCTTTGGTTTGCTCTCTTTCCTTGGGGGACATCCCTCTGCAGTGGGAAAACTCAGGAGCATCTCTTTTCAGATTGTCTCTACGCATCCACACATCTCACAAGTGCATAGGATGCAGTTGTTAAAAAACCCTGCCCTTTCCAAGAGCTCCAGAAGATTTCTGAGGCACCAATTTAGCCAAAAAAGGCAGTTCAAAGTGAAGGACACAAAATGCAGCATAAACCACAAAGACACCCAGGCCTGCAGTGGTGTTGTATGAATCCGTGCACGTTCCCCACACGCCTGTGTGTACACACACAGTTGTGTATAGAGGAGTCACATGTGATGGCAATGTGGCAGCAGAGCATAATGAATGTTATCAGGGGCTGTAGAAAACACTCCCACACCCTCACCTACACTGTCTTTATTCAATTTATTCATTTTTCATTCTTCTATCTTTCGGGGACCTATTCAGACAAATAACTAGTTGATATGTCATTGTAAGTGTGTATTTGTGATTAGAGATACTCAATCGTATTCTTTTTTTATCAGACATCACAACATTATTTCATTATTTGATTTCACAGTGTGAATTCTTTCTGGCTTTTCACCTGTTTTGATATTAAATGGGCCAGTAAATGATAAGCTTTATCTCCTTAACCCTGCAGGTAAGCATCATCAGAGAGCTGGAGATGAGTTGTAAGCAAATTGGATTGAAGGAGGCCTCCTTGTCCCCTGTTTCCAATTCCAGGGTATGTTCAGATGGGTGGAAAATGTTTGCTCTAACCTCAGTGCAGAGCTTCCAGTTCATTGCACAAGTGATCCACTTCCATACACTTGACGATGTGGCCTGTGGAAGGAGGAAGAGCTCTGAGCTGCACCTATTTGTTATGCTGTGGGCTCTGGTGGCCTGGAGCAGTGCAAAACAGCATTTGAAAAGTCACTTTCTAGGTCATAGCGAGAGATGGTAGCGATAACATCTCCAGGCAGCCTTTGCAGAGCAACCTGCTTTGCTCTGTGCTAAACACTGAAGTGGTCTAGAGATGGGCTGGCACTGCACGGTCAGCCTTCTCCTCCAGTGAGTAAGTTCAGGTCTCGATGCGTGGGAATATTTTTATCACAGGCCCCAGGTTTTAAACAGGTTATTAGTAAAGCACCAGCAGGGGGTCTGAGAAATGAAAACTACTTTTTGATTTGTTCATTAAAATCAAATAATTATTTATAGTCTAACTGATCAAACTTTCTACTTTTAAAAAAAAAAAAAAAGTTCTCATTCTGCTTGCTTGATGTTAAATGGTAAAGCAGCACAGGAGTGAAAATATCCTGGAGCCCTTTATCATCTTCATTATCTTCACTGGTGAAGTGAGTGAGTGAGTGGAGAGGTGTGAAATTCCAGCAGAGAGGAACATGCTGTTTTAAGAGGAAGTGCTGACATGCAGGCTACAATTAGACAAAAAATGACTGCTGACATTTAAAAATCATTACAGAGAGGAAATTGTGAGTGTAATTATGTCATCATTGACACTGTTCAAGTGTGCTGATGCATTTTTGCTGATCAAAATCAAGTGTTTATATTTGTAAATAGAATGCACTTAGCAACTCTATCAATGGAAATGTTCTAGCCAAGAACTCCAGAAAATGAAGCCAAGTTACTTTCACAAAACTTATTTTTTCCTTTTTGTTGATTTTCAGTATTTTGATCTGAGAACCATTTCTTGGTAGAAACAATTGTTTCTTGTTTTTTAGTATTTTGGATGACTGTTTGATTGAGGCTTTTTTGTAGGGTTGTTTTGGTTTGGTGTTGTTTTTTGCGTAGAACAATAGGAATGGCCATTCTGGAGCAAGTCGAAGGTCCATTTTGCCAATACATATCCTTTATCAAACAGTGGCTGTCACTGGAGGCCTACGGGAGAATATAAGAGAACAGTAATTATATAATTATATTAGCTATACTAGTCTCATGGTTTCCAAAATCTGCTGCTTGGGGACTTCAGAGACTACTCCAAAAAATCAGAATAATGCTGTCTCTCTGACTGGCTTTAGAAATAGTTTGATACTGGAGTCAGTGGAAAGGGAGACATGATGTCAGCAGGTGGCAAAATATGTAAATGTTATCATTTACTTGGAGGAGTTTGTTGACTGTGCAAATACTGGATTCTTGGCACTGCAATATTTAACACAGTTGTGCCTTAAGCCCTGTCACCAGTCCTTTACCTATGACAACGTCACTCGATGACAGGGAAAAGTGACCAATCTGTGAGAGATACAAATGCTCAGTTCAGAATGGCAAAATATGTGAAGGAGTATATTTCTGGCTGATTCCAAAACTAGATTTTTTTTTTATCTTGGAGATTTTGAAGATTATATATAAATACACTTTATAAATGTACAAGCAGAACTGCTTACAAAGGCTCTTGAGGGAAGTAAGAAAAGGTCTTGGCTTCTGCATTGAAATGTCCTCCAAAAAAATATCTAAAAATGCTAATCCTCCTGAGCATGCCATTTTCTTCACAGTATTCTGGAGCTTATTTATGGTGGAAATTAAGGAAAAGACTAAAAGTGTGAATGAGATAAAGGATGCTTAATAATGAGGCTCTCTACAGTATCAACAGTTATTTTTGAAGGCTGTGGCAGAAACAGAAATATGAATATTGAATGTCAACTATTCAGGTTTGAATTAACTATTCCTCAGCCTGCATCTACTGAGCTCCAAAGCTCCCCTCGGTATTTCTTTGCTATTTTTATAAGAATTGGTTTTTCTGTGCCTTTTCTTTCAGTTTTTTGGGGGTTTTATTCAGTCCTCACTTTATTGACTTTGCCCTTTGGGAAAGGGGTTTTTTTTACAATCCACCTATTAATTTTCTGGGTATCCTCCTGCAGCCAGCTTTTCTTCTTTTGACATTGGGTCCATCAGTTTCCATCAGTGTCCCTGTTGTCTGGATGTCAAAACATATATCCAGTCAAACTGTGTTAGCAGAATAATGTCAAGCAACTCTATAGTCACCACATCAGTGAAAGAACTGTTTTCATGATGTCATTTTGTGATTGGATGAATACTTAATTCATTTTTAGAGTTATAAGGATTTCCATGTCAAAACACAGAATCCTTTGTGCCACTGAAATGGTAGAAGTCAGCAGCTGGGGAACAATCCACACTGGGTGTCTTGGGAGAGGCCAGTCCCACAGGTATTTCAGATGACTGCTTATTGCAGCAGGGAATACTGAAGAACTCATCCAAGAGTGGGCCACAGAAATACGTAATAGGGCTTCATTAGAGCATAAAAATATGACACAAAAGCTAGTGTTATGTCACTGTGATTTATATTATAACATTTATTTATAAGGCTACTTTCATCTTTATCTCCCTTTTCACTAATTCAGGCCTTTCTAGATTTATTTTTTTCTTTGGAATTAGTGTTTTCCATATGTTATCTTAGTGGAAAGTTTATTTAATTACTGATTGTAACAAGCTAAAGAAAATATATCTTCCCCATTTTCTGCTGATTTTTGAAAGAAAT
Organism: Dicrurus megarhynchus; assembly: GCA_013399195.1. Classification (NCBI taxonomy): domain Eukaryota; kingdom Metazoa; phylum Chordata; class Aves; order Passeriformes; family Dicruridae; genus Dicrurus; species Dicrurus megarhynchus. Next base: position 3,310,457 of record VXAD01010092.1, read on the forward strand.
CCAAAAACTTCTTTCTATGCACAGTAAGGTGTGCCACACACCTAATCTCTTTAAAAATATCTTTCCCAAACGGCTGAACTCTGAAACTCAGCAACATCTAATAATTTTTTTTAATCTATCTCTAAGTGTATTTTAAAAACATCACTTTGTCTGAAATTTTGATAAACACAAGATTGACAGAGCATTGCTGGGTATCAGAACTGTCAAGTAGTTAAAGGCCCATTCCTACCAAAGGCAGGCAAACAGAAATCAGTACCAATGAACTATGCAGAGTCCACCCAAATGCAAGAAACTCAGCACCAGTTCAAGATCTGACCCCAAAAGCAGTAGTGGAAAGGGCTGTGAGACCCTCTGGCACACCTCAGCTGTGAATCAAATTTACATGTTGCCTTTGCTTTTAACTTAATGATGGTGGTGTTTTGTAGGAGATTTTATTTATTATTCTTAATTTTAGGTTTTTATTAAGACCATGCTGGGTATTCCATACCTTCTGAATAAAATGTATCCACCTGCCCTCCTGGAGACCTAAAGTCTAACCTGAATCTTCCTTGATTACCTCTCTGAATACCTAGAATCTTTCAGTCTCTGAGGTTAGCCCCTAGGAAAGCTTTTAGTCTCTGTAACCCAGCAGTCTGGGTTCCCTTTACATGACAAACACAAGTGGTGGTGGGCTCAGAGTCTTGATGGGTGCTTTGCATGAGGCAGAAGGGAGAAAAATCCCACTTCCCAAATGAGACACTGCATCAGCACAGATATTATAAAAAATATGGTAAGCAATAAAGAAATGCAAGTCCTTGGAGACTGGAGGGTGTCTCCTTATATTGTCTGCATTGCACAATATTCTGTATAGTTTATGCTTTCATTGCAAAACAATTTGTCAGCATCTTATTTGCCAAGACGTTGTCAATATAACAAAATGCAAGTCATGAGCTGCTGTTCTGACAGCCCAGTCCTGTAAGCTGTGTCCTTTTAGGCATTAAGCACTCCTTCAACAACAAAAATAAAATTATCTATTTTTCCAGTGGTTCCTGAGACTGCTCACACAGTGAGGTGAGACCTGCAGAAGTTCCATGACAATGAGTAAATGTTAACGTTGAAAGACACCTGCAGTGCTGTTTTCTTGCACTGAGTATTAGCAACAAAGCCAGTGCAAAGCAGTAACAGTGTTCAGAAGAGTGATTCTGCTGAAGGACTTTGGGTACAGCAGTAGGACAGACAACGGAGCAGTTACAGTAATCAGTGCCACTTCATATCTGTTTTGATTACATGGAATGATCCACCCTGCCACCTTTCACACAGGGACCAAATTTTAAGCCCTTAAATCTCCCTTGTGAATAAGTATCTATCAAAGCTGTCTTCTTTCATCACCACATCAAGGTAGGGGATCTACCAATACACTTAAATAAGACTGGAGAGGCATTAAAACAATGGAGCTCTACTGTTTCATGCTATTGCTACGTGTTCAATAGCAGTAACAGAAAAGGGTGTTGCCTGATTTTAGTAAAACATACTCTAATAAGAATTATTCCTTGATCCATTCCATTTTGAAAGGCTTCAGCTGAGCCTACAACTAAGTTACACTGTCATAAATGAGACTACAGCAATCAGTCTCCAAAACTGTTAAATCTTTCAAATCCATGAATATAACATGCTCTTTCTACTATACAATGACTTAAATGAATATATGAGTGAGGTGTAGATAAGAACATGCAGCAGCAAGTACAACAGTCACTCTGGGAAGAACAATTTAAAATGGAATAATATGGTTTATCAGCTAAAGATTTGCAGTTTTAAAAAACCTCATTCTTTTCCCTTACAGTCAAGTACAACCAAAAAGAGGATCTGGAAATCTGAAAATAAGAAGCAGAATAACAGTCCAGCAAAGAATGGTAAGAAAAGAAAAATATATTATCCAAATTTCATTGTTGAGACATTTTTGGTTCTGAAAATACTGCTAATTAGCACACTGAAGTTTTATTAATTAAATTTCAATTTTTATACATGTGAAATGAATTATGCAACCTGTAAAACTTAATTACATTGTTAATTGCAATAACATTATGATTATTTTGTGATGCCTTAAATCAGTGAAACATGTTTTTCAATTTTAGAGTTGATCAGAGCTGGTGGCACTTTGAATATAACACATTGCTTGTACATTTTCACAGAATTTAAATCATTAATTAAAATATTTTGATTAAAGTTTTAAACACTAGTATCCATAAACCAGAAAAACACAGCAGTATTTGGATGTCATATGATTTTAACACTTCATGCAGGAAATGCTTCTGGTTAAACAATTGGTATTAATTATGCAAACATGCATCATTCATGCACTGGGGTTTTATGTCCGTCACAACAGTAAAGCAGCTTCAGACTGAGACACAGATGCAGTTGGCAGAAGCAGCACCTGTAGTGAAGCAGCTCAGGAGACTCGGGGGTTGTTATGCCAAGGCATTTGTAAATCTGTTCGCTGTGCTCGGATAATGCAAGTCAGTATTATTTAGAGACATTAAGACACTGCATCAATTTTTTGCTTCTCTTAGCATCAGTTCAGCCTCAAGTAATTATTTAATTATATCAAGTAATTAATTTAATTATAAGTAGCTGAGGCTACTTATAATTAAATGTTGAAAGCAGTCATTGGCATGTCTGGTGAAAGCAGCACTGCAAGAGGGACTGAAGGAGCCATCAGTAGCCTATGACCTACTGGGCACTGGTAAGGCTTCAGCTAAAGTACCAGGCTCCAGTGCTGAGCACGTGACTTCCAGAAAGTTGTTAAGTGACAGGACAGAGTGCTGTTAGATGGAGCTCTGAGAAGAACCAAAAATCTGGAAAATACCACTTAAAAGGTAAGATTGAATAATTAGAGATAATTAATGTGCAGAAGAGATGCCTGGGATAACAGTCTGCATATGCAGAAAAGGCTGGTATAAAAATGATGAAATTAGCTTAGCAGAAAAGAAGAAAAGTGAAAACAGCATAATTGGCAGCAAGAAAGTCTTGCACTGGACAGTATTAGGAAAAGCTTTGTAATGCTAAGAACCGGCCCTTGCTCTTTGGGAAGCTATTGAGGTGCTCTGTCACCAAAGTTTTAAGAACAGACTGGACTAATGTCAATCAGAAGTGAAGCAATCAGAAGATATGGCTGGGCCTATGCTGGTGCAGTTCTTCAGTGACCTCTTATGTCCTCAGCCTCTTAAGATTTCTAGGATGCAGAAAGTGCTTCACGGTGCTGCTAATCTCAAAATTCTTGCAAGAACTGGCATCCCATAATCCTCTGCTGCTCTGCACTATAGGAGGAGATGGTATTCCTGTAGGGACAATCCACAGCTCCCTAAGGAGTCTGCTGAACTTCCCTGGGCAGTGGCTGCTGCCATCAATCTCATACCTATGCCCAGCATGCAGCTCTGGATTATATTAATAAACAAGGCTGTAGTACAAACCTTCCAAACACCTCAGTCCTAGTCAGACCTTACCATGATGCGTGAGCCACAACTTACAGACACAAAATATTATTTTTCTATCATCTTTAGTGATATCCAACAAAATTTGAATAGTTTTCCAACTAACTGAGGCATGAAAAAGCCAGATTGCCCTCTCCTCACAGATAACTCACAAGTGACTCCACACAAAGGTGTGCAGTCTTAGACAGAGGCAAAGCTGGTGTAGGTGGGTGACATTCACCAGAGCCTGTTTCCTGCTGTAAAAGGGTGGGACACAGTAGATGTTTTGCAGCCCTGGTTCTGGTGAAAGTTTTCATTGTGCTCTTCAACTTTGCTACTCCACAAGGCAAAGTTCAGGTTGTGCTTCAGTGGGATCCTGGAAGCCAATTCATGCACTGTGCTTTGTGTCTATTTTAAGACCAGGCTCTTCCCTAGCCTGCCTTACAATACTGAGCCAAATTCCCTTCAAAGCTGCATTCAAATGTACCTCTTGTGCTAAAGGGTCTAGTAAGCAAATTAAATCAAAAATTACAAAAAAAAAAAAAAAAAAAAGCAAAGACAAATCAATAAGAAGACCTCAAAATCAAAAATGTGTTTGTTTTTTGGGTTTTTTCCATCTGCATTCGATTCAGGATTTCAGGAGACAGATTTAGGGCACAAAGTTTGTAGGTGGTGCAAATGTAAACAATTCCCTGGCACCTCTCTTTTTTCTTCTTTAAGAGAATATCTAACTTCCTGCTGAGTTGAACAACTCCAGAGCTGATCACAGGAAAATTCCGCCAACCTACTCCTGTTACTGGTTGGGTGATCTCATACTTTATTTCACTGCAGCTGAACATCTCCGTCTTTGTCAGACTGTTTTCAGCAGTCATTTTGTACATGAGTTTATAGAAAAGCTTTTCAAATCATTGAAAAGTAGAATAAGTAGGAATATGCCATGAGTGTACTTGTAGGTAAAATTAAAAAATATTCTGGTTTGATTTCTGAAGCTTGGCTACAAGCCCTGCAGCTGAAGTTTTCTAAATATGCTTTCAAAATAAAAAATATTCACTAAATGCCTCTTGAAAGAGTAAACAGTTAAAGCAGCTCTGAGCTTCATTTTGTGCTTCACTTGCAAATAGTTATCTGACCCAGCCTCACACCTCAACCTCTAACTCTGCAACAGGTCACCCCAGCGTAGTGTTACAGGCTAGAACCTTGCCCTGCCATTCATGCTTCATGTGGTCACGGCTTGATTTCTTATGGCATGCTAGGACTCCTGGCCAAATTTCATTGCTAACAGGGAAAAAAGGCAGGCTGACAAACTGAACATTTCCAGTGCAATTACAGGAAGACACAGTGGCTTTTCATTCTAAAAATACATATATCTACACACATATACATGTGTATATAGACAGACACATATATTTGTGTGTGTATTATATCTTGCCTTTATGTTGCACTTAAGAGTTACAGTGCTCTTCTGAGAGAAAAGCGACCATTCCCCTTGTCAGAGAGCTGCAACTCTGCCACTCAGTTCAGTCTGAGAACGCCAAGTGAGCCATTTGAGACGTGTGATCTTTCAGCTGCATAGCATCCCATTCATCAAATGCTTCAGCAATGTAATATGTAAAGCTGGAAAAAACAGAAGCTGCAGACACAAGAAAAGTCAATTAGCAGGAATGCCCATATAAGAAAAAAGGCCTGCACAGAATCACCACACTGCCATTCTGAATTTCCTAAAGCTACCTCCTCCCTCCTTTTGGGTGATCTTGGAACACATTCTGTAATTAGGATAAGAGGATAGGAGTCTTCTAATTCTCTAATTAGGCACTGATAATTTAATAGAACACTGCAGAACTTAATGTCACTAGGTAGCACTAAGCACAAAGCTGGCATTATATTCTTTTCTCCACACCCTTTCCCCACCAAAAATTTCAGATATGGCAAGCCTCAACGTTAGGAAAGAGGCTGTTATAGTTTGCAAATAGTTTCCATCTGGAAGAAGGCGCACCCAACAGAATTCAAACAATGCACACTGCAATCTCAGTTACAGTGGCATAAATTAGGATCAATTCCACTGAGGTCAGAACAGTTATATCTGGGAGACACGTGAGGATTGAGGCCAACTAACTGCAGGAGAGTTAGTTCTCATCTCCTCTCCCATAAGTCAGGCTGGCCCTAGTTTCCAGTTGGACTTGGTCCACATCGTGGGCCAAAACTGGCTTTAAATTTCAAGAGAATAAATGTGGAGATACTGATTTTACTGGAGCTATTCCCAATTACAGTAGTGCAAAGTTTGACCCAGAGACTATTTATAGATCCAAGCACTGGCCAGCAGTTGAGGTCCCATCATACTCTGACCTAGAACATTCAGAGTACAAAGACATTTCTGTGTGATCTGGAGTACCACATTTCAAACCTATGTTTGATCACAATTATTTCTCACATGGATGAAGGCAGCAATTCCCAAAATAAAGTGCACATGTGGAACGCACTTATCTACCTAGTTGCTCTCCTCCCCCAGGAATATTTTTTGACTTGTTAACTACTGGAACCTGATCCTCATGTAATACAGGAAATGTGTAACGGTGATACCAACGACCTTAGCAAAGTGCAAGCTGTGAATAGCCCTGGTGAAACCGAGCAGCCAGAAAAGACAAAAATGTTGGCAGGCCAGCTGTTGACTGCTACTGCAGGTGAATGGCTTTTAGAAATATTTAAACCAGTTGGGAGTATAAACAGGCCAATCTTCACTAATGGTAAAAAGGTGAGAAAGAAGGCAATAAAGTGTAAGAAGTGCAGTGACCACATACAGTTACACAAACAGCACAGAGTCTTCCTTTGGTGGCAGGAGCAGCCAGAGGCAGAAAGGCAGAGCTTAGCAAAAGGCTACAGAAACACTGCTGCAAGCTGTAAGGGTGCTATGGGCACTCAAGGAGGAGGGAAGGCTACTCTGGGGTGAAGAGGAGGAAGCTCGGGGGGCTGAGGTCTGTCTTGCAACCTCTCCTCCCAGAAGGGTAAATGTGGCTCTGCACAGCTGAGTGCCCTCTGTTAGGGCAGTAATTATAAGGTGAGTGAGAATGGTAGCTGTATATGAACAAGGCCCTATTAAGCATTCTCTCTCATTATTTAAGGTTGAACTGATGCAGAGTTTAATGAACCACTGCTGTCTGACAAATAATAAATACACCACACAAATTAATTTCAGGGTTAGTGAGACTCTTCATGAATTTGAATGGAATCTAGCAAATAGTCCCAGATGAAACAATGCAGAGAAAAAAAATTAAAATGTCAAAGCACTTCATTTTAGTATTTTCAAAATGGAGTGGTTCATTTTAGAACTGCCAAAACACTTTCAAAAACTTTCAAAACAAGCTTTTAATCTGTCCATTTTAAAATTGCTCTAAATTTTAAAAGGAAAGAGAAAAAGCTTTTAAACATATGAAGCAGCCCAAAACCAAAAATGAAGCCATTCCTTTGAAGCTGAACTAAATATTTTGGGTTGAAAAAAAATGAAACTTTTTTCTTGATTATTTTTTATTTTGCCAGCTGTTTTTCAAAACTCAATTTGACCAAAACTAAAATGCAATTCTGAAAAAATAAATAGCTGTTAGACAGAACCATTAAGTACAAATCTATAGAATCAGAGAGTGGTTTGGGCTGGAAGGGACCTTTAAAGGACAATTATTCCAACCCCCCCCCCTGCAATAAGCAGGGACCTCTTCAACAAACCAGGCTGCTCAGAGCCCCATCCAAGCTGCCCATGAGTGTTTCCAGGGATGGGCCATCTCTCTGGGCAACCCTTGCCAGGTGTTTACCACCTTTGTTGTTAAAAACTTCTTTCTTATATCTAATCTAAATTCAAGCATTACCCAGCTTCTGTTCTAGGTCATCTACTGCCCAATTAATGTCTCTTTGAATTTAATGGAGCAGAGATAGGCCCATTACTTTCCAAAAACTATTTGAGCTTATTGATCTGTTTTTAATTGGAAAATCTGAAGAGATTTGATTTTATAACAGTAAAATAACAATGGTTCCATTTGAAAACTCACAGTAAAAAACATGAACCATGCAAATGGTAGGTTTAGGTGCTTGAAGATAGGACGGTTCTCTGCAGTGCTGTATCAGAATCCACGTCTGCTTAACCTGATCCTGGAGCTTTTTTCCAGCCCAAGGTCCTTGAGAATCCCCAGTGCACGAGCTTGTGGGTCCCTCACAAAGAGCATGGAAATGAAGCACCAAACTCCCATCCTCCTGAGAGGATCGATACATTGAGCCAGAAATATTTGGCTTGCAGGTGTTTGGCTGTCTGATGAATAGCTCTAATTTTCTACAGAAGGCAGATACTTTTTTCGTGGAAAAGACATGCTCACAAAATCCAACTTTCCCTTTAAGGAACAGATGGAGATGGAAAATTTTTGACCTATAAGATGTAGCAACATGTGTGGTTTCCACACGCTCCCCTCAATCTTTTCTGCATATCCACTGACTTGCCTTGCTATAGAAAATTGCATTAAAGGTGATTGGTTGTGAGCCCAGAACATTGCCCAGTTTCTCAAGCTCTATCAATGGATTTATCAATGATGTTTCCATCATTGTGGACCTTGACTTTTCTCAAATACCAATCCTATTAGAGGTAGAACAACATGCTACTGTACTGCATGATCATGTTCCCATGCTGGCCAAAGGGAAGAAAAGGGTGTTTGCAAGGCCCTGTAGACAAAAAGAACCCAGAAGAGTTCCCCAAGAAAGGAGAGGCAGGTTTTGTAGCTGTCTCAGAGGTATGAAATGTTTTATTACCAATACACATATGCGGACATTCTAGATTTTATTTGCTTCCAAAATAAGAAGACATATTATTGCAGTAGCAAAAGAAATTCATCTGTGTTCAAGGTTTGTTGTGATTCGAGCAAAAGGAAGGAAATCCAGGGTCAGAGATCACTCCCTCCCTACTGTCTATCACAACGGGTTACCGTCCTTAATTTTACCCAACCATGCCATACTGGAGGCTTGATCCTTAACTTTGAAGTTTTTTCCCCCTTCTGGAATTAAGCCAGAACCACAAAATATTTGAAAACACAGGGCTTGACGGAACTGAATATCATTTTTCTTTGTGAAAGTAAAACCAAACTGAACGTGTTTACCCTTTCAAAAGATGCCTTTTAAAATTGTCTTTGACCCTTTTTGTTCATATTTATATTGGCTCTGGGTATTTGATCAAAACTGTAGGAAATCTATTTCAAAATATTATTTTTAAAAGACAAATATGGAAACTTTGATTTTTTTTTCTAATGTATCTTGCATTATTTTATAAATGCTTTCCAGATTTGGCTTGACATCATTACATATTTCAGGATTATCTGAAAGTTAATTCAATGATACTTTACTTTGACCCTCCTTTTTAGCATTTTGATGTATCATTGTTAATTGATTTTAGTGTTCTCTTTGGGAATATTTGATATAAAATTGCAGCTTTGAAGATCAAAATCAATACTACATATGTACACAAATCTGTATACATATATATACTTATACATACATGTATACACCTGTGCATACGTATGGACACATGTACATGTAGCCCACAGAAATTACTCATAAAAATGCAATGTGTGTTCAACCAGCCAACTACAATAACCACATCATTCATTAGTTTAAAATTCTATTGACTTTAGCAATAACTTTTCCTGAGTAATGAATGTACACTCTAGGCACAGTAAAACTTAAGGAGTTTAACAAAATATTTTAATTGAGCTATGCCTAAATTCGAGAGAATTTCACAGAGGGAGGTTTCAGTGGCTGATGTGGAGGGAGGAAATTTTCATATCAATAAATATGGTGGCATCTGCCAGGTAAAATGTTGTAATAATCCTCTGGGTACTACTTCCCTCCCACTAATGTGTTGGACAGTTTAGATTAACACCATATGCCTGTTCATAGAAGGGGCTGGAAACCAATGTAAATACAGAGAGAGAGAGGTCATTTTGCAGCCTTGTTTTCCCTGCACTCCTGCTATCTCCGGGATAGGGGTTGGTGGTAGGTGCAGAGTAATGGAAGAGGAGGAAAACAACCCCAGGAACAGGTCAAAGCATGGAGAGAGAAAGCATTGGGGGAGGAAGAGAGAAGAAAAGGCAGGGAAACAGTTAGGGAGATAGATAGAGCAATCTGATAGATTGAGATTTTCATTCTCTTCTGTATCCTCTTCCCAGCTTCTGACCTTGCCTTGCTTTGACCTCAGGTGGGAATTGTGCTCCTCAGGCTGAGCCAGACTGCTCACCCACACTTCACCCTGTCCACAGTGCTTCTCTAATGTGGGCTAGCTGCAGTCCATGGCAATGATTTATTATAAACTAGGTGCAATTGAAGTTCTCCTGTCCTTTGGGAAATATTTGTAGATAGAGATCGTTATGTAGCATCTGTAGTTTCCAAATATCCATATGCAGGATAAATTAGTTGAAAAATTATTCCCTGACTCTGCATTTACACTGGAGTCTTCTTGGCAGAAACAATTGTTTACTTATTTGTAGCAGTATAGCAAGACCTTTCCCCTATTGTTTGCAAGCTTTAGCCAGCAGATGAGAAATAAAAGTGACTTCAAATTAATACTTGTACCAAGCTCATTTATGACTGAATTAAATTACAGATTCCAAAATGAATGTCAGAATTAGCTTGCACTGTGCTTCACTGGCACTGTTGTATTAACATTTATGGTATCAGACCTGTTCATTTAGACAAACAGACCTCTCCTCTCTTGTCACCAGACAAGTTACTGAGTCACATGGACACATAGTGAGATTCATATGGAACTCCAGAAAATTAGCTCCAAACAATTTCTATGGATTAACTTCTTCCGATAAAAGGCGGTGATGAATGCTCCATTACAGCAGAGGCAAAAATGTTTCTATGAAAAAATAGTAAACCAAATGAATTGTCTGTTTTCTGTATGGACAAATGTATAAAGTCTCCTTGCATTGTTTTTTAAGAAGAGCTCTGGGCTGATCTGTTATTTTTGAAAATGGTTCCATGTTTTTTCCTTATGGCTCTTGTATGTGAGAACCTAGGACTAATTCCAATATGCTTTTCAGCCTTTAGTGAAGAAGTATATTCTGGAGCAAATAGAACAAAAATAAGTAAAACATTTGCAGGTCATCACATTGGTTCTGTTTTTAAAAAAAAAAATGGGTCAGAAACATTGTGGTCAGATTTATTGCAATCCATCTCTGGTAAAATAATGAAAAAATACTCACTCAATTAAAAATGCCAGAATTCAAAGTAAATGTTATTCGTAAAAAATGGTTCAGTTAGCTGAATCCGTGGTGTGACAGTGACAGCTATAATAGAATTCAGCCATGCCATAATTTTTTTTCCTTTCAGAGAATTCACAATGTGTTTTTAATTAGAGGGAATCCAGTTTTCAAAAACCATGGCATATTTCTCTGCAGCCAGTCTGCCACTACCTGCTCCAGTAGTGCCAGCATGATTTAAGAATTAAAGGTGGGCATGTGACCCAGAGCATCAAACCCCAAGGCCAGGATAGTTTCAACTCCAATACTGCAGGTTTTCCTGGGTAAAAGGCATCCTCAAATTAAAAATAGTTGAGCAGACTCTAAATGAGAAGGTCTAAATAATGCCAAACTACTACAACCACTGAAAGTTGCCAGGCTCAGAGCTGAACTGCATGGCTTTTATGTAAAAATTGTAATCTTTTTCCCCTAAAAACTGAAGGAGGATAGGGATTCAATATTCTTTCAATCTTTTTCTAGATAAAAGGGATTTCCAAGGGTTTGGCTTCAATTCTAAGCAGACAAAAAGATGTGAGAAGTTTTTTTCTAACCAAACTGCGTAGTGACATAGTGATGTACATGGTAAAGTTACACAACTGAGTCAATTTCTTGGCTGCAAGATTCCCATCTGAGGGCAACTTACCTTTATTCTGATGTTTCTGAAGCCAGCAGGACTGTTTCTGAAGACAATGAATGGGTTAAGGTCTCTCTTCGTGACAGATTCACAGAGTGTAGAGGCTTGTCTGACAACAGAAATAGCAGCTGCAAAAATGATTTACATTCAAACAATCAGTATTTCAAGAAATGCTGAGAGATTTGCATCATAATACATAAAGTAATTTGCAATAGGTAAAAACAAATAAGGATTGATTCTAAATTTTAATCTGTTTTCCTTGTTTTGCTCTTGCTTACAGTTTAAACTCTTCTTGCTCCAGAACCACAAGTCCTCAATGTCTATGTTTTTACAAGAGGAAGCATTAGACTTTAGACAGGTGTTGGACTCTGGGCCGATGGTTCCCAAGCAAAGGAAATTCCAAAGTCAAATGAGGGTTTATATCTCTTTGTTTAGAAATAATGTTTCTAATTTCTCATAAAGTGAGGATTTATATCCTACAGTCCTACATAATGTCTGTGATTACAGTACTGTTAGGCTATGACAGAGTTTGTCCCCCGGATAACGTTATTTAATTATAATGTATAGACATACACACACACACAAAACAACAAAATTCAATAAAAAATGGAAGAATTAGATAATATAACTGAGATCTTTTCCATAGCAGTGATCCCATTTACGTCAATGGAATAATTTGCTATGACGAGGGTTTAGAGGGTCAGGTCTGTATAACAACCATCTGTGCTCCTTAGGTTTTTTCCTCAGATAACATTATTCTCTAGCAACAGAAAGAAAATGCCACATTGACAGGTAACCCAACCTATTTCAAAAGAGCATGCCAGGCCCCTGACTGCTTGGGAGTGACTTTTGACTGCAGTTGCCTTCACACTTTGATTTATTCTGCTGCTCTCACCATTGCCCTGTTTCCCCCGTGCAAATTCCTGCAGACACATTAGCATGGACACTGTCACCCTGCTTGTCCACTTGTCACAGCTGAGCTCTGAGCTATTCAGCCAACACCCTGAGACTGACCCCAGCCAAGGGGCTGGCACTGCACGGTCCCCTGTGCATGGCAAACATGGCACGGAGACCCTCAGTGCTGGAGCAGCTACTGCAGCAGGCACTGCAAACCACTAATTGTTACTGGGAAGATACTGCCGGATTCAGGCACCAAATGTTGAGCCTTCTGCAAATGTTTTAAAGTTCTGCAAAATAACCTTCACTACAGTATAATATTGCTGCTATTATTATACTTCAGAAATTAATCAATTTTACATATTTTCCCTAACAAATGTTCAAAGGAAGACTAGGACCAGACTGCAGGAATTGGCATTACCCGCTACCATAAGTTAACAGTATCTTTTTTAGGCAATATTCTGTCTGTAAAACAGCAGTTTCAATGTAAGAATTTATAACCTAGTTCTGATAAAAGTATGGCAAAATCATTACATAGTTAAGGGTTTTTGTAAGACACTATGTATTGTATCAAGCTTTATTTTAGTTTTATTTTTTAATAGTTTAACTTGCAAAACAGAGAGGTGTTTTAAAACCAAAGAGAAAACCTGTTCCCTTTGCAATGAGCAGCACAGAGAGAAGATAAGAAAGCTTATGAGCAACATTTGCAAAAACTGATTTAGGGTCAGCATCAGAGACTCTGGATCATTAAATGTCTTTGCTAAAGGCAGGTTTCCCCAAGACCATGTGCAGAGGATTACATTTCCAGAAAAGGATACCAAAGAGAATAGAAAGAAATGAGATGTCAGTGGATGGAGAAGGGCCTTAGGCATATCAGTATTTTTTCTTAGGGGCTTCTCAGATGTGAAATTTCCCATGGAGTCACATACCTGACGCAACGGGAGAGGATTTCATAATGATTGGCAGATTCTTCTCAGTCAGAGCAGGAACATCCTCACCAGCTGAGTGCCCAGAGCACCTGGTAACTGGCAGTCCTGAACTGAGAGCCAGGCTCTCTCTGCCTGCCAGGGCATTTCAGCCTGGTCTGAATAGCAAAACAGTCCCTAAACCAGACAAAGGAGTACTGAAAACCTATTTGGTAGTGCCTAAGTTACTCTCTGGCATCTGGGAAATTGTGATTCAAATCCCTGTTCCCGAGTGGAGTGAAGAATGCGTAGGACACAGAAAATGAGAGTGAATTAAAAGTAGTGAGGAGCCAACTCCGGCTACTCAGGAGCTTCAGACTCAAGTCAGGGCACCTAGAAATGAGGCAGCTGATGGTCAGCTTTGAAGTCTGATCCAAAGGGATCACACAGTAACAAAAAGTGGTACCTGTGTAGATGTACTGTGAATCCTCAGCAGTGTCATACTGACATAAACCCTCATCTCTTGCAGGAGGATCCCTGCTGCTTCCCAGTAGTGCTGCTTCCTGAAGTGACTTAAAGGAAAAGCTTCATCAAGGAGGGGAAGCAACCAAGGTGAGTCTAGAGGAAGACATCTTCATCACCTAGTAAAATCTGTTCAGTCAACTCCAGCCAATGTGCCTCCCAAGCTGTAAAATGAAAATGGATTATGTGTAGTAGTTCTGTAAGACCAGCATGATACTACAAGTATCTTCCAATTAGCATAAATATAAGGTTATAATAGAAAACTGTTGCTGTAAATCTTCACAATTTAGCATTTTAATGTTCTTCCTAATGCTTCCTATGAACAAAGTGATGAAGAACAGGGCCTGCTGTTGGGAGAAAACTGCCATGCTGCACACACACACTGCAACTGAGCTTTCAATGTCACATCTCTGTACACGAGAACGAAATAAACCACCAGCAAATAGGAACATTGACTTTCAGAGGAAGAAATGCAGCATGAAGCCATGCAGTTTCTCTGGACTTGGATAAGCTGGACCCAGAGCTGTGTGAAGCTCAGAAGTTTAGTTTATCTTTGCTGCAGCAAATTCTGCCAGTAGGCTGGTTTGCTTTGCTTGATTTCCCACCAATGAATTTTCAATTTTTGTGTGTTGGAAAATCAAAGCTAGTGCTAAACCTCAGCAAATTTTGCAATGTTCTCTTTTCCCTTGCATATTATCAGCTCACAGTTAATATGCTATCTCTGATAATATGGTGGAACAGTAGTGCCATGCATGTTCAGAATCATTACACAAAATGTTTCAAGAGCAAACAAGGGAAAAGGCCTAGTTGCTAACTGATATGACCCATTGCCAACAGTCCTTCCAAAGTCACTCACTGTCCCTAAAGAGAATACAAGTTTTTTTCTGGGTGAAGGACTTGCAGATCCATGCCTGCCAGCCATGAGCTTTGCTTTGTAAATACATTCCTTCCCTCTGTGAAACAGCAGGCCCCAATTTTTGTTTCAGGTTGGGTAGGACAGAATCACTTGGACACAGAGCTGTGCCAGGGTAACAGAAGGTGCAGTACTGCGTGCTTGGTTACATTGGGTTTTGCATGGAAACTCATGTAACCATTTAAATCAGAGTTATGCTGGTTCCCATCAGGCTGGACCAGGTAAGATTATCATCAGTGCCAGCTCACTCTATTACACTGTTGTAACAGAGTTTTTTGAAGTTAACTCCTCGCAGCTTCTATGGGTAGAGGATCTCTTCTCAGAAATTTCTAGTCTGGCTCTCCTGGCCAAAAAAATGACTGGGGGCTGTCACAAGTGAGACAGAGTAGCTGGTGTAACAGTGTTCTGACAGGAACTCCATGTTCGGGGATTAGCACAGCTATTCCCAACAGAGACTTTTGATCCATGCCTTCTTCATGTCCCTCACTCACAGCCTATATGACCAAGAAGGTGCTTTTGGAAGAACATTCTGTGTCCCAGTGGTTGCCTGTGCACAAGTACTGTGGTTACAAGCCTTTTATAGCAGCTTCAGTAATTAACGGCATTTCAAATCTTCATGCTACTTTTTGACAAATGACTATATCATGCATTTGGCTTGTGTGAAAAGTACCATTCAGTCAGAGATCTAACCACAGAAAAGAACATTTTTAAAAGAGTGTTTATATTTTGTAAGAATTAAAGAAAGTATTTGACATTTTCCTGGATCTATAAACAACACAAAGTAGAATGAAGTATTGTGCCAATAACAACGTCAAAATCTTGTAGAAAAATGAACATGAAAGCTCAACTTTACCAAATAATTCATATTTCAATTTTTCTGGCTTTATGATATATCATTTGTGCAAGAGAGAATAGTTATTATTAACTGCTTTTTCTGAAAATTAAGATCCAAAAGATGTTCACAGGCAAGCAAATTTTCCTACATCTCTGCTGTCAGAACTGAATCCACTGATTACATTAAATGCATTTTCCTGGCCACTCTCCTAATGTGGAGAACAATTCAAATCATGTTTCCTTGAACATTTAGCAGCTGGCAATTGCTAACTGCAGAGTACCTGCCAAGGAGACACTGTGCTTACAAACAAAATTATACACCTACTTACATGCACATACAGAACAGGTCATGTTTATCCCTACATTAATACCAGCTTCCACAGTGCTGGAACCAAGCACCTTCACTAGGCAATTGCTTTAGCAACAAATTTGCCTCTATTATTGACTTTGCAGGATACGTTTCTTGGAGAATGGACAGTAGGCTTCCAGTATCTTTGTCTACTGTGAGTACAGGAATAAAAAGAATTGATCAGATGAGTACTGAAAATGCAGTTTAAATGTAGAATAAATTTCTACCTTGACCATTCAAGCAATATAGACAGGATAGATGAATTCTGTCTGTCTGCTCACACTCAGGATATGGATCTCTTACTGACATTTTTCTGGTGGGAGCAAGAAGTAATTACGCTGACATTTGTTCTGCAGTGGCATTTTCTTTCTTTATTGCTCCTTTTTACCCCACACTGAGAATGGAGATTGCAAGATCACTGCAAAGCAATGCTGTGGCACAGTAGGCATTAAAAGGCCATAAATGTATACAGGGAATTATCATTTAATGCGGTGAATACGAAACTGAAGCAGCTATGAGTCGGAAGATGCCTGAGTATGGGAAAAGGGTTTAACATGGAAAAATCTAAAACTTATCCCTTTAGCTTAGCTACCTTTTGGGGACAGTACCAAGTTCCTCCTTTCATGGGGGCCACACTGGTAGAGAGATCTTCCCGACAATATTAACACCACAGCTTTGTGGTGAAGGCAGCCTAGTCCAGAGTCGCATCTTACCAAATTATTTCTTTATGTTCAGTATCGTTCTCACTTTGGAGTATTCAGGACCCTGGATTAAGGCTAAATTGTGGTGGGAAATGTGGCCTGCTCCAGAAGTGATGGTGGAAGTCACTGCACCTGAGTACCTGAGTGTCCTGATTATGCTCCCACACATTCCAGGGTGAGTGTATTTGACTGTCAGCCTTTACTCTGCCCTTAGGAAATGCAGTTTGCACAGTGCTGCAGTGCCCTGCTCTGGCACAGGCGTGAGGGGCTCTGCCCTGCCCGATGCAGAGCCAGCAGGGCTGGTTCCCACAGCAGCCAGCCAGCTGTGGCACTGGGCTTCTCTGAGACAGAAATATTATCAAAGTACTCTGTCTCCCTGCTGCCCTCCCCATCACCTTGACATGCACTAGACAGGGAAGCTGTGATTTGGACATGGGTTGGTACTTAAAACTGCAACAAATTGCTGTCAATAATAATTAAAAAAGGAGTTAGTTAAATGCATGGTACAAATGGGAAGTAAGATTAGAGATGACACTTAGACCAGGAGGCCTTTTTCAGGCTGTGGAAAAAAATAGAACACAGTTATTTTTCCCACAGCCTGGAGAAGGCCTCATGTCCTAAATGTCATCTCTAATCTTGCTTTCTATTTCTAGTGTATATTACACTGCTCTGCCAGTGCTGCTATAGTTAAAGTGGTGTCAGTGTTTCCATTGTAAACCCCTATTTTCAGAGGTTTGTAACTCAACCATAAAAATTTTGCTCTGGGCTGAAACTTAGAAAACAGGTTCTAGAACTGAAACATATTTAATTTTTTTTCTTCCTGTTATTAAAAAAAAATCATATTTTAAACATAAAATTTTGCAAGCCATTAGACTACAAGAGAAACACACAATGTGTGAAGTTTGAAATTAGTCCAAAAGTATTATTAACAGCTTTTTGAGGTAATTCTAAGCTTTTTTTTTTTCTTATTTCCAAATACAGATATACTACAGGGGCATTTTCTTTTTTAAGAATGAATAGCCATACAACTAGGTCAAATAATTGGAGTTTTAAAACTGAGTAAAATTTATAGGACTGGGTCAATAATCTACATTTTATAAAGGCTCCTAAGTACATATTTATATGATAAAATGTAGCAACAATGCATCACACACAAACAAGTCAATAATGTGCTTTTAGAAAACTTAATAGATGTAGTTACACAGGCCAATAGATGCAAGGGGTTTTTTCACATGAAAAGGGCCTCTATTTAGCTAAGAAAACCTTATTCATGCAGAAATAATCAGATGGGGTTCATCCATCTTTCCCTTTTGCATGTGCTGTTGCAGTGGCAGAGCCGGATGCCCAGTTTGGGTAGGGCAGGAAAGGTGCCATACCCGGCTGCTGAGGGCTGCAGAGCCCCCCAGGAGGCTGTGCAGGAGTTACTTGAAGCGAGACAAAGGGGTTCTGGCAAGGACTTTGGTAATACCACAGAATTCTGGTTACTGGAAAACAACAGTTAAAAAAACCTGCCAGATGACTGAGGAGCTGACAAATACAGGAAAACCCCGTGATTTGGAACATGAGAAATAACACTGAAGCAAATAATAGAAATATATATTTGACAGGGAAGTACCACTAGAAGTATGGCTTCAATCACTACATGCACTCTGCCCTTATTTTCTGTGCTGAAAGACATCACTATTTCAATAGACAAAGACTTTGATTTTGCAACTGGATTTTCACCAGTGAATCCTATTGGAAAGTTTTCTGGAAAGGAATATCTGACTCAGAATGTACATTTGAAGAGCAAGAGATTGCAGTAATTTTCCTCACTGAGATCTAAATAAAACCATGGATGGCAATCACATTGGGAGTATTGCAAAATTAGTTCAAGGGACAATCCAGAAGTGCTAATAAAACCAGATCATAAATTTCTGTTCATACCAAACTAGATAAAGACATGTCTGGTTTAGGGCGTGTTTGTAACCATCTGTATATTCCATTGACCTCTAACACATAGATAATTATATTACCATTTAATAACAAGGAAGACAATTATCAATACTCTTATTCATAGTCTGGCTTAAATTTTGTTGTAAATACCAGTATTAGACTTGCTTCAGGTATTGTACCTAATTTATTTATTACAGATGACAATTTTCTAATAATGCTTCAGTTCAGTTCATACCTTTTGTTTTATAACCCCAATTTAAACATTACAAGGCATGATTTTATAATCCCTAGAATAAAGTCCATTAAAGTCACTAAATCACTTGAAACCTGGTCCAAATCCTGCTGAGGTGAGTGGCTCTCTTGCAGTGAATTAATTTGGAACGCTGTTTTACTCCCCCTAAAACTCCAATAAAATCCCTGTTAATGTTTATGGGAATTGCAAGCATACACTCCCTTTACTTAAATGGCTAAATCATCTTTCCTATCTTATAATTTAAGATATACATGCTTCATATATATGTATATCTTGTAACAAGTTTTATTCAGCATAAAGATTCCAGCGTCCTGGCAATGACAAGAGGACTCTAAACATTACTCCTGTTGTCCACCTCCTTATTCCCCAAGGTGTCCAATTAATTTTAGTGAAACTCCTGGAGTAAGGTACAACATGGAGAACAATATCAGAATCTGATCCTTGATTGTCATCTAAAAAAAAAAAAAGGGTGTTATCCTTCTAGCCTTCTATTAAAGGAATACTTACTTAACGTCAGTTACATTCCTGACTCTTACAGGAAATGTTGCATTTATTTCATAATTGACCTGACTTGTAAAGTTATAAGTGAGTAGCTACTAAAAGACCACAGAGGCTATTTTGGAAAATGTGACTGAAAGCATATTTTCTTTGAGAAAAGAGGAATGGAAGACTCTAATCCTAATATAGTACAGAGCAGAGGAAAAAAAAAAAAAATCTGGGAGATTTCAATGTTTTAATATGCTAAAACACGGGAAAGTATGCACACTGTGGCCTAAATTCCCATCACCTTTCTCATGCAAGAAACATCACTGGGTTTATAGGGACCAAATTTTTTGATCCTTTCATCTTTTTTTAATATCTTATTCATAGCTGCAGTCTCAGCACTCTGCAGGATTCACTTTAAGCACTGGAGCTTTCAGAAGGAACTTCTCAGTCTTTCAACATCTAAGCATTTATTTGTCTAAATTTATGATTGTTTCTTTGCCAGGAGAGAGGATCAGAAAGAAGATGGACTCCTCCAAACACACAGTAAACACTCAGCAAATGAAGAGGCTCATGACACCACATTTTGTTAAGAAATTTACAGCAGGTGACCTGCCCCTTTTCATGGCGGCAGCAACTGTATTATTCACTCCACGTAATGGATTGGGAGGTTATGCTAATCTGAAGAGGGAAGCTATCAATTGTATATGTCCAGACCATCTCTCCCATTGATTTTGTAATTAATGATGAATGTACATTTTGGGAGGGAGAGATTGCTGAGGAGGGAACTTCATGTGCAGAATAAAAACGTTACAGTAGCCTAATCAATTAGGTATGGTTGACAAATGGGTGAGGGATGACACGACAAAGCACTGTGCTTCAGTAGTGGTCACAGAGAAGATGTCACATGATATCTATATTAATCTTTCCACAGGCTAAATGTGATCCATTGCATCAGCAGGACCATGAAAAAACTGTTTGGTATCTCAAAATCACACGTCTTTGATGCTAACTTGAACCCTTCTTGCTTTGTTCACAGACAAAAACATTGTAATAATGCACTAGGTGCCAAGAAGATAATTTGTCATTTTAAGCCTGGTAACAGGCTTAAAAGCCACTTAGAATATAATTTTAGGTAATAAATAGCACACTTGGACATGGACTTAACCAGTCTTAAGTGTCAGGAAAAGAAGGTATGCCTTTGGAAGCATGAGAAGGTGTCTGTTCCTGTATTTTCTCTCTGGAGCAACTGAGAAAGACTCAAAATACAGTGGAGAAGAGAGAAACTGATTTTAAAACCACACTTGGCCATTCACTAAGGCAAGAGAGCTTGTGTGTCCCAGCAGCTGGACCAGTGATCCTGAGTTTTAATTTGCTGCTAATGCACAGCCACACCTGGGCTGGTTTTTCTGAGCCCCAACAGCAACGCTGCTCCCATCACTGCCTGCACAGTTCCTGCACCAGCAGTATGGTTTACACTCTGTCCTTCCTTTGGATTTGTGCTTTAAAAGTACAAGCTTATTAAAGTACATTTTCATTCTGCTATAGCAGTATACTGCTATAAATTAGGATTGAGCAATCAGAGCTGATCTTCCTATGGCTCTGTACAACTTATTTTGTAATATCATTTCTGCAAAAGCCAGATTTCTATTCTGCTCTGGTCTACCTAATAGCTACAAGAAATAAATTCCCAATGAAGGAAATACTATCGCAATTTCTGATAGGTTTTCCTCATGGGCAATATGACAGGTTGCTTTATTTGTCCTGGGGTATGTAAGACTCTGGGTCTCACTGGTCTGTCAACTGTTACAGCTACTTGCTGCAGCTTTGCCCCATGCAGCAGAGGTGTCTCATTTTTAGAGTGTAGTTTAAAATTGTGCTTTTTCTGGCAAGGCAGGTTTGGTCAGTAAAGGACCAGGTAATCATCTGCTGGCTAAACAACAGATATCTATCACAGCATGCAATAATGGGAGAGAAAGAAAAGTGTCTCACTACCCCAGCCATTTGTACACAGCCCAGCCCTCTCCTGACACCAGCCAAGGCACAAGACCAGTGTTGTTAGAATATTGAGAGCCACAGTGGATCACATCAAATGTCCGCTGAGCCCAGGGTTTGTCATCAGCAAGGTTTCCAAGGAGCTGAGCTGGGAAAAGCAGGAAGAGGGCATGTATGTATGGCAGTTCCCACAGGTTGTCCCACAGAACTATTTTAAGCTGCAGGGATTTTCTGAGTGGTTTCAGTTCCTGCAATGTAATAGTTCTTACTTGATTTCTCATCCAGAGAGTTGTGCAGTCTCTCCTTGAATCCATGTAAACTTAGAGCAGCCCCCACATCCTTTGGAAGAAGTTACACATCTACTGCCTACTGCATGAAGAAAGCAAAGTTCATTTGGTTTCTTTTGAACTTGGCTCCTACAACCTTCATTCAACAGTCCTCAACTTCTGCATTAGAAGAGACAGCAAAGACCAAGTTGCCCATTCTGCTCTGTAGGTCTGTCACAGTTTTAAACTGAACAGCTCAAGCAGACACAGACCATTCCTACCGTGGAAGTAATTCCACCCTTCTTGGACTTCGTGAGCATGTCCCAGTTGAATTACATTCTGTTTGAGGTGAAAGGACTGGAATTATGTGCACTCTTCAGCATGTGAATGAACATTGATTCATAGAGCTGCTCTCTAGTTTTTCCTCACTTAACACTTGGTTAACATTTTGGCTGCCTCACAGCACTGAGACAACGAACAAACTATTATAATCCCAGGATTGTGATCCTGAGTCATAAGGGTCAGATCAGAGTCTATACTTTGTATGTGAATTTAGGATTGCTTTTCCCCACATGCATCAGTTTAGCTTTGTGCACATGAAATTTTATTTGCCCACACAATCTCCTGAGGTACTTCTGTGCTTCCTGATAGAAGGCCTTCATATTCACTATCCTGAATAGCTGATTTCCTATCATCCTCAAACTTTCTCATCTCTCTGTTCACCTGCTTGTCCCAGCAGTTTATGGTGTGTTTACCAGGACATACCCCAGCACAGGTTATGCAGAACTCCATTATTGGGATCCATTACATATTTTCTTGGTTTCCCTTTAAAGTCTTTGGCACAGGACTTCATGAAAAGCCTTTCAGAAATACAAGTATAACAAGCAGCTCACCCTTATTCACTTCCTTATTGACCTCTTCAAAGACCTCTAATAGATTTATAAAGCACGGTTCCATCGAAGTCTGCCCTGGTATGCAGAGTTTTCCTTTTCATTTTAGTCATAATCAGGTAACAGTCAATAGATCACAAGCAGACTAAATATAAGTGGAAGCATCTCTGCTTATTTAACAGATTTGGCTTATTTCAACCAAGACAAGACTGGGTCACTGAAGTACCAGCTGCTGATAGGTTTCTTCTAAGTCTGATTTGTTCACTGGGGACCTGTAAGAATGGTCAGGGGACCCTGAGAGCCACTGCTGACTGTGTGACAGTGACTGCCACTGGAAATGAGAGTGAGTGGGCTGAAAAAGGCCCAAAGAGGGTTAGAAGCTCATTAGCAACCCCTAACTCTCTAAGTTTCCTCAGAAATCTCTGCCAGACTAGTTATTGACAGGAGATACTAAATTAGGATCACACTGACACAGAGGACTGGAGAAGTGCTGAATTTTCTGTATCCATCATGTTCTTGTTTCAGGGAGATGTCACATCCCACTGCTCAGGACAAGCACACCAGCAAGGGAAAAATGACAGAACAACCCATATTTCTGTTACTCAAAGAATATTTGCTACTGTCCTTTCTGTAGGTTCTGTAAATGTCTAGCTATGACAGGAGAAAAGAAAACATAATCTACAGTCTTCATAGCTGCCAGAGCTTTCAGTCACAGCTGGGCATTTCTATATGTCCCTTTCTCAATGGAGAAGTAAATGCCAAAAAAATAATTAGCTTTTTCTAGCCCTTCCCCCCACCCACCATGCAATGAACTGTATGTAATAACACAATATATAACATAATTTATTATTATAATACTTAAAAATTTATAATAACATGGAAGGAAATGGATGCAAAAGTTTTGAGTGAAACAGGAGAACAGATTTTGCAGAACTGGAGCTTGGTGAACAGGAATGTTATCTCTGTTCTGAGAACATTAACATTAAATAAAAAAAATACTTCCAGGAATAAGCCAGAGGCTGTGCTGGTATCAGTCATGTTGCTGTGGAGCACAGGTACAATGCAAAGAGCAGTAAACAGATTGGGCTTCCACTCCACCATATTTTTTACTGAGTACTTGGACACTCATATTATCAAAAAAGGATAAAAATGAAAGGTCTTTTGCTCTATTTTTTACTATGCAAATACCTTTTAAAGAACATGGGTTTGTCTCTCTTTGCACTTGTTTTAAAGGGAAAACATGAATTATGGATTCTGAAAAGGAATAAACAAAAAGTATGAAAGCAAATGTGGCTAAGTACCCCCATTTTCTAAGATTTAATTATTATCAGTAAATAGCTCCCTTTTAAGAGTAGTCCTAATTGGCTGTTAACAACAGTAGCTAACAATTTCAAGGCAATTCATATTTTAAAATAATGAGATGGCTAATATATTACATTAGAGCCTACAGTAAGCAGAAGTCTTGCTAATTATATATATTATTCTCCCTACTTTTCTTAATGAAGATGTCTGGCTTGTAGATTAATTCATTTTTGCTCTAGTTTTATTTTTTTTAATCACTGTAACTAATCCTCCCACACACTATTGTAGCATTAAAGCAGAAAGATGTGGATGAAGCAGTGAAAGAAGCACAAAAAAGAATATTAAAATGAAGATTTAGTTCCAAGTTTCAGAAGCAGGTGCCCAAAGTATTAAGATGTGGAGAAATTAAAGAGAAAAGGCAGAAGCCTGAGTCAACATTTATTTAACACCTTCTGCCTAATGCTGAAAACGTAAATCTCTTCACAGAGGTAATCACACCCAGATCAGTTTGATTTTCAAAACATAGCAATTCTTCTGACAAAGATATTACCATTGCATTGCTTAAAAAACTGCTTTTCCTGTTTTATCCACAGCAGAGAGAGGAGGGTGCCTCGGATAAATGCAGATTTCTTCCAAATTGGGAGCTAATCTTCCAGGAGAGAAGAGCAATGAATGACTTGTTTACAGTCAAAATCTCATTTGTATTAGTCTATGACTACATTTCACTCCCAAATATTTGAGTGTGCCTGTGTGCTCAGCAACTGTTTGCTACTGTGATTGCACAAGAGAATTGCCTCTACTGAAAGCTGGAATATACAAGTTTTCCTGTGCTGTGTACCAGAAACACACTGCACTGTGCACTGTTGCCCCAAGGCTCAAGAAACAATTCCAAACTCTCTGGGAAAAAGATCCTTGCTTTGGAGAGAGGGAAGTGGAGAAAGGCCTTCCTTTGGTGTACCCCAGGGAGACACAGGGCACTAACGTGTCCTGAGCTCAGCCCTGCACACCCAGTGCACACAGGTCATCACACAGCCCCACAAACACAGCCCAGGGCCTCTGCCCCAGCTCTGAGAAGACCCTTTCCAATTTCTCAGGGAAGCCCAAGCAGTACTGACTGGCTAAAATGTTTTAACAGCATGAGGAAATGTGAGGTCAACCTCCACTTAATCACCCTACTGCATCTCCTACTGCTCTCCTACATGAATAAAATCCTCTTTAGGACCCAATAGGAGCTGTTAGCACAAAAACAATTGCTCAGCAAACAGATAAAAACACAAAAGGAACTGTTTCAGTGTCACAAGTGCCTCTCAAGCATCAGACCAAGGTCATATTTTAACTGGGAGCTTGCTGGTAACTTATGTACCATAGGATAAAAGTCACCTGTGCTATGGAATATAAAATAAAGCCTTCACACCAACAATGCTTCATTAGATTTGTGTATTTGAGACACAAAGCAGCACAGTAAACGATGCTGTCTGTTAAATTAGTACATTCATTTGTAGAAATTCAGAAGACATCCATGCTCATCCCAACAGCAGCACGCCCCTTAATAAAGCATAGAACAGCAAGTATGGGGTTAAGCACACAGCAATAGCTCACACACTTACAGCCTGCAAATCGTACACACTCACTGTCTTTTGTCCTGGGTCATACCCATCAGACACTCCCAGCATCTCTGTGCCCTGTGTTTGCACCACGTTTAGGAGGAAGCATTCTTTTTCCAACACTGAGACTCGCTCCCAAAATATTGTTCTACCACTCTTGTTTTTCATATTGTAACCATGACAGTGGATGTTGGCTCTTGGGAAACAAGACTTAGGCAGGGCCATATGAGGCAGGTTAGTAATAAATGAATACATAAGTGCATCCCAGCTCTCTGAACGTTATTTTATAGTTTTGTTTCTGTTTCACATAGATACAATCTATTGAAATTCTCTCACTTTTGTGAAAAATCTTTGCACTCAGGTCTTGAGTTGCTGGAAGTATTTTTTCATGCAGTGTTATGTAGCAGATGACCAATTTTTTTTCTCATCAGAAATACAAGGGATAGTAAATAATATTGTAAAAGACATTTAAAAGGAATATTTACCAGCAAATTCCCTTCCAACTTCTTTAGCAGTTTCTCTTGGGTACTAATTTGTCTAGGATCTTTTTCTTATTTCAAGTCACTGGAGTAGACAAGACTAACATGAGACATTTAACATACGCATCTACTTATCAAAAAATAAATATATTACCAGTTTGTTGGAATATGTTGCAGTACATACCCTGCAGCAGAGATAAAGACTAACCTTGGCCCATGGATCATGTCATAGCTCAACAAACCATTGCTTTGTACTTTATCTATCTTTGGTACCCACACATGGTTCCTCAGCTTCAAGTCAGCTCCCTAACTTTTCAACCAGTACAAAAAATAAATTTAAAAAAAAACAGTACAGAGTTCAGGCAGTGCTCAATGACCATTGAGTGAGTGAGCAGCAGCTCCCTGAATTAAAAAAAAACCCTGCTTTAATATTCAGTCTCATTCAGTCCTTTGAGGGCTGATGTGACAATGGGACAAGAGACAAAACAACTTAGATATATACAATAGAAGATTTATTACGTACACATACTTGTGTATAGGATATCAGTCTGTCTCTATATCCTACTCCCAAAATGAGCAAGAAGCCAGTCAAGATGATAAAAGTTGGATAAAATGTCCTTTCTGATGTCTCTCATCACTTGGCAAATAGAGCTGCCAGTAGAGAACAGAGACCTCATTCCCACATCAGCCTCAAGGACTGACATAGGGCAGTGAGATATTACCAGCTTCCCTTTAAGCAAAACCTGAGAGAAGGATTTTATTCTTCCACCCCCTGATAAAAAGGCACCAGGGCAGGAACAGAGACTTTCTTGTGGGCAGAGAGGCCTCTTTTCAAACACGCAGAGGAAACGTCAGGTTTGGGGTTGCCAAGTACCTGAATTCAGGGTTCATTCTGTTACTGCATATAAATGTCTCTGGTGTGTGTTTGGCACGACATGTTATCCTAGACTGATCATATGTTCACAGATTGTGGAGAGTGTGTGAAAGCCTTTTTTGCTGTAGTTATTGGGCGAAGTCACGTCTGTTACCTGGTACCCATGCAGAGAAATCTGTAATCTGGGAACAGATGGTCTGAGCGAGTGAGAGAAAGAGAGAGAGAGAGAGACGCTGTCTGGAAGACTGCAGAGTTTTTCACTCCGAGGAGATGAAAGAGGAATGAACAAATCCACCACAGCATGACAAAAACATGAAAATATAGAAGAATGTCAGTCCTGAAGGTCATTCCTTTAGAATTCACCAACTGTCTATGCACCATATGTGCATATCAACACACCAAAGAGAGCCCACCATCCTGTTGCACAGAGCCGGAGGTGGCTTACACAGCCAAAATTTGTGGAATCATAGACTTCCCATTTAGAAAAGTGACACACTGTAGTCTAACCATACAGTCTGAGCAGAATATGAAAAAATATATAGCAACTTCTGCTCCGGATTTATTACAAAATTTGATTGCAATAGGCCAGAACTGGAAAATTCACATCCTAGTCTTCAAGCACTGCCTTTGTGGGATATGTTTGGATCTGAGACTTTTTCAGCAACTTGAGGGATGCAGTCCAAGCCTGGCTTTGGAGTCCAAATGCCCCTGGAACTGGTGACACCTGCCATCAGGACAAGTGCATTCTTCCCAAACAGTTACATGAAACTGACTATTGCTACCAAAAGGCAGCACTGCATTACTCTCAAATAAAATGAATTGGATCTAACATGTCTTAAAATCTTATTTATCCTTCTTGACAGTGGGATTTTGGTAATCAGCAACCTATCCAAAGGTACTGGGTGCTGCCCTGCTCACGTGAGCAGCCACCTTGCTGGTCTGAGAGCCCACACCTCCAGGTGGGAGTTCTGATGACCCGAGGTGCTGTAGCTCTCCCAGGAACAGGAGCACATTCAGCCAACACAGGCACGTATCACACTGTAGCTGTGACAGCACAGAAGTTGACAAGATGCAAGAGCCTCAGCTGAGAGTCTAACAGAGTCCTACATTAGCAAAATCCTAGTGATCCCTGTGTGTCCTGGAATACCGCCCCATCGTCACCCACAGACAGTTTAGTGCAGCTCTGCCCCATCCCCACAGCTGCCATCGCATCTTCAGCCACAGAGGAGACACACCCCAAAAAGCAAACCTCTTACACTCAAGTGAAAAGCCGTGACCACCCCAAGCCCCATGTTCCCAAAGACGTTGCTCAGGACATTTCAGGCAGAGTGCAAATGAGCAAGCCCCTGAGGATGAATGAATGAGAAGGCAGGATCCCAGCGATGCAGTGAGGGTCTGGCACTGCCCGCCGCAGCCCCAGGCCCCCGGCACGGCAGGGCCGTGTGGAGCAGAGCAGGAAGGGCAGCAGAGGGATCAGCCATCGACATTTTGCTCCCAGAATGACACTGTGCAACAGGTATTTAGGGAAAGCGGGACCTATTGACAAAACCCTCCAGGCCTGTGAATTACACGCTGCAGGGACTCTCAGCATGGGCCCTTCTAAAAGCTGCTCACATAAAACCTGCCAGCGGGAGCAGGAAAAAGAGGAGAATCAAGATGTTCCCTCGGGTGAACCACTGGATGAAATCAGTGGTATTTTCCTCACATAAAACTGATTTGAAAAGATAATCAAGCCCTAATCAAACAGGATGGTTTCACTAGAAAGGTGAGGGGTTGCAATCTCACCAAGTGATTGTCTGCGTGAGACTGAACTTCTAGCCCTTTCAGCCTACAGCCAAAATCAGATGAAGCTGATTTTAAGAACACTTCAGTTTTTAGCCAGCACAAGATTTTACATTTGGGTGCTATCCAGTACTTCAGTTTTTCACAAGAAATCCACATTGTCAGATATAGACAAGCAACCCTGTATTTTACTATTTATTCTTCCAGCAATGTGTCAGTCAATTTGCAGAGTTAATTTCCAAATAGGACAAAACATTTTTTGCCTCTCAATGAAAATGAGTGACTTCAGCAGAACATTCAAAGGCAAAATTCCTCTTCCCTCTCCTCTTTCTGTCCTGGCAAAAGGCAGCAGAGGCAGAGCAGAATAACAAGATCCAGAATTAAACATGCTGCCAACAGAGTGAAAAAATCCATTCTTTGACAGTAACAAAGTGATCTATCATACCTCATGCCTAAACTACAGAAGAAGACAACATCCTTTTGGTCAGTCTCAGTTATTAAAAGTATTTGCTTGGAGCCAGAAAAAGCTGGCTAAGACACTCTGGAATAGCATAAAGCATCTTACAGGAGAAATGAAATACAATATCTCATTGTGCAACACAAAACAAAGGCTTTGACTACAGCTTTATGCATTTGCCAACTCAGTCATGTAGATGGTGATCCTGCAAACATGCAAAAAGGGCAAATATCAACTTAAAAGCCCAGAACAAGCATCCTTGCTCTCCTCTCACTTGCAATTTTTTACCTTCTGAGACAGGATGAATTCATATTACATGGGTATT
This sequence comes from Dicrurus megarhynchus, assembly GCA_013399195.1. Lineage (NCBI taxonomy): Eukaryota > Metazoa > Chordata > Aves > Passeriformes > Dicruridae > Dicrurus > Dicrurus megarhynchus. The sequence continues at coordinate 3,339,568 of VXAD01010092.1, forward strand.
ACAAAGGCTGTGTATACCTTTCCTGTCCTTCTCCATAGTTGTAGAAGAGAGGGTTCTGTCTTAAAGGAAGAAGTTTCCCAGACTCTAGAAGTCTAGTAAGGGTGTGGGGAAGTTTTTGTTACACACAACCAAGCGGTTTTAGACAGTGCAACAGATCTTTTGCAAGGAGTTTTAAGACCTGTACACCATCACTGAATACAGCACATGGTGCTCAGTGTAAAAAATGTAATTTGTTGTCTTCTGCCTGGGAGAACAGAGGTTCTGAAGCTTCAAAGAAGCTGCAGCTTTCAGAAAAGAAGAAAACTACTTTGAGTTTACATCTTGAGGGTGTTTACATACCTCTCTAATGTCTCCCACTACTCCCTAAGCTCTTGAGGCCCTTAATTCAGACAACTTAGTGATGTTCACCCTCTACCTGAAAGCGGTGGGTGTCTGCAAAGAGCAGCCAGTCACATGACAGAGCAGTGCAGAGAAATGCTTGATTCAGAAGCACTGCAATTTTGGTATTTTGCTGTTAATTAGGCAGTGGGATTGCAGCCATCTGAGTATTGCATACTGCACAGAAATGAAACAACAACAACAATAAGCTCTAATAAACAAAGCTCTAAATAAACAAAAAGCACAAGGAAGCAGAGGAGCCATCCTCAGCTAAGCTGAGCAGCAAGCCCCAGGAAGTGTTGGGATGAGCAGGTGACTCAGATCCAGGAAAAGAACTTAAAGAACAAAAGAACCTCACAATGAGTCTTTAGATGCTATTCCAATTTGACAGAACCTTGTCCTGCAGCCTAAGTGAAAGCCATGAAGAGTGGACATGAGTGTGCCACCAAGGATGTGACAAGAGTCCCTAAGGAATAAGGACAGAAGGGAGCGAGGCCAGCCCTGCAGGCAGGAGTTCAGACTGTAGGTGCAAACAGGAGCAGAGGCCAGGCCAAGGCTGGACTGGGAATGGTGCCACTTGCAAAGAGTTTGTACCTGCCAGCACAGACACAGGCCCAGGGGACAGCTCTGCTACAAAAGATGAACGTGCTATCAGCCTGAAAGCAGATGACACATTTAATATTTTCAAGTTGGCCACTGGTACAAAAGCCAGCAGGTTTCAATTACATGAATGAAAAAGCACTCGGAGTAGATAAGAAAAAGGCAGTCTTTTTACAGGGTGTCTTAAGTGTATCCTCTATCAAGACAGGGAAACTAAAGGCATCTTATCATCTCATACCACTGTTGTGTGGCAGGTGAAACATATTTTGACATAGCATGAGGATAGAAAAATGGACTAGGAAGTCTGCCATAGGAACACAGAAATTTAGTGAGAGTACAAGATGGAGTTGAATGAGCTCAAACCATAGTAGGGGCTGCACTAGCTTATTGCTCTGGAAATTATAGTAAGAGAACCAACAAAAAAAAACATCTTCAACAGATCATGACAGGGAAAAGAGACTTAATTCCTTCTTGCTACAAAAAAAACCAAGGACAAAGGGGTTGAATAAAGAGGTAACAAAATATCTTCTATTATCCAAAGCAAATGCAGCAAAGCCTGAGGTTCTTAGAAAACTATAGTCCTCCTCACACGTCTTACGTCTCCTCTGACGTGCAAGTAACACGAAGGCAATTCTTCTAAGGGTACACAGTAGCACTACAAAACATGGTGCACATAGAGGCCAAAGGAATACAGCAATTAAAAGTCTTAGTAGTTCCATAACCCGTAAACTTAAATACAACTTAATTCCTGCACTATTTATATCAGTTAATAGATCCCTGGGTAACCTCTCAGACACTGCATGTTTTTATCTGCCAGTGTAACTTTAGTAGTGATTCTGCTAGATATAAATGCAAGTAGAATGGCAGCAACTGAAGCTCTCAATCTCTGCTGCCAGTTCAGCACACACAAACACCCCGCAGGAACATACACACTTGTTGAGATCAATACTCATTGTTTATAAGTTACTTGGCTCTGAGTATGCCAGCTCTTGGAAAGGTCCTGGTGAGCCTGGCATCTGTAAATGTTTTTTTTTATTGATGCTGATGATAGGGATGAGCTAAATTACAGAAGCTGGAATTGCTTTTAACATTATTCAAGAGGAATGTTTCCAAAGAACCCACTGTTACAAAAGCCAACAGTAATTTACATTTCTTCCAAAACATTTGCCATTTCAGACAACTCCAAGCTGCCTCTGTCTAAAGTGCAACAGTTTCTTTTAAGAGAAAAGAACCTGTGTTCAGTATTGAGCAACCTCTGGAGATCTCAGACGTGCTCAGCACCTTGCAAGGTCAAGCCCTAAGAAGGTTTTTTTTTGGCACATTTGGAAATTAACAGCAAGACCAAAGAACTAAACTTCTGCCCAGACTTCATTTAGTGCATGTTTGCACTGAAAGCTACACTGAATCCATCAACAAAACAATTTCTTTACTGCACCCTCTTTTTTGAATGGTACCAGCTCCTCAGAGGCCCAGTCATGAAACAAGTGCTCTGGGTGCTGTACAAACATGGGACACCGAGGTGATCCCAGCTAAAAGAGCCATTTTGTACACACCTCCAAGAAGAATCAAAACAGAGATCATCATAAGCAAACAGATCATAGATTCTGGTCCTCAGCAGTCACACACTCCTGAGTTAAGGGGAAAGTGTCATGAGTAGGTGCTGGATTACAAGGGGTTTCAAACCTTTATGGAACAACTAACGGCCTATACTTTGTATTTATATACACATAATTTAAATCAGTGTAATCCATAAGAGATTTAATTCTCCACACTGCTGTGGAAAAACTTCAAGTTTAAATACACATTTCAGCAACAGGAATTGCCTCATACTTAGCAAAAGTCACCATTTGTAACAGTATGAACAAATAAGCATTTCTCAAATTTCCTGATTTTACTTATTCCCAAGAGATGACCATAATAATCTCTTATTCAGACATAATCCACTACTCCCCAGATTACAACTGTTTTTATCAATACTGCATGGTACCTGTTTGCTGGAACATGCCAACCTGATAATGATAATTTATTTAATGTGTAAGGTCTGAGCTGCTCAAGAATATATTTATCAAAGTGACACTTACTTAAAAACAAAGGCAATTTTTCTTACCTGCTACGCTATTCCCTCCAGTGCTATTCCTATTCCATGAGTATTGTGAAATTGCTTCTACAGCCAGCACAGCTTACCAATCACCTTGTTGAAAAGTATGCCACGGACATTGCCCCCATCTCTAAAGTCACACTTCACAATCTTTTATCAATGAACACTGCCAGCTTTTCCCCTGGGCCAAAGTTTGTGGGTTTCCATTTATTGGTAAAGTTTTATTCCCATCCCCTTTCTGAAAGCCCTCAAAAGCATACCTTAAAATACAGTGGGGTGAAGAGATCTGCCTGTTCATGTCTCAGGACAGAAAAGAATACCTCCTGATCACAGCCCAAAAGGATGGTCTCGTGCTTGGTTGCCACGCTGGACAGCAGCAGCAGCAGCAGTACAAGTGACTCCCAGCAGGGCTGGTTTCAGAGGGCCTGTGAAAGCAATCACATGTAGGGCAATATTTGAAAAGTTGAGAGGCATATTGACAAAGCTATTTAGAACACAATTAAGCACATTGAGTGATAGTCTTTCTAGGAATATTCCTCTGACTTTTTTTATATTCATAAAATTGCCATGGGTGCCTTTGATCTAAAAAACCTCTTATCTGTAGCCAATCTAACAGTGTGACATCTAGTTTACCTCCACCTCCTTTACATTCCCATGCAAAGGGAGTGGGATTCCCCTCGTGCTCAGAGGGGAACTGGGTGAGCCCCAGGGTAAGTCTGAGCACCCCCAGCCCATGGCATCCCTGCAGAGCCAGCAAGTGCCATGGCTCTGAGAGGAGGTGTTTAACCCAAGGGACGGGACCTGCCACAGTCACTCAGTGTCTTGCAGAGTCCGTGGCTCCCATTCAAAGCATGACAATCTCTATCCCAAAACTGGTTCAGCCCAAAGAAAGGAAGAGTTGTTACAACCACCCAAATAGTGCCAGGATTGCACAGAAGGCTTCTACAAATGCTTTGTTATGATTATTTTATTTCTATAGCTCAACAATGCCCGCTGTGGGAATACGTGGGGACCCACTCTGATTTCACCCATACTACCAAGACTCAAAGAAGTAAACTGTCAGTGCAACATAAACTGGGATAACTGATAACTGTACCAATGTGATAATAATTTTATACCCAGGTAGCATGTCAAAGGTCCAGCCAAGACTGAAGCCCTGTCAGCTTAGCATTATACAAACATCATTAGGCACAATCCTTGTCCAGGCATGCTTACAAACCAAACAGACAAAACAGGCTATGTGTAATAGGGAAAACAAAACCACAAAGGAATTAAATGTCTGGCCAAGGGTTACACCAGCCAGTCAATGGCAAAGACAGAAATAGAATCCAAGTTTCTTAGTCTACTACTTGTGGCAATGGGAACTATGTGGCCCATCAAGAGCCTGATTAGTTCACAGCATTTGGCAAGACCTACTAAAAGTCCTTCATTAATATTTAGAGACATCATTTGTTCTCTGCTCTATTTTGCTTTGCTTCTTTCTCCTCAAAATAGAAACTTTTTCTTTGGAGGAAACTGGAAGGAGCTCCTTTGTATGAATGGGGGAAGTAATGACTGGTATGGGATGAAGCAGATGGATAAATAACTCCCCCAAAGCGATAAACTTCTTTATTGCAAAATATTATTCCTCTCAATGTTCATAATTGTAACTGTCAGTTACCAAAATTAGGATGGAAGCTACTGTATTTTTAACTGCATACTGAAAGCATGTAGAGCTAAACAGTGCCTATTAGTCCACTCAAACAGATGTTATCTAAGTCAATACATAGTTTCGAAAATAAGAGTCCATATTTAGACTCCAAATTTCTTTTTTTAGGCACTTGCTTGATTCCCAGGTGGTGGCTTAGGGTAGGGAGGACCATGGATAATGAGCATCGATTTGCCAGCTGAACATTAGACCCCTAGGTTAGAGCCCACCCACATCCATATAACTTCCATTAGGGGCCCAGATGTGGGACTTTGAAAAGCACTCACCTTCCATTTAACTCTTTCTCTCTTCCCACTGGGCTTCTGTAACTTGAGGTTGCAGACCAGCACCGAGCTCTTCTGCAATCACACCTGAAAGGGATTGCCAAATGCCACAGAAGCAACAAAAGGAGCTCTACACCCACTACTTGAGAACATGTCCAATCTCACAGTATTGCTTTCAGATACTACACACGTTGTCCCAATTACTATCTAACAAGTATTTCCTTTATTTACAGTTAATTTCTTGAATAAATCAATTTGCATTATATAGGAATTGAAAAATCAGCCCCCTTTCCCCTATATTCTATTAGGTATGTTAAAAAAAAAAAACTTCTACATCTTCTGGTTGCCAGTCATTTACGGTAAATGAGATTTGAATTCCAGACTCTGGAGTGCAGCCATTTAGGATATGCAGCTTTGCAAAACATTTTCCACAATGAAATCTCCAATGATTTGAAGGTACTTTACTTTAGCCTAAAGCAATTTATTAGTGCAAAACCCTCTAAACTACTGACATATCTGGTCAAATTAAAACACGATAAATCTGATGATGGGATTATAGTCATTATGCTGTGGTGAGAACTGCATTTGGAGAAGCTGATGTTTTTTCACATCAGCAGCGTTCCTTACAGTCCAAAAATGAAATTACAAATGCTTTCAAGAGAAAGGTGCCAGCTCAATGCACAGCTTTTGTGCAGTACAGGGTTGAGATTTGGAGTACCATTAGTTGTTTGTGTGGAAAAACCCAACAAGAAATGTCAATGAGATATCTTGGAAAAGTACTAACAGAACATGATTTGCAGAATTGGGTCCTTTTAAGCTGAAAGTGTAAGTTTTACTTCTACAGTTGTATCTTTGTAAACCAGTGTATTCCATGAAGGAATATCATATTCTACCTTTTGTAGACAGGAGTCCAGAAATGCAATTAGTCTGTGAAAATTGAGATATCTGAGATTTGGGCAGGCAACAGCTTCCTGCTACCCAAAACAAAAAGCTACACCTGCCAGATGATGCAAGGAATTCAAGCTACTGCAAATTGGCTGAGCCACAGTAACTGTCTGGATATGTTCATCAGCCTACTGTGAGTTAAAATCAGTTTAACTGAGCCTGCTATTAAAGAGGGTTATCCAAAATGTATTCTGTTGCCTTTGCTGCTACTACTTAATAACATACAGAAATAAATATCATAACTTGGAGGATGCATGGTATCTTGTCAATCTGCAGAACCTAAATTTGTTTTTTAGTTCAGTTTCTGATCTTGTGTTTATATATAGGTGTCACACATTAACAAGTTGATAGAAGTCCCTAGTTACAAACTCTCTGGAATTTTGTTTGAAATCCAAATACAGAAATGCAAACAGATTCTATTGTAGCTTCAGCTCATATCTGATGTTTAACAAGTCTTGTATTTCCCACAGAGCTGAAAGCAAATCCCTTATTACTTGAAAGAACTTAAATACATTTCACTTTCTCAGAAGCTATTTTCTGTCACTATTTCTGACAGCGCTGCCTTTGCTGGCTAATGCATTCTCTGATGGTACTTTAGAGAAGATTGCTTATTTTATTTTTTTCAGGGGTTTTGCTCACAAAGAAACATCCTTGTGTCTTTCAGAGACAAGGCTGTTCTGATTTACCTGTAAACACCTTTGCATCTGTAACAAAACCAGGTCTTTTTTAGCGCAGAACTGAGGATTGCAGTAGGTGCAGTGTAGGATGTGCCTACAGGAAACACATGAATCTACCAGCCTCAGTGCTTTTTGATCATGCCCTGGTTCTCATGCTGTCAGAGGCTCAAAAAGAGGCAGTAGCTGAAAATTGATCCTTAAGATTGGCATTGCTCTCAATTCTCAACACAGCAGGGTAGGAGGTTTACAGGGTTTGTTTTATAGAGAGTGTGGCCATACACACTGAAATTTTGTAGTGTTTTCCATATCTTTCATAAGTCACAAGCTATGAAACAACTTTCTACCCTTCTGGCAGACCCATTTATACAAATTTCTGCCAGTCCACTCAAGGCTGCATTGGCTTACTCCACAGCCAAGTGCAGTCTTCAAGGACTTCCCAGTGGGGGAAGAAAGGTGGAGACATTATTAGATACGTCTCAAAAGTTTCACCTTCTCTCTGTCTTTTCTTCAGTGAAGTATGTCAGGCCCTACATGTTAGGAGCTTTTCCATGTCTGTCAGAGCCAGATTCTGCACGTGACAGGCAAAAGAAAATTGGATGAAACATCACTGAAATCAACAGCGTATTAACGTAAGAGAATCAAAATTAAATCTTCCTGTGCAAGAGCACATTCCTGCACATGGAGCCTAAGATGAATGGCTGTTTGGAATTAAAGATACCCTTTTGTGGGCCAGCCTCAGTACATGGCCACAGAGAGGTGGTGTGACTTTCTTCTTGCTAGTACAGTTGCTGTGGTACAGCAACTCATCCCAAAGTCAGCATCAACATTGCCAAGATACTTCCAGACCCTGAATCAAAATATTAAATCCTGAAACCTGAGGAAAAGAAGTCTGAAGCCATAGCCACGGCCAAAAATCTCAGAAATAAGCCCTTGATTTAAAAGGAACATAGAACAAAGCACTGCACATTCAGGCACTTTTGGTATCCCACTAACCTAACAACCCACTGTAATGGGGTTAACCAATGCTTAACCAAATTCCACAGTTCTTCAGCTCAACCAATCTCTTCTGAAACCAGAAGGAATTGTTGTTTAATGCCCATCCAGTATCCCTGCTCTTTGAGGGAAAAGAAAGAGCAAAGTTTCCTCAAAACAGAAGACAACTACAAAAAAATTACACCAGATCATCTGAGGGACCCCCGGTCTCTAGGCAGATCTTCAAAAATGCTAGAAGTCACTTATCCTAACTAGGCTTGCTTTTTTTCCTGGTATCTGCAGACCATTATGAGCAGGGAAGAAAATAATTACTCCTCTCCATGTAATCAGACTTGTCCAGATAAGACAAATATTTTGTGTGATGCCCTATTGCAGAACTCAGCCACACTATAATTAGCAGCAGTGAAGAATCAACTCCACAGCTGTCAGCACATCCATCTCTGCTTTCCAAAGGGGTTTGTGATATGACTTGGAAAAATACAGACACATAGGAATTCTGGGCAAGTTATTTCAACTCAATGGGAAATATTTCTCTAATAAGAATACCACAGTTCAGACCTTTGTAATAGTTAGCTGTAGTAGGCCCAGTTTATATTAATTCTCAAAAAAAAAACCCTTGTTGCTTTAAAGGTTTTGCTCCATCTTTTACTGACTCTTTAACATACTTTTGACTGAACACAATCATTGGCTTTTTTTTTTAGAAGTACTTTGAAAACTACACTGGAAGTAATATTTGCAAATACTATTTCAATGACTTCCCAAGGCAAGGAATTTCCTCATTAGTGAACCTGAAGCCACTGGCTGGCTGGTGTGAAAGCAGAGAGTGGGGAAACTCTGAACTCTTTCTGTGCCAAGACAGTGCAGTGGCTGCTACACAACTGGGGATCACTGAACCAGGGCTTGGGTCTGATTCTCCTGGGCCTTGGGCCTCATGCTCTCATTTTACCTGGGCAGTGTGGAAGTGTTTCTCACAAGAATGACTCCTGACCTGCTTTGCCCAAGCAGATTGCGATGGAAATACAAGAGCAGTGGTACATTTAAAGCAAGGGTTGAACTCAAAGTAGGGAGCACAACAGCTCTACTGTAAGGTATCACTGCAGCTTTCTTGGTGTTGTTATGGAAATTCAGCTACACCCCATGTGAGAGCAAAGAAAATGAGGGAAACAGGTTTTGTTACAAGGTCACACTTTTCCTGTGAAGGCCACTTCCAGTAAATAGGATCTGTAAGTCTGTACTATTTTATACATTACCGAGGTAAATAATCTTGAAAAATTTAAAGGAATATTTCTGTCCACTGATATCTTGATTGGTGTACTCAAAAATGTAAGCTTGTCAATCCCTGACTTCTGTAAGAGTAATTTCCAAGAAATATGTTTTGCCTCAAGCAGCAGAGACTCCAAATACACTTCTGGTTTAAAGGCAAATAATATGAAGCATCTAAAGCAACTTTCAACAATAACTATTGCACTTTCTTCCATTGACACAAGCAGGAGTCCTGCCATTGACTAACATCTACAGCTTGATACAATTTTAGGCAGTAAATGAGGTATAGTATTTTCCTAAGTCAAGGATAGCATTTTGGTCAGGGGTAGTAGAAATATCTGAGCAGAGTGGACACAAGAACATTATCACTATTCATGTCCAGCACATGGGATATCCTGATACAGTTTTGTGAGCATGGGTATTTGCTTTAAATATCTTGAATAAGGTCTGACTCAAATCTACTCAACTCCTAAGGAAAATCCCAGTGAACATAATTTGGGTTTTACCTAAGACAGACAAAGGAGAAAGAAATAAAACCTAGAACTATCAGCACTTCTACAGGTTCTAACTCACTACAATTTTTAAAACTTAATATAAAATGCTGATAAATATTCAGAATGTTGCCTGAACTCTTCTAGAACAGAGAAATATTAGTATGAATTGAAGTTTTACTAGTTGATGGATGAAACTATTGTCCTATCAGCCAAATTTTTTCACCTACTTTATGGTTCACTTAATGCTTTTTGGCTATGGAATGAAAAGCTGAAAAGTGAATGTGGTTAAAGTTTAACAGATGACTAATGTTTGTGTCTTCATTATTTTCATTATTTTAGTGTGTGAGGTCACTGCCACCTCACAGTATCTGAATGATAATTTCTTATTTGCAAAAAATGTTTTTAAAGAAATATTGCCATAATTTGTTTCACTCAAAATTATAACTTAAAAATGTCCTCATATCTAATATTAAGTGTTTACTATGTCAACCAAATTGATAATAGGAAGATTATAGCAATCACTCAACTGTAATTCCACTGAAGTAACAGAGTATCAGTGCTCTGACTTGTTAATGCTTTTAAAAAACTCATGAGTCAGAGAAAGGTTTTCAAAATGTCTGTGTAGCTTTTCCACCCTGTGCTGATGATCATTAACTACTAATAGACTGTAACAAACTCTTTTAGTACATGATAAGGCCAGGCTGCTCTGTCATAACCACTGCAAAAATTAAGAAAATATCTTTCCAAGGGCCTAAGTATTAGTTTTACCTATGATAATTTCAAGACATAGAGTGAGTCATCCCGGCTGCAATACCAGATGTGAGCTGAGTGGCTGAGACAGGTCCACAAAGCTGATGTAGTGTTAAATCTTACCCAGAATTATGTTAAGTGATGGATAGAGCATTACTGGACTGAGCTGTTCTCACTGGTAAGAAAGAAAGTTAAAGCTGTGGATTGGTTTAAATTCCAGGTGTCATTTCTTTGTTGTTAGAGCAGTTGCTGTCCTCTGAGCAATAATCTGCTCCTAAAATGTGTGATTCTGTGTTACCAGGAGACCACCACAGGTGTGCACGGTACGACAGGCAAGCGTGAGAAACTGACTGTGGCAGAGAAGGCTGTGGTTTAAATTAGATATTAAACAGAATTTTGGGAGCATGCAATAGTGAAAAAAGCAGGAAGAAGGGTTACATTTCATCAATGATGGGGCAAGCAGCAAGACTGAGTTTTGGACTGGATCTCACTGCACATCATTCTCAGGCCTTACTTATTCTTCCGTGAACACTACAGAGGTTGTCTCTGATTCACACAGCCTGTGACTGCAGTGAGACAGACCCAACACACAGGTAGCATGGGTGTGGGATAGATACCAGTGATGGGTGCACTGAGGGCTCACAGATTTTTACACAGAAACACTTGTGTGCAGAGTACGAGTGCGCCATATCCAAGCCTCAAGGCTCCTGCAGCACGTGCACTTCGGTGCTGCCAGTGCTAAGTGCCCTGGAAAGATAAATGCTCAGTGCCTGTGATCCCTGCAGTTATCCTTATGAGCTGGATTTCCAGTTTGGCTCAGCCTCTTGCAGGCCCAAAGAAAATGTGGCAAACAAGCAGTTAAGGACATTCAACTTTAGATCAAAATCCCCAGCTCCACACTGTCTGAATCGGAGATTTTTCCAAGCTTATAAAGTTTAATCATTCATTTCATTCAGACCTTGACAGTGTGTTAGGGAAGTTACAAGACCAAGTAAAGGAAAAGAAAAAATAAGAGCAGAATAACACCTGTCTTTGCAGCTGGTCACCAGGCAGACCTTTAATGTGCTGCCTGCTGGGAAACAGGGATGGTCTCATGTTACACTGAGGCTTCAGCAAAGGATGGAGTTTGCAGAAAGGAATCCTGCAACTAGAAGATGTGAGGCTTGGGCTTTAGCCAAAAACAATGGAGAGCAGCATTAAATGAAAAGTTCCATCAGTTCAAATGCATTCAATCTCTGAACAACACACAGCTTTGTGGTTTGAAAGAATTTTAAAAAGAAATTTAAATCATCACTGCAGAACTACCAGTTGTTTCTAATTTTGAAGAACAATCAGTATTTTACCCTTAACTACCACCAAATGCTTCCCAGAGTGACCATAGTCACCCATAAACAGACTGAATGTCTTCATTTAGGAAGAGCAGACCAACCCTGATAAAAGCCAATATGCTACTTAGAAAATTGCTTTACTGCCTGAAGCAGAATTTCATCTTTCATAGGCTAAATTGATCCTAATAAGTGGCACCAGTTTTGCTTTAAGTTACATCCTTAGAAGCTCATTGACTACAACTGAGAAGTCATTGAAGAAGAGTGATTCCACAAGATTAGTAGAAAAATATACATAATGGTATTAAAGTAGACATTTAGAGAATATAATCTTAAGAATAGAAATGTTACAACAGAAAGCAGTAGAATAAAATGAAATAAAAAAAAATAGTAGCTGGACTGAAAATCCTAAAGCAGTGAAATCTGCATAGTTCTCCTTCTGAGGTGAAACAGTGGAAAAGTGAGGACAGGACTGCAAAATATCTAACAAAAAATGATCAAAGCACTACATAACCAGGGACTAAAATACATATTAGAAGCCAAGATGACTTTTTTTCCATAGTCTCAATAATACTGACTGCTAGAAAGGGATAAAGGCATTAACAGGTGCTTAAGGAGCAGATCAGTAGTGACCTGCATTTTCAGCAGTGACTTCTAATTTCAGTTTCATAGCATGAGACAAAGAAGAATCTCTTTTTCTGAGGGATCTAAAATATCTTGAACTCTGCCTGATTTTGGAAGGAAATGCGAGGACAGTAACCTCCCCTGATGAGGAAGTGAGAAGGGCATATATTGCCTGCAAAATGTTGCTGAGAAATGAACTGTTGGAATTACACTCTCACAATTTCAGGAACATAACATTAAGGATTGAAGAAAGAGCTATTTAAATGCTACAATATTTGAAAATTAACTCCTTGAATGAAGTAGAGTTTGAAAAAATAGTAAATATTTTAAGATCATACACAGATAGAGTTTATACTGTATCTTCAAGTGAGGGATGGGGTTCACATTAACAAGGGTTTTTGATTTGGAGGTTTTTTTATCTTCTGGCAGACAATAACAAACCTTTGGAAAACAAAAAATCCGTAAATTGTATTTCAGCTCTTTGTTCTTAGGTTCATTACCAGAGATTTAATGACCTAAGATTCCTTTAATCTCTAATTTTATGATTCTATTAAACAAATGATAAATAAAAATTTCCTCTAGACATACAGAGGGAGGAAAAAAACACCAAAATATTGGAAAAGGATCCAGGTTTTCAGTCAGTTGAAACATCCCTAATTGGCTGGCATGTTTTGCTGCACTTATTACAGTGAATGCTGCCATCTGTTTCTTACTTCAAAAGAAATAGTCAAAACGATTAGCAAGCCAACAGAGAAGAAAGTCTTATCATGCATATAGAATATTTTAAAAAGCATAGTATCCACTGGATCCCTGTGGATAGAATATTTCTAGCCTTGATATGATGATTACTGGCAGAATAATATTCAACCATCTTCCATTTGTGATAATGGGACACGTAGAGATGAGATAATTCTGACTCCAGGTTTTCCATTTGCCACTTCAGGATTTGCCTTTCAAGGATCCCGGTGAAGGTGTTTGTGGTGAGCCAGGCTGTGCTCTGGGTCACAGGCTGGTGGTCCATGACAAGCTTGCCAATGTAAAACATCATCTTTAACAGCCCAGAGAAGTCTACAAACAGCAAGCAAAGAGCATGAAGGAAAGCACACAGACTGTTAGGGTAAAGAAAAAGACACACAGGAGACAGAATTCCCTTCCACTAGACAGCTAATGTATCATCAACAATGCCATCATCACAACTGATCAAATATGCATCACACAGGCTATTTTCCTAATTGTTGAGCATCATAATGAATTGCTGATATTTCTGTACAGCACCATTTAATTTCATCAACTGCTGCTTAACCTGATGACTGCAAAATTATTGCTTGCAAAAACGGTAATGTTTTTATAGACCCTTTGCCTATACATTAATGTTGAACATTCACTTCCTTGAGTGCTTGCAGATTATTCAATCCATTGTTGGTATGCTGTAAAGGCAAAATCCCATATCAACCTTCATGGCCACAATCTGAAAAGCCAGGGAAAGGGAACTATAACAAACAGGGTGTGCAATAAACCATGGTAGCTGCTACAGTCAAGAAGTGACAATAGCATAAGTGTGAAATACAGGAGAGGATTTCACTGCCATGAAGCCTGTAATGTATGTTTTCACCCTATCAGTGCAGTGGAGAGGAGCAAGATTCATAACTTCTCTCCATCCTGCTCTTTTCCTATCTAACCAAAGGAATCCAAATCTGGATCTGTCTGAGATTAGGAGAAATAAGAGCTTTCTGCTCTCTGTGTTTCCCACTGCTACAAGGAACAAAAATAATTTGCAACAAAACTTGTCTTGTATCATCCATTTTTTTGCTTTGCTTCACAAAGGACTTTATTAATTCACTTTTATGCTTTGCTTTTTCTTCATGTGTCATTAACAGTACCCAATAGTATTTCCTGGTTTTACAGCTGCCTGAGTAACAGAAGCATGGGACACACAGGCCAGGGCTGAGGCACACCCATCAGTGACCCCTTCCTTCACTCCTATCTGTAGGCCATAGAAAGAAACAGGCAATTTTAGAAGGAAGAGTAAGCCAACATATTTTTTTGGCACAGAATGTCCAGGCTGTAGAGGCACCTGCTCTGTATTCAGAGATGAATACAGCAAGCAGGCAAAACGAACAGAAGACAACAGGGACAGGAGTAGATGGCAATATAAGGGGGGAAAAAATCCCCAAAGCAACAAACAAACCACAAAACCCAGGAGTTGATTAACAAGTCATCCATAACCATTTGCTATCAGCACCTGTGGACCAACCACAAACCATAAAGTAGAAAGAACATACAAACTTCAGACCAGACCAATAACCCTGTCTCAGCTTACAAACATGACTGGTGACCGTAGTTTGCGTTTTTCATTCACTTTCTTAGAAAAAAGTTTAAAAAAAAAAAGGAAGGCATCCCCACACAGAGTGTAGAAAACAGAAGAATGGCCATGAGCTGATGTGATAGCTGCTGGCTCTTGCAAACTTGAAAAGGAAACGTGAGAAAGTGCAAGAACAGCAGCATTTACATCACACAGGCAAAAGAGCTGTCTGTGCTATCACACTGGAGGGTTCTACTGTAGCCAGGGATCCAGCACAGTTCTCAGGCAGATGGACCTTTGGAAATGCAGATAAGTTCAGAGGAGATATTTGAGCCTCTAAAAAGGATGTAAAAAAGTAGGGGAATTCAATCAACTCCTCTGTGAGCATTGGCGACTACTACACAGGCTTGATTTGTTTTAGGTAACTGTGCACTAGGATGTTTCTTAACCTAAAAAACAAAACCAAATTTAAAAAACCAACCAAACAAACAAAACTATAGCTTGGACAGAGCTGTCTTTTTCTTCTACAAGTGCCATCATTCTCCTGCCTTCTCCTGCCATGAGGGAACATTTAACTGTTATCAATAGGCAAATCTGAAGTTGGACAGAGCTGCCTAAATCCACTTGTCACAAATATGTCTACTGTGTTACCAGGACTGTTTTTTGATAACTGAATTGGAAACTAGCCTATTCATTCTGTATAATAAACAGCAAGCGCTGGAGGGTATTTAACATGCAAAGGCTACACACCACAGATTGCCACGCTCACTGCATGACAGCCACCGAGGAAACTGGTTGGACACAGACTCCACATTCCTCATGGAAGGGAAGAAATGTCATTTAAGGTAATGTGTACAACTGGTCAAATCAGTGCTGACAAATACATTTGCTGACAACTTCAGCCCTTTTTCCAATTACCAGCTGTTTGCAAACAGACTACTGCTGTGTTTGTTATTGTAATTGTAGGACAGACAATTGAAATGCCTGAGCCAAAGCCCCAAACTCTCATTGACTTCACTGGGCTATGGAAAAGGGCTGGAGATGAACAAACTTCACGCAAAGAATTTGTGAAATATTCACTTGGACTCTTTCCCACTTTTTATTTATGCTGTGTAACTGGTCATTCACATCATATCAATTTCCTTTTCTTCCAGACTACATATATTAACTCTTTTCATTAATAATTTAATAGCAAATAATTTTTACATCTGAATGAATAACTATATTCAAATGAGACTAAAAAATTGTGAAGGGCATCATCATCCAAATGTTTGTGGCAGTACAAGCATCCATGAGTGGTGGATACCAAAAGGCTGCAGTAAGCCTGGGATGAGCCATGGCAGCACTTGCAAGCATAGTAGTAGTCCATTTGTGAAGTTACTGACAGATCATTGGTCTGAAGCAGGAGCAGTCCAGAACAAACTGCCCTGGCAAGCTGATACATTCACTCAAGGCTGAAATCACCAACTAATCTGTCCTTCCCATGAATAAAGAGGAAATCAAACACTGGGATTAAACATGTAGCTGCTTCATTTTTCAGACCTGGAATTATATGACCTGCCTCTACAGGGAGAAGTAGTTGTCTTTATAATTCAGCCCTACTTTGTCTGTTATGGTGAACAATAGTAATAACATATCTGTTCCAAAGTACTCTAGGAAAAATTCTTCAGAGGATTTACCATTTAATAGTGAGATTATGATACGTTTACCTTTACAGAATAACATCCTCTTTTCCTAATCCAACTGGCTTTTAATAGATTTGTTGGAAGACTCATGGGACATGACAGCTACAGTAGGATATCATAACATGATCCTTAGCTTCTTCTAAGTGTGTTAAGCAGTATGGATCCTACTTGTGCCTCTCAACTCATCAGAAAGTTTATCCTTTATATTCACGCATTTTTTTTATATATTCCCTTCCTCTCCTCTTCATAGAGTAATTTTTGTCCACCTTGGCCTTCATCTATTAAAATGTGGGTGCTAAGCCTAGATTCTTATAACCAAGTCATCATGGACCAATCAATCTTTTTAATGGGGCACTAAACAGAACAACATAAACTACAGACTGTACGTTGCAGAATTACCACGTACCAGTGCTACATGCATGTGGAAATTTTGGACGTCTCTTTTTTTCCCCTGAAATTCCTTCTCCTGGAACATGCCCAGTGCAGATCAGATATTCCAATTATTTGAATGTTGTCTTGCATTGAAATCCCTTTTCGAGAAACACCCCCTCGAAGGCACTTTAACAACCCAGAAATTCATGAGTGATTGGTTGAAGCTCAGAGCAACAAGAAGACACCTTGTGGCACATTACAAAGATGTTTTCCATCTCTTGATTGCCTTATTTATTTTCCAAGTATTGAATTATAATGTTTACTACAAGGAGCATATAAACACAATAAAACCTGCCATCTTTTAACATAATAAAGAAGCTCAAGCTATATATGTGCCATGTGATTTACAATAATTTGTTCCTTCTTGATACTATATCTTGATAGCAGCAATTAATGAATGTGGAGAAGATAACATTGGTTTGAGTGTTCAATGTGACACACAAACATTGCTGTAAATGATCCTAAAAGCTCATGGAAAAGGGAACTGGCAAATATAACATAGGGTATGATGAGCTGAGCCAAGAATGTGATTTTGGACTGTTTCCACTGCGGTTTTCACTTCAGAGTAATTTGTATGATTTGGAAAGCCAGCAACATAACTCTGTGTAAGGATGGGTTATTTGAGGTAACCTCTACGTTTTAAGGATGGGGTATTTTTATAGCCATGGACCAAAATGAGGTCACATGCTACAGCTACCTAGAGCTAGGAAGACAGAGAATCCACTGTTTTTAATTTCTCACATTATCTTGTACCGTACAGAGACATGTATTTTACTGTTCTTAAAATACATTGCTATTAATATGCTAATGGCACCATGAGCAAAACAGCACAGCCTAATAAAACATCTTTTTAGCAGAAATATTAACTTTTCACATTCTTAAAGGCTAGCTTTCACATTAAATTCCTCAAGAAATGCAGTGAAGTAGAAGCATAAGAGTGTAACACTTGAAACTTTTAAATTGTAGTGGATTTTAATGCATTCCAAGTCCATGTGACAGCCCAGCCTGTCTGTTTAGTGCTAGATTTTCTGTGATAAATCTTGAGCTAATTTTTAGAAAATAGCTGAATTTGTTAAGCTGCTAAAAGTTAAAAGTTACAGTTGGTACATAAAAACACAACAATGGTGGGCTCAACAGAGCACATAAAGACAGGACTACCATAATTTAACATATTTTGATGTGAACAATATTTTCTCTAGCACAGACATGTGAAACATGAAAAAATTTCAAATTTGAAAATACCCTTTGAAATCAGCCACAAATTCAAGTTTTATAGTGGGGCCTTTTAAAGACTTTGGTTCAGATCCCCCTCTGTAGTGAAGTTTCCATGAAGCAAGTGAAAATATCTAATTTACATCAATGAAAAATTATAAAATCAATATAATCCAGACACTAAGCTCTCATTTTACTCCCCACTGCTCGCAAAGAGTAAAACGTTTCCAAGATTTCTACAGGACCAATCTAACATCAGTTCTGCAAATTATCTTCACTTACAGCATGAGTTAGAGAAATATTCATAGGGTCAATGTCTTGAGACATCCTGATGTTCTTGGCCAAAATCCAGGTGAATAAAAATAACAAAAAGTTGGAAATTAAGTAACATTGTAAAAGAAAATTAGAAGAATTATTGAACAGTACTAACTAAATAAAAAACACTGGCAGTTAACAAAAAAGCGATGTTATTTTTTCTCCCTTCTTTTTTTCAAAAAGGTTGAAATGGTATATTTGATTGTTGCTTATAAAAATCTTTTCATTTATTGGCATGATCTAAGTGAGAACTTCAACCATCTTCTGACTCATTCCAATTTATGAAAGTTCAGAGATATGGAAAAAGGTCCTGAAGCACACAGCCCCTCCACAAAAAAATTCCCTAGCATGGATGTTAGGCTTCTCCTTCAGCCCTTCTCAGATGCCCACCCATCACAGAACTCCTGGGTGGGAGCAGTAGCGTATTGGGGGCTGGTGGGACACTGGACTATAACACCATACAGATCTGAGTACAGTGGTGTCCCCCTGGGAGCATCCCAGGCTGCTGTACTGCAGATCCCAAAGCTAACTGGGATAGCACAAGACAAAAATCAATTAAAGCATGAGTTGAAGATTAGAACGTGAATGCACCAATAAACACAGCTTGGAGTCACCACGTCATCTCCCTACATCTGGTAATGGGATGTGGGCTTGTGCTGTGACCTTGGGCTGTGCCTCTGGTCAAGCACAGGCCTGAACCTCACCATGACATCCCAAATCTGTGATACTGCTGCAGAAGCAGTGGCTGCTTTGGCTAAAGCTCGATAATCTGTCTGCATTGCATGGATATCCTCTCCAGAGTATTCCTTTGTACCACTTCACTCCTAAGATAAGACACTAGATACTGATGACCATCAGGCAATTTCCCCTTGTTTCCTTTTATGTCTCACACATTTACTATTCATTAGTACTTTTCTCAAGTACTCACACCTATTTTTGCTCATATTCCACAGGTGCTCAGTTATCTTTCATGTGTTGCACTGGATTTCCAAGACTGCCTCTCCTTTTTTTCATATCCACCAACAAGGACTACATGGGGTCTGGTCTGGACAAAGATGGGTAGTTATAGTGACAGGACACTTTTATTATCAGACACTTACTAAAGCTTGTTAAAGGTTTTGTGAAGAGAAGAAAATCTCATTTTTGCATGGGCAAGTTAAAGCCTTCTGGGAATTATAGGGATTATGTTGTCCTAGAGGATGTTCAATGCAACTGCCACAGCTTTTGCTAGATGAAGATTTTACCATATTCTTGATCTGGACTGCTTAACTGACACTTAAAACCAAAACAAGCTTGGTGTCCTTTTAGAAAAATTATTGAAATTGGTTTTTATAGTGAAAGAAAGCATTTGGCCAACACAAAAGTCAGCTGACAAATTTTCTGCCCATAGAGTGTTATCTAAGATAAGTAAAAGCAACACTGTGAGACAGAAAGGCCAGAGCGTGCGCTGTGCCAGGCACAGCAGCTTCCTTTATCCCTCTTGCCATGTAGCAGTGCTACATGGTCAGCAGTCAGCACAGGAAACAAATCAAAGTCCTTGTAATCCTGTTAGGAGGCTCTTGATATCGCCTGAGACAAGGGGAAATGAGATTTGTGGATAATCTCAGCTCATCTTAGCTGCAAATGCCTACAAGGAAAATGTGACTGTAACCTGCCACATTTTACACACACAAAAGTCCCCTTGTTTCTTGCTCTTTTCTGAAATAATGTAACTCAGGCAAGTGGAAATACAGTGGTGGTTTCTAGTTCACTGGATTTTTTACAAGTGCAACAGTACAAATAAATCCAGTTTTTCCCCCTGACTGACCCCACTGGTGGGCTGTGCAGAGGTGTGCTACTAAACCAGAAAAACCACAGTTCTGTTGTGATTAGACACCTTTGGGATGTCAAAATGTAGCAACATATTTGCACTTTGGCTGTTTGCCCTAAAGGTTTACACCAGTGGTTATAATAAACCTTTCATTTGCAAAGCTGGGGCAGGAGCAACCAGAAAATAAACCCAAACTGTCCAGAAATGGGCAGGACCTTGAAAGCTGTGAAGCAACAAAAGAGGTGATGCTGCTTTCTCTTCATTTTATTTCCCCATGGAGTCAATAAATAAGAAGAAAAAAGCACAGGCTCTCAAACCTGAACGGGAGAGCCGATTCAGCAGGCAAGCTCTGATCTTCAGTATGTTCTGTATGAAAGCTCTGGTTTTTTAAGGAAAGTTTCCTTGTTCTTACATAACCTTCGACAGTTCGCTACAGCAGGGTAAGTGAGGGAACAAGATTAACAGATACGAGATATTTTTACTGCTTCACCCAAAGATTCACAGAATTTTCTGGGAATTTTAACACTTTTTCAAAACAATGTGTGATTCTTCATGTTGCTATCAGTGCTAGGAGAGACTTCTACATAGCCTCCAAGTGATTTGTACTGAGCAGTCTAAGAAAATTATTTAACATCCTTCCTCAAACTAATAAACTTGCTAAATTTATTTTTGATAGGAACCAAAATTCTGTTATTAAATAGCCATGCAAAAGTCACAGCATTATCAAAGTAGAAATCATTAGACTGCTATTCCTACCAACTGTTGTGTGTTACCAGGAACTTAGACATGACAAATGCTTTGAGTTAACTTACAGGAAATATATTTGTGTCAATTAGCACAGATCGTGTGATCAAGGAGCATTAGTGAAGTATAATACATGTAAGTCAATATCTGCCCTAAAATATGACATCTATTTTTCTAAGTGCAGTAACTTGGCTTCATCTACTGTATCGCTTCCTGCTTCCCTCCTTTTACTAAGCACCTATATTAAAAAAGACTGGTGTAAACAAAGCACATAACATAATTTTAAATCAACTGCCATACAATGCTGCTCCACCAGTAAGATTTGTTTGCCTCCCTACCATGAAGATCCACCGCTATTTTTACCAGTAAGTCCTCCAAGCAATCACTGACTTCAGGTCACAAGAGATCCACCACAGATGCAAAAACCAGAACCATTTCCTCACCCTCTGCAGCTCCACCAAAGTAGAAGCTGAAGGTATGATCACATCTCAACAGTCAGAGGAAGCACCAGCTGTGCAAACACATGGCCCAGTCTGCGATAAAAACCCCCTTTTTCCTTTCTACAACAGCTGCAACAAAGTCAGGGCTCCTTGGATACAGAAAATCACTGTAATTTCTCCACTGGTAGAACACCAGTGAACAGCCCCATAACACAGAGCACCCCGGGCTATTAGTTAGCCTGGCATTCAGGAACATCAGCATTTCAAAGTCTCCTGCCATGCAACAGGCACCAAAATCAGATCTTCGGCCACATCTCCCTAACTTCACAAATGGCACTGAGGATCTGAGACTTTCCTGCTCAGTGCTGAAACCTCGAGCTGAGCTTTGCATCCACCCAGGCCAGCAGGGCTCCGTGTGGGAGTGCTCTCTGCAGATGATAACAGCAAAGCTCAGGTGTGACTGCCAGCAGTGCTCCCCCATCCTGTGTTCAAGAACAGAGCCTCTGCTCTCACTGACTTTGTAAAGGTGAGGGCATTTATACAGGCAGCTGAATCTGAGGGACAAAGGGCAAGATGGGTTTTGGGATAGGAAGAACTTTGCCTTGGAGTCAGGACCATACTGTAAATGATAATAACATGTGAGTCCCAGATTTCTCCTGCTTTCTTTGCCAATTCTCTAAGCATGCTGCTTTATTTTTTATTCTTCTGTTACTCATAACACTAAAGCGTCTTCTTTGTGCACATCTTTTGAGACATGGGCCTGATTTTTGAAGGGGGCATGCTCAGCACTTTGCAGGACAATCAGGGAAAGGATTTAGATACAAACCAAATGGACATACCCCTAACCACCAAAAACCTGAACATTTTAACAACAAAAGGAGTCGGCATATATAAATGTAAAAAAATCTTACTACACAAAGTCCTTGCTTCAAAATATAGCTGATAACTGAGCATTAAGCAAATTTACCAATAAATCTCAGTATAACCATTCTGGTACCAAAGAAACGAGACAAAACAACTTCTACAGCCTATTAAAACACATGCCCTGATATTTGAGAGCAAACCAATACTTTTTAGCTATTGAGAAATGAGATATGCAATCTTTGGAGGCAATCTGATCACTGGTGAACAGTAAAAAGATAATAATGTCCATATTTACTAAGTAATCTATTGCTATTTATCCCAGAAATTATGGCACACAAAAAAATTACTCCAAAAAAAAACAGCCTGGGAAATCTTGGTGTATCCCCTTCTGTTGTTCTTCAAGGAATATAATGGAAACCAACAACAAAAAAATGAAAATATTAGGGCTTTTTTATGTTGTTGGAAAAAAATACAGGAAAAACAATTATATAAAGAAAATAAGTTAAACCCCATTCATTTATCCTTTTCACTTTTTCCTCTTACTGTCAATATTTCCAGAATTTCTGGAGTTAAACAAAGAGAAGAAAAGGTTACTTTCTAGGGGAAGTAAAAACAGGAAAGGAAGGGGAAGTAATCTGACAAAAAAAGGATGATGTATCTATGTCTTTCTTCAGTCAAAATAAAATCTCTTTTTTTCTTCTAGTACTTCATAATAGTCTCACCCAGGTCTGTTCTAGTCTCAGCATACACCTAATTTCCATTAGCATTAATAACTGACGTGTGCTCACATAAAAAGAGAAATACACTTTGCTTTGTCAATCTTAGAACTGGACAACAGATTTAAACGAAGAGAACTTGGAGAGGCTTGGAAACAAGTGAAGCAGTGCATAACAAGTCAATAAAGGATAAAGAATTCTTAACATACTTGAGAATATTTCGCACCAGCAGTAGAAGGCCTAAGTAAACCATGCAAGTGAATAGAAGAGGACTAGAAAATCTTTATATAACAATCCATGGAGTAAATAGGGAAAATTGCATATCATATTGAATTATTGTATTAAAAAGAAGCAAATGAAAATAGCCTAGAAAACTTTAAAATATTTCCAAGATAATTTATTCTCATGAAGGCTAGGGAAAGAAAATGCAATTATCAGACAAAAATAATGGTCAGAATCACATATTTTTCCAGCTTTCAGTTCATGCCCTACATAGTTTTTAGCCAGTCATCTACATTCTTTCTTTCCCAATTTGGTCCTCTGCATTGCAGCAGTGATTTTCTTAAATATATATTTCAATGTACAGTTGGATACATCAACTTTAGCAAAAATCTTTAGGTCTATGGAAAGATAATAAATAAATGCAGATAATGATGAGCAGGAAACAACAATTAGCTGCATAGTGTGGCTTTATCCATTAAAAACATCTTGACCTACAGAGCCATCAGCTTCCACGGAAATATGAAAAGTTAAACTAACTGGAGATTTGTTCCACAGATTTTGAAGAGGTGATCACAGAGTCTTTCTTTACAGCTCAGGTCTCCTTGATTTTTAGCCATTTTTAACTGATTCCCTGCATGAGTCCCATGAACAACAAATATTCTACAACACAGCGTGGAGATGCACAGTTTTCACTTCACTTTCAGTGAGCTAAGAACCTTACCTCATATCAGAGCAGAACCCTCAACATTTGTAACAGACAAAGATACCCTCAAAGCAGCAGCAGCTGCTGAATATTTTCTATCAGGACTCTTTGAGACCTGTAACTACAGGATAAGTTTACGGCACTGACCAAAAGTTTTGATAAAACCAATGTGTTGAGCTTTAGTAACATTTAGAGTTTCACACCACAATTGATTAAACCAAGTGTTCCTCTGATTACATTTTCATAAAGATTAGGAATTAGAAACTGAATTCAGATCAGCCAAGATTTTTGAGCTTTCACAAAGTTTTCCCTAAGCAGATTGTGCAAAAGAGTTACAACATCAAATTCTTTAACTGAAACACTTTTCATTTCTTTCTTCTGTTCAATCCTCAAACAGAAGTATTTAGTTTGGGTCAATCAAAACATTTGCACTTCAGGTTTGAAAACACTTCATTTCAGGATTGAAGGGGTGGGGGGTTTTCATTATTGTTTTTTACTGTTGTTAGCTTCAATTTCAAAGGCAACAGTGGTTCAAAACACTACACAGATTTTCTTTTTTGTACACTTTTCTCAGTTTTCCAAAAGTTCACCCACTGTTGAAAAAAACAGGATGGCTTTGCCTTTCCTCTGAAAGTTGTTAAGCCAAGAAATGTCCATCCAATCAGATTAAGGACAGTCAGAACTTTCACACAGAACATCTTAAAAATATTATAAATGTTATAAAACACCAAGCAAAATATTGATAGATCTTTTTCTACATCATTACAATCCACTTCCCTTCATATCCATTTAAGATAACAGAAGCAGGCCACAGATTGCATTTTCCCAATGACAAGCTGTACACAAGACTTAGCTGCTTTTGTTCTAAGACCAAGTCTTTTATAAGACCCCTAAGCATGCACTGCTCCTTAACCTTTTCCTGAAGGCTGTCAGATTTAGGACTAAAAAGGTAATGAGCCAGACAATAGCACTCTCAAGTACTAAGGATGTACCTTTTCATAAGTCTAAAAATTCAGTTCAAGTTTCAGAACCTAATATATTCTACTCATCTACTACCTCATCCTGAAAGCACCTAATTTTCTTGTGAACACTAACTGCCTCTACCCATGGTCCAAGCCTTGTAGTTCTGACACGGCTGAAACTGTGCTCCTTTCTGATTTATCAGTATCACCACTTTTGTCTTAAGAGTCCACATGCTCAGGCAGGATCCAGGTGACAAACAGAAAACTGTTCTGCAAGAGAACTGAAAATCTCATCTTTCTCCATCCTACAGACATGTCAAGACAAGGCTCTACTCACAGGACTTTCAGTTGTCCCAGGGCAGGGTGCTCTCAGGCCTTCCTGCTGGAACTTGGTTACACCAAGTGTTCAATTCACCCCCTGGGAATTATCAGCTGGAATATACAGCTTACTCTAAAATATTTTAGCTGCAACCCCCTTTTTGTAACAAGTTCAGCACATTTTCTCGACACAAAATTGCCAACACAAGTAAATTCTAGGAGTGTTCTTGATTCCAGATACAGGATGGGCACAGGCTCAAAGCCTCAGTTATATTCTGTTTGCATGGGGGAAGCAAGGGGTCATAACTAGTCTGCATCGTATGCTAAGGAGTCAATGCTTTATGCAGACTATGTTCTCTTATCAAAAGGCACTCCTGTGGCAATGGAGTTTGTCCCTGCCAGCAAGGATATGATATGTAGGCATTCAGAAATAGTTAAGAAGGATCCCTTAACTAGTCCCCAAAGAAAAGAGAGCTGGCTCAGGAAAGTGCAATATTGCCACTACTCAACCACCCCCGGAGAAATGTTGTTACAGAATCATTTACCATTAATCAGAAGAATGAGTTCAGACAGGATGTCCAGGCTGGTCACAGGCCTCTCAACACCATTAAAGAGCAGGGAGAGGCAGCAAACTACTGTCCTAATCATAAGAGAAAACTATTAGATTTTCTTCTCCAGCTCATGCAGGGTTTGCCAGAGGTATCACACAATTTTTAATGCTGCAGCAGAATAGGGGAATTGTCTGTGTGGATTTGAAAGCCTTGTTTCTTCTAACCAAAACAATCAGGAAATGCACTTAATAAAACTCTCTTTCTCTTATCTTGCAAAAATACGTACCCATACATGAATTTCTGCAGCAAATGAAGTTTTCATGGTTGCTTAGTGCTGTGCACAGATTCGTTTCAGAGATTAACCAAAATGACAGCCCTGCACCCCCCACCAGAACTTCAGTAGACACCATTGTGAGTGTCCCTTCAGTTTTTCAAAATAGTTCCACAGTTCCTTCTATAAGAGTTATGCTATTTGTAGCTTTGAATGCAGAGGCATGGGTGATGAAATTTCACCCTCTATAACAGCCCAAATACCAGTAAAGAATTTTACATATACAATATTACCAGCTGACCAAGTGCACAACATCCTTGCATGCTTTGACACCAAGCATGATACACCAAGATATCAGAAGTCATAAGAGCACGCTGGGTAAAAATGCACTGATGGATTAAAAACTGACCTTAAAAAAAAATGCAATCCAGGCTCTGAATCTAAGGGACAATTACACAGTTAATTTCAGAAAACAGGTGGGGGCTCTCCTCCTTCTGCTTCTATGTATGCTACAGGTCTATTAATACTTCTGAAATAAACCTTAGCAAACACACATCTATCAAACTCCTATTTATACACACCTAAAGCTTTGTTAGTCAGTCACTCACCACATCCTTTCTAGCCTGATGTACGACTTTCTGGTCTTCTCTGGATTAAGTGTCATGGATCAAGCTGTTAGCTGGAAATCTATTTGGAACACTCAAAGATTTCCCAGTTATCTCAAAAGAGCTTAGTTCTGCTGCTACTTTTCCATGGAGACCAGACTCCAAAAACCAGGCACAATTCAGGGTATCCAGTCCTTACTGCACCCTCCTGTTCATAGAGCAAATTCTCAGAATGCTTTTTCCTAATTTCTAGAGGCCTTTCCCACACCTTTTTTTCCCAGATACTTCCTCCACATGCCTTCCTTAGCATTACAGCTGTACCTGAGAGTCTCCTCCTCGGTATAGCAGCAAAGTAAAATTCATATTGATTTTTACAACACCCACCTATTTCCTACAGAGATGGGTACAACTCTGAGGTCTGATAGTCAGCTTAGATCTATATGTTTGAGAAACTGTCGTGTCAAGGGCCCCTGTGCATGTCAGCCACCACAGACAGAAGGGGTAGCAAAAAAGGGCATCACAATTGATTGAAACATTTAGTTCTGTATGCATAAACTTATCAGGCAGACCAAAACTCCACCCAGGGGCTCCTCACAGAGATGAACTGCATGCAGGTGCATTCACCAGGCCTGTGAACTGCAGAGCAAAAGTCACCACTGCCTGGGGGGCATCCTGTGCTTATGCAGAGCTCCCGGGGGAAATCAAGGTAGTAGCAGTTAATTGCTATGTGTATTTTATAGGAAGCCAGGATAATTTTTCTCTGGGTAACAGATGGTGCACTCTGCTATGACATGGTAGCTAGACTGCCACAGATCTCACTCCAGTCTCAGGCAGGTGTGTTGGGAAAATGGGGACAGTGGGAGATGTGAGTTCGTATTTGACACAAATGTGTCATTTGTTGGTTTTAGGCATGCCTGTTCCCCAAAGATGATCTGCAGACCTTCCGAGGGTCATCACCTCCAGTTGTCTTCAGACACCACATCTTAGGATTCTTCTCACAAAAACAGAAATTTACCTTTTATGAACAACCACATTTTCTTTCCCCATAAAAGTGCTCAAGCATGCATAGAAATATTTTTTTCTCATTTGCAGCCTAAATGCATTTATGATCAATCCATATACTTGTCCCTGTGCCAGTGCTGCCTTTTGGATTAAGTAGTTCCTTGTTGTCTCCTGGTTCTATGGCAAGCTGGAGTGGTGACTTATTCTCTTGTTACAAGGAGGTGGATAGCACTGAAGATAATTAATACCTTAACACAGAACCAAGCTCTTCTAATACGCATTTAAAATAAGCATTTTCCATTGAACTGTGGAAAGGGAAAACTGGAAATTTTGCAAACCTCAAAATTAAAATTAAATTATTAGCTGTGAAAAGTCATAAAAGACAGGGAGAGGAAAATGAAGCTGTAAAGGAGAGCAATATTTTTCAGAAAGTATTTCATTAAGTATCTTTAGGCTCAGTTTTCTGGCACTGTGGTCTCTGTGCCAATGCTATTATGATTTCCATTTTTCTGTGTTTAAATTCAGAGTTAATTGATTTGGGTTGAGATTAACTCCAAGTGCAGTCAGAGACACTCCATCCAGAAAAGCTACAGACAGGATGGACCAACCCAATGATCACAGCCACATTCTCAACACATTACCTGTTTGGTCAGCTCACAAGACCGTGAACCAGATGGGGACTGGCTCTGGATAAGTGATGATGATGTCCTGATGCTGATTCCAGCTCTGGTATCAATTCCCTGCCCCAGTAAGCCACAGAGGGGCTCTGCAGCAGGCCTCCTCCAAGTTCAGTTCATGGAATACAGATTGTACCCCCCCCCCCCATCTCCTTCTTTACGCCATTTAAAGGGAAGTGTCTCACTGTGTGTTCTTCCTTTTCTTCCTTACCATTAATGCTACCCTGGTTTAACTGTACAGGAGCTTGGTCACTATTTTGACAGTACAAGTGCCATCTCCTAATGAATACAACACATCTCTGTACATTGATATAAAGCATCATCTTCATGTACTGCATTTCATCAGTTTTTCTTTAAATAAGTAGAAGTTACCTAAACAAATCCAATTAGCTGACTTGTTCTTCTAAGGCTAATTTATTGCCACCAAGAAAAAGAAGTTAAAGTCTTCTGGAAACCTCAGATCATAGATACTTCAGCTCTTCACAGTGGCAGATGGCAGTTGTCATAAATAGTAAATATTTCTAGTGTAGGAGAGATTTTTCACATGACAGGTACATCGAGATCCCATGCAAATTACTAAGCCTAATATACCTCATCCAAAGTGAGCAAGTGAATGGGATAAATATTGGGAAGACATGTCAGAGCAAAACTTCAGTATATGAAGGTCAGAATATGGCATTAGAGCATGAAAGAGCTAAGTTTCTTCCCTTGCCTTTTCCTCAAGGGTCTGGTCATAGTACTTTTAAAATTACTTGAATAAAATCCATTCTTACTCAGACTTTTCATTTTAACGGAACTTTATATTTGCACTTCCTTATATAGCACTACAGAAAAAAACTGTAAAGTGTATGTCACCAAACTTGATTTATACTCTGGCAATTACTGAATAATATTTGAACAAAACAATAATGCAGCCTAAGTGAGATTGGCCTTTACATTCACTTTACAGTTAAAAGTACAATTAAAAGTACAACTTGCCCACAAAAAATACTAAGAAGGGTTGAAAACCCTATTCAAACACATAAGTCTGTGCTCACAAACAGTGATTTACCTGCAATGGACACTGTGTATCTGCCTGTAGAAATCTTGTGAGCCCTCAGCCTGTTTGGGAGGTAGCACTCAACGAGCAGAAAAAAACACAACAAAGGCAACAAATCAAACATGGCATGAAAAGAGATTGACTGAAAACTTAAATCAACAGTGCAACAAAATATCTCACCAGTGCATACTTCCCTTCCTTAGAGCAACCAGCAACAGTACTAAAATAAGAAAGAAGTGCCCTATTATTTAGTCCTCCAGTTTATAGCTGAAGTCACATCCACAACACATTCTTTCAGTACATGAAGAGTTCAAATCAAAAGCTATAGGGGAACAGCACATTGCAAACTGATGGGAAGTGCAGCCAAGATTGCAGGTTCACTGGAAAGCATTGGGGAGCACCTCTGGCTCTGCACTGCCAGGAGAATGTGGGGATCAGAGCAGGAACCTGAAGAGTTTCTCATTGCCCAGCCTGTAGAGGATGTTTGCATCCAAGCTGTACCTCTGAAGTCAGCAGACTTGCACCTCAAGAAGGCAAATTTAATGCAGAAGCATCTTGTAGGTGTTTTTCTGTTTTAACCTTGTGTAGAAAGAACCTGGAACACCAGCTTTTAGATAGTTAAAGGTGAGGAAGGGAAATCCCACCTTTAGAACCTTCTACAGACCTTATTTGCAGCAGCACTGCATCACAGGTTCATGGCTTTTATCCACTTATTGGCATTATATTCTCCCCCAGATATACTGACTACAATAAAACTGCATCCTAAACCTTACTTAACAGATCAAGCATATCATGAACATCATGACATAAGAAATGCTGTTGCTTAATACTGAGAACCAATTTCCATTGCCTTTGAACAGCAGGAACAGTTTATCCTGCATCAGGTCAGCACACATTGATGGACATGAGGGTTTTGGTGTTGTTGGGTTTTTTTAGTGTCAGGGTTTTTTGTTGGTTACTTCTTCAGAATCTATACACAGCTTGGAACTCTATTTGGTTTAGTGCACTCCAATGCTCAAAGAAAAATACAAAGGTAATTTAATGGAAAAAAATTCTTACAGGCTTTAAGGCTTATTTTTCAGATGCACCTGTTCAGGTGCATTGCTCCAGAAATGGAGTAGGGAAAGAATGAGAAATAGAAAAGTCATTTGCAGAATTCTAACTCACCTATGAGGATGATCCTATTAATCAGCTTTCATATTGTTCCCAGTGACCTTTTTCTTCCTGTCACACTATTATTACCCTCCTGCTGGTTTTAAATCTTCCTTCCTGCATCACTGAATAAGAAGAAAGTTAGTTTAGAACAGGCCATGACCCAAAGTACATGAGAGACAAGTGCTGACTAACGATTAATTTTCTCTGAATCATGTTAACATTACTCTCCAGACCCCACCACTTCAGCTTGCAGTGACTGCAAACACGACTGCTAAAAATACTGGAGTGTAAAGTCAGGACTCTTGCAACAGCAGTCTTTCTTAAACCAAAACAGCACACTTCCATTGGTGCTGTAAAGGTGTTTCCTGGCAGACCTGTCAACAGGCCTACAGATTATTCCTATGAATATGAGCTTGAGTAAGTTCTGAAAACTAAAACAAAAACATCTTGCTAAGAGGGAAGAGACAAATTTTTATTTCCTCTAGCTTTACAATACGTTGAACTGTGGAGGGAGGTTTTTTTTTTCCAGTATCAGGTGCTGAAATACCCCTGAACAGGACCAGCAATTCGTTTTTCTTGGGATACTTGTAGCAGACTAAGCTGGAGATTCTACACAGGATTTCTTTCATGTCCTGCTGGACTACACTTATAACTTTTACATTATAAGTTTTCAGCATCTGAACCAATTTTTCTTTGCAGAGATGAGCAAAATATGTCTTCTAAAAGTGATAAACTCTTACGTTTGACTCACAACAGAGGTATTATAAATCCAAGTGCTTAAGGTTATGATGGGATTTGGATTGACTATTTCCAGTGCCTCAAGTCCCTTGGAGGTACAATAACTCAGAAAATCTAGTAAATAAAGAGTTTACCCTTCATAATTGAGACTTCTGTTACTTTAATGATTTGGCTGATTTTGTCTGGGTCTTCTTCCTTTCCTAGATTTGTAGCCAGATGTACAGCAGTTTCATTAGGAAATGCAACAACTAAAACTAAAATTGAAAGAAGAATGAAGAATCTTGACTTAGAGACCACATAGACCTCTATTCCATGGGGTCCATTTTCATACAGAAAAATTCAGTAGATTAGAAGGTATTATTGTTTTCAAGATTATATCCCGTGTTTTAAATGAGCATCACTGACAGAATAAAGGACCAGAGACTGTGAGGAAAAGTGCCAGCATGGGATCTTCAGATTCCAAATAAACTTGAAAAATACTCAGAGTTTCAACAATGCAATGAGATTAAGTTGCCATTCCCATTATTTCCTAATGGTTACATTTCTAACAACAGACCTAGAAGCCCAAGCCTGACAAACATTTTTCCCTGAGCAAATGCACTTCAGACAGCCTAATTAGACTGAGTAGGATAAACTGCATATCAATAACTTGCATGTTTCTGCACTCTCTGAACCATGTGCAGAGTGCTGTAGCAGAATGGATATTTGGGGGGTGTCACTCGACTAAACCTGCTGCAAAAGCATTTGATTCTAAGCAAACTCAATATGAATGCTTGCCTCCCAAATCTGGATCTGAGGTGCATCTGTTCCTCACATTAGCCTTTTCTTTATCACTTGCCAGCCTCTCTGACATGAGCTCAAGTGCTGATCCCACGCCAGGGCACTGAGTGGCTGCAGCACAAAGCCTGTGCCAGAACTCCCACGCCAGACTAGCACCGCCTGTGCTCAGGCTTTTCCTCACTTCTCAGTTATATTATCCCAGTGAGCACACACTGCCTCGTCCTACAGAGATTCACGATTCCAAGGGGGGTCTCTAAAAAATAGTATAAGGTTAGATAGGTGATCAATTACACCTTCCAGAGTGATGCTCCATGAATGCAAATAGCTAAAGTATTAATAAAACCCCTAACATTTTACATCAGAGGTGTCTGTGAGACTGCAATGCAGCTACAATGATGTGTCAAGGTGTGTATGTGAAGGGCTAGAACTGATAACAGCAATCAATGCCTCCATGTCAGTTGTCACCAATTACCTTTCAGACCCTTGTCCAAAATTCAATCAAGTCTGCCACACAGGGTGCCACAATCCCTAAACTGTGCGTGGAAGAAGTGAGAAAATGACAAAATAATCCTCTGCACTAATTAGGATAAAAGTGTTCCTTTCAAAAGCTGATGCACCTGACTCTAGACTATAAAGGAAACAATTGTCTTTTACCAGGATCCCCAGACTGAAGATTTGCTCTTGGGTGCTAACATCAGTCCTTACAGATAATTTATAAGGAAATTGTGGCCCTATTTAAACACAATCTTCTGCCTTTGGAAGAAGTCATGCCTCCTTTATTCAGAACCTTCTTTCTGCCACTGACTGTTGCCATTTGATTCAGCAAGGAGGGAGAAATCCATATTTACTACCTCACAACTGAGTGCTCAGGCCAACAGGTTTTAAGTGAAGATGCACATGCAGAGGCACATGCACTGAAGAGCCCATACAGTGAAAATGGATCACAACATTGAAAGTTGTGACTCCTGAGCCAGGCTGGGGCAGTTCTGGGCAAGCAAAATGGAAAACAATGTAAGAATATTAGAAATTTCAAAATCTCCCTTACTATCTCTGTTACTAAGTGATCTTGATGATTATCAGACATCTTCATCATAATCCCATTAATGTCATCAGACAGCAAACACATGTGAATCCCAATCTAACTGGCACGGCATATAATTTTCAAATTTCAGGGCTGCTGTTGTTAAACACCCACATCTCTGTTTAGTCACTGAAGTAAAAGGTATGTTAAGTAGCAGTTCATTTGGAGATCCCATTACATTTGCTGTGAACTGACACTGCTACTTACCTCTGAAAATCAGATTACTTGGTTAGAGTCAGACCTTGCAAATTAGCTGTGCAGATTTCAAAATGCTGCTCATCATGCTTCTCATCAGGTTCAGTCTTATTCCCACTGAGTTTCATGATAAATGGCTCCGAATCAATTAACTCTATGATCTTGAACAACTGATGATGTACCAGATCTTTTTAATCCTGTTATTTGATACAGAAACCTCTTACACAAACAAAGAACACTATCACATACAACAGAGCATGGCTGTGCATCTCTTGTTGCTCCTTAGCATTTAGCTTGTTAAACCTCAAAAGGCTTCATTCAGTTCAGAAACATGTACAAGCCAATTATACAGACTCATACAGGAACATTTTAGTGAAAAATTACCTTACATATGAACCATTTTTTCAAAAAGCTGCCCCTTTGCATTTCATGCAAAAATAAACGAGTATAGGTATGTGTTTGTATATGTTAATGAATAGAGATATATGTATAAATATATGCACTGATATGTGAACACAAACATAAATATATGAACCATTATACCTCCAGAATTAACAGAATTCTGACTACACATTACAACTATAAAAACACAGGGAAGCCCTTCTCATAGCAGCCATGGTACAATATTTTACATGTAACACCTTTACAAAACCAAAGTTTTTAAGTTTAAGTTTTAATTAAGTTACCAGTGGTAACTTAATTAAATAGCAGTCATATTCCAAATAAATTACAGCTATTTTAACACATCATGAAACACAAGCATAACTTTCAAGCTAAAAAATGCCCTCTCATCTAAAAGAGATATTAAAAAAATATTTTCTTGAAAAAGCCTTTTGATAAAGAAAAGCTCATATAGACCAGAAGTAACTACTGCTTCTTTAATTTTCTGTGCTCTCCTCTTGAGTTGTTGTACCTGGCTTACACTACATATACACAGATGAAAGCAGCCCCACTTCTGGCCCTGGGAGGGTCAAATCATTTTGAAACTATTCTTTTTCATCAGCTATTGATCAGCACCTGGGACTTGGGTTCATCCGTACAACTGGTAACACACAAACTCCAGCATAGAAGTATTTTCAGCTTTAGCTAAATCACAGAGTTCTCAGCCAGTGTCTGTTTTTATAGGTACTTCATATTCCTTTCTTAAATCTTCCAGCTGTGAAAAGGTAGCAAATAAGTGCTTTTACTGATAGAAAAATATTTTTTTCTACAGCCTGTATTTTGAAAAGAGATGTGTTTGCAAGCGTGTGCTTCTGTACCTGTTTGCACGAGATTGGGTCTCTGATACAGAGGGAAGCATTTGGCATCACCCAAACAAACATTCACCGTGTACTTCCAGAAAACAGAACAACTCTGTTTCAGCGTGCACGTTCCTAGGGGTGGCAGGTACAGTCCAACAGCCGTGGGGCTCAAGCTCGATAACAAATCCTGGCTCAAGGCACAGGGCTGCGTACGCTGAGCACCACAATCTGGTGTAGCTGCGCACTTATCACCCAGGTGCAACCCACCCCCAGCTGATGCTGCCACGTTTTGAGACACACACACTGAGGCTTTTTTAAGTCTCAGTATGAATTTCCTGGTGTCCATTAATCCACCTCTCCACTACATCCCTGTTTCTTTGCCTTGGGAAGGGCTACTCGTACAGCTTGGGGGAGCAGACAGTTTATAACACAGTGAGCTCTTTGGTGCAGTGTGTCACATCCACTTAACCAGCTCTAGGGCACAATCCCCTGACTGGTGACAACTGAAAACCTCTTGAGGACTAAAGCAAACCTAGATCTAAACCTCCACCTTCAAGGAAGAATCTGCATGGCCACCATGAGGTGGAGGCTTTCTCACCAGACTAACACCTGCTTTTGATATGGGTGACAACTCGACACATTTTTAAAAGAAAAGATTTCTTAATAGAGTCTTCTATTATTTCCTGTTTATTATAAAGTGTGTGTATGCATATTATGTATCATGAATGGGAAAACCCTTTGGTAACACATAAGAAATCCTAAAAAGGTGAAATTAGATGACTAGACCTAAATTACCAAGAAGCAAAGCACTAAAGATAAATGTGACTAAAGCCAGGCCTAGCTCACTGGAGGCAGTGATTGTGCCTCCGGCTCAGCCCATCCAGTTTCAGGAGGAATTGCAACCCTTCCCAACCATGCAGGAAATAACACCTGAATTCTAGTCCAGGAGCAAAACCTGCAGCATGATGACATTCTAGCCATCAGATTTTGTTCATTTCAGTCAGCCCTACAGTCCTCTAAGAGCTTTTTGTTTGCATTTAATCCTGCCTTTTATTGCTATTTTCATAATAAGGAAAAGTTGGGATTGCTGACACAGTCCATAGCAGTTTCTCTGGGCGTAGCACATCAATGTAAACAACTTTTAGTTGTTCATTATTTACAGAGCAGATTTTACTCCAAGTGCCACAAAGCCACTCTAGGTTTTGCTTGTCAGCATGTCACAATCAGGTCTCTGAGGATCATCAACATCTACCACAGAGCAGACTTTAAATTTATTACACACATATCAATAGTAGTCCCTGAATATATGCAACATTAAACAGCATATTGAAGCCTGGGGGTTTTGTTTGTTGATTTTGTGAGGGGTTATTTATTGGCTTGTGAGGGTTTTTTTGTTTGCTTTGGTTTTTTTAAGACAGTGTATCACTTATTTTAATTGCAAAGGGCGTATGGCAAATCTTCCCTAAAAAATTTTCATAGATACCAATGTAAGTAAAAGATTATTCCAAGATGACTAGTGTGGTTATTTTGGCAAATAGTATACTGCAAAAAATAGTTTTTAAATGCAAACTCAATGTAGCAAATTTTTCCAACTGTAAGAAACGGAATACAAAATAAACCATTTAGGCTTTTTGTTTCAAATGACCTTTCTAAAGAAAAAAAAAATTTAAAAGGGCAAAGCAATAGGAAGATGGAATGAAACATTTTAGTTTCATGACAAATTGAATGTTTCAAGTCAACCCAGAAACATTTCCAGGGCAGAAACCAAACAAATATCCTGTAATTCCATAAAACTTATGCATAATACCAAAATAAGTAAGGGTTATAAGTATTAATAAATTTCTAAAATGTGACACCATACTATCCTGCATCCATTATCTTGATTTACAAACTAAACCTGCATTTGTGTTCTTTCCAGAGTGTAATTTGGCTCAAGTCTAAGGCAACTTTCCATTGAAGTCTTTGAAAAGCTTATTATAGCATAACACAAAAAGGAGAGAGCCAAACCTGAGTTTCAGAAAATTATTTTTAAAGCAAAATAAGACTAATGGTTTATGATGGCCTAAAAGAGAATTTTGACTCTGACTGCCTGTTATTGCTTTACTCTGAACTACTAGTGAGAAGTGTTACCACTACCAGCTATTCATAAAGAAAAATACTCCTGATATCTAGCCCCAGAAGCTATCACTGCACTCAGAAAAGCTGTAACCGTGGAAGGGTGTGAAACAACATCAAATCTGCTCAAAACCTACGTGCTGCTGTCCAATACAAAGAGATGACAAATTCTGAGAATCTTTGAGGGAAAGCACCAAGGTGTCAGTAGTGGCTGGAAGACCCTGGAGTGAGAGAGGGAGTGACTGAAGGCACAGGATAGAGCATGGACAGCTGGGAGGTGTAAATACAGGAGGAGACATCTCGCCTTGTGCCTCTGAGAAGGAAGCCTTTATTTCACAGTATTGAAGAAACAAGCTCCTGTGATAACAGAGAAAGAAAGAAAAAACACATATAGAAGGGTTCTAGTTTAGCAATACCTACCTAAATTACAGTCATAGAAGCTTTTGGATTGGAAAAGACATTGAGTCCAGCTGTTAGTGCCAAGTCCACCACTAAAGCATATCCCCAAGCACCACATCCATGGGCAGCCTGTTCTGATACCTGATTGCATTTCAGTGAAGAAATTTTTCTTAATATCCAATCTAAACCTGCCCTGGTGCACCTTAAGGCCATTTCCTCTTCTCCTATCACTTGTTACCTGGGAGAAGAGTCCAACTCCCACCTGGCTAAAGCCTCTTCTCAGGGAATTCCAGAGAGCAATAAGGTCTCCCCCAAGCCTTCTTTTCTCCAGGCTAAACACCCCCAGCTCCCTCAGCTGCTCCTCACCAGGCTTGTGCTCCAGACCCTTCCCCAGGTCCTTTCCCTTCTCTGGACACACTCCAGCACCTCAATGTCTTTCTTGTCATGTGGGGCCCTGAACTGGACACAGGATTTGAGAGGTGACCTCGAATGGTCACTGCCCTGACCCCACTGGCCACACTGTTGCTGCTACAGGCCAGGATGCCATCGGCCTTCTTGATTAACATTAGCTAGTAGGCCTATATAGAACTGGCAAATAGACAAATGCTTCTAGAAAATCCAGCTCCCATTCTTGTGCAAGTTCCAATGGTAAAAGAGAAGTTACTACAAGGATGGCATAAGGTAAAAAGAAGGAGCTTAATGCAAAGAAAGTGCTGTTAGACAATAAATGGACTATCTAGGGAAGAGCAGATTGGATTTCACTGCAAGAAATTGTGATACACTAGTGTGAAGTTGATGGAACTCCAGACTCATGCAAGGCTGATTACTTTAAAAAGTATGGAAAAGAAAAGCCTTTAATTATAAAAACTGCAAAGAAGTACTGTGAGCATATTTCAAGAGTAGCATACATGGCAGGAGGAAACATAGACTTGAAAGACAGAAATCTATGAATAAAAGTTCACCTCAGAACCACTACAAAATTATTCAGGGAAGGTGAAATCCTGCCTGGGTGTTCTCAAATCCACCACCCACTTCCCAAAGATAGAGTGCACCCTTCCCTCTGACTCAGCTCAGAGCATGGAATTGCTGCCTCTCCAGTTTGTCTCTGTAGTGGAATAAGGTAAGCAAGAGTTTCACCTGCAGTCTTCCTTCTAGAAAATTTTCAGATCCCTGTCATGTTTATCCAAACCTACCCTAATGCTCATGCAGAGCTGCTGTGATACTTAGTTCCACATCAGGAGGTAGTAGAGGCTCCTAATTTCATGTCTTTCCTAGCTACATTGAAAGCAGTTGTGATGGATCCACCTTGCTGAAAAAAACAGCCATTTTGTCAGAAAACAAATGTCATTCTCCAAAATAAATTCTGTCCTGTAAAATGCTGTAGTGCATACATCTGGTGCCATTGGATGGTTGCTGAAGACATTTGTAAGAAACTCTGTGCCCTAACATAGCAATGATTTCACCCCTGAAGAGCTCATTAGAGATAAGAAAAGCAAAATTCAAATGGTTTAGTCTTTTCTGTGAGACAAGTCCATAAAAGCTCTGCCTGCCTGGGAATGAGAAGACCAAGAAAAACAAATAGCATAGGTAGCCTGGAAACTGAAGAGCCTCAGGGGAGCTGCTGAGGTGGAGTGTCATCTGACGAGGCAGCAGGAGAGCTTGGGGGCTGGAAGCACGTACAGAAAAAGATGGGAAACAATTGAACTGGATTCTGGGCACCCACTGGGAGTGTGAAGTAATGGGAACCTCAGAAGGTTATCTAGCTAGGAATGGCAAACAGCAGCAAAACAGAGCTATGGCAACAGAGCCCAAGGGCTGAGCTGGGGGCTCACCAGGAATGTCACACTGGAGGACACACACAGTCCAATGGAGAAGCAGCTTTGTCCAAAATGAGTTTTTGCCTACAGGGGGCTAGAATCACTCTGAGGGTTCTGCCAGTGAAATTCAGGCTCACAGTCTCACTCCCATCTCTTAGGACATGTCTACGTTGTGTATTTGGCCTGAAGCCTGAGCTCAGGGGCTTTGGCCTGGCCAATCTCCTGACTGCTGCTGGAGTCCAAATTAGCACACAAACCAGCATGCCTCCCTGCTGAGAGAAGGCAGCCAAGAGCCCAGAGGCAGTGAAGGGAAACTTCTTAACCTGCTTCTCAGCTAGGTTTGGAGCCTAGAGTATGAGTGCTCCTCCTCTGCTCCAGAGCAGTCAGTATGAGGCAGCCCAAAGCCCTGTGGCCCATGGCAGGGCAGAGGGAGGGCTTTCCTTCCACTGCCTGAGAGCTGAGAGACAACGAGGAGCTGGGCTGTGCCACCTCTCAGCTGCTGCTTTCTGTTATTAAGGCAAAATCCTGTGTTGACATTGCATCAAAGCATCTGAGCAACCTCAAGTCCAGGAAAGCTGGATCTTTGCTTCTCAGAAGAGAAACCTCAGTGTCACTGACCAGGCCGAGGTCAATGACACTGTTTATTTAACAGTGTGGATGGTTGGTAAATGGCGACATAAACATTGATTCAGCCCCAAGTCAAACACAGAATGCAAACCTGGCCCAGTGGGGCCCAGCTTACCAGTTATTTTACTCTGCCAAGAAAGCAGAGCAGCAATTACAGAGGGATGAACTGACAGTGGAAAAGCACAGCTAAACAAAAGGACACGCCTACAACACACCATTACTGCCACAATGGAGGTAGTACTGAGGCAGCCCACAGAAACCCCTCAAATCATGAAACACTGCTTGGGTGCAGACATGCCATTCATGCCAGGATATAGCAGAGCTGGATTTCCATTGACTGGTTCCACAAACTATTTAATAGGGAATGGCACCCAGTAGCAAAACTGCAGATCTTACAGCCTTCCAAAAGAAACCTCTTCAGCTTCTTGCTTCATTTGCCTTACATCTTTTGATGTGCTACCAAACAAGTTAGCAGGCAAGAATGTTCCCAATCAAAAAAGAACAATAATTAAATGTTGGAAGAACACTGATACAAAGTAAATGTCAGATAAGTGATTATAACCATTAAAAAAACCCAAAAAAACCACACAACTACAACAACACTATAACCACAACTGCAAGGAACATACTGTAACAAAAGGGGGTTGATAAGTAACATGCTCATTTGATTCTGGTCAAAATGCAACTTATTTCATTCTTTAAATGCTGTGAAGAACTGTGTGTTGGGTACTGATGAAGAGTAATTCAGTGAATAACAGTAAAATAACAAGCCAATTTCAGAAAATCATTATGTTTGTACAGGATTAATGAAGAGAAAAAAGGCAAAAGTCATCAAATAAGTTATTTTTTAGAAATTATTCACTCAACTCTAGCAATAATAATTAATTACAAAATTATCAGGCAAGTGACAATAGACTGATTAGTTTACAGTGTGTCTACCCTGAAATACAATTAATTAAGAAAAGACAATTGTGATAACAAGTAGCTGAGTTGCACAACGAAATTAGATCTTGTCTTTTAATTGTAAGTAATTGTATCATCACCTGTCTGTCCAACCAGTATCTAAGCCAATCACTGGCCTGCAAAAGAAGAGACAACACACTTTGGCTAAAAAGAGTATAAACAATTCTATAATTCCATGGCTTCTTCAATGGCCCCAGTAACTGTTACAAACATTAACATTTTAAATTACAGTGTTGCATCAATAACACTTCAAAAATGAGAACAAAAATCCTACACCCGAGGCCAGCAATTGTGTTAAGAATTCCTGCCCCCAGAGCAGACTGCAAGGAAGGATGATAGTTAAAAGACCTGTATGTGTTTGAAATTTGGTCAGCTGTTACTAGCCAATGTGCCCTTTATCATGCCTCACACCTGCTGAGCTGATTAACATCAAACAAGTTATACCATGATGGTTTCTCTTGCCAGACTGGCTCTACTTTAAGACTGATCATCCACTCAGTGAAACCTTTCTCTGCAGATGAGGGACAAAGGGAACAAGCAAACAGTACCATGACATCAGAACTAGTAAAATCAGGCTCCTGCAAACTCTGGCAGAAGATTTTTCAGAGTTTGGGGCATTTGTAAAGTACTCCTTCCATTTACACACCAATGCCAAATAATGTATG
Organism: Dicrurus megarhynchus; assembly: GCA_013399195.1. NCBI lineage: Eukaryota > Metazoa > Chordata > Aves > Passeriformes > Dicruridae > Dicrurus > Dicrurus megarhynchus. The sequence continues at coordinate 3,380,332 of VXAD01010092.1, forward strand.
GACTCAGCACGTAGCCTTCTGCATTGCTAGAAGACTTACGGGACAGAACGACACAGGATTTCCTTTATATACATATACTCCTCTCCTTTACTGCTCAAGGTTTTGGGAGACTAATATCTTTTTGATAACTCATCCCTGTGAAACTGAAATTAACTACAAAGTACAATCATGCAAGCCTTATTTCCTTAGGAAATCAGATGACAAAGAAGTATCTTGATTCACCTGCTTCTGAAATTCTCACTCCATTCATGTGTCAGGCTTCTCAGTTCATTCCTGCTAACAGACAACTGGAATATTCACCTCAAAACCAGGGGCTTGGGGTTCTGCTCACATCACAAACTCAGAAACTTCAGAGTTTTATTAATGGCAATGAAAATACAGCACTGTGAAACAAAGCAAATATTTGAAATGATAGCACTAAAAACTCCTCTACCAAAATATCCCAATATATTTCTGGATTGATGCCATTCGTACATTACAAATTCACAACTATTTTAGACTTGTGCTGTTTTTTTTTCTTCAAGGCTATCAACTCAATAGTTTTGCTTAGGGATTTGCTCATTTTGACTTTTTTTTTTTAAATGTATTTGCCTTTATACAAATGTTGGATATCTCAGTTTTGCTTACACATTCAGTGCTCAGATGATTTGCTCCGACGGTGCCGGTAATCTGTGAAACTGAAATACGTGACAAAAAAGCTCATGCAAAAGCCATTCAGAAATAAATCTGAGAACTGGAACCAAGGCAAGGGATGATGACATGTCTGTATCCATGCTACATAAACACAGAAAGCTTTGGTGGTCGTTAGTTCCTCAGGACCCACACATACAAATGTGGGAACCAGTTTATAGTTTAACCTCACGCATTTGCCGCAGAAGCCTCCATAGATCAAAGGGGATCCAAAGTTAAAAAGCAGCAAGTCTAAAGAAACTGGGAGTTTCTACAGCAGCACTAGAAGAGCTGGCACAAAGAGCTACTACATCTCAAATTATCACAGAAAACAAATTAGTGCCTCCTTTTCTGTGTTTACAGAGGGAGGAGGTATGGGGAATAAAATCAAACTCAATCAAAAAAATATTTATTAATAAAAACAAAAAAAAAATATAAGAAGCTCAGAGATTGATTCTGTCATGAGTTGGCTTTCTGGAAAGCCACGACCTTCAAAATCACACTTCTGAAATGAAATCACACTGAAATAATACCTGCATATTTGGAGTTTGGGGAGTGTGATTGTCACCTTAAACATCATTAAAATGAGAAATTGGTCATGTAGGCACTGATCAATGGACGCGACATCAATGAAATAGCACACCTCATTTTTCTGTTTCACATTAAGAGTCTTGTGATAAGTGTGTAGGCAGACAGTGTGCACTCTATCAATATTGCATCATCATGATGATCCTTCTTTGATAAATGCATGAACTGACAGATTTCTGTATTTCCATAGCAACTTTAAGTCTTTGTTTGCCTAGTAAAGAAAAGTATCATCAGTAATATCACAGGCAGGTCAGCTTTCTTTACTTGCATGTAGGAAGAAGGAGGGATGGAGAGAGAGTGATAAATATGAAGGCTGTCATACTTGAGACACACATTGTTTCAGTACTGTAAATTGTTTTCTAGCTACTATAATTACAACAGTTACATGCTCTCTGTCTCAACTTATAAGTCCCATGTATTTGCTGATGTAAAAATTAAAGATTTGTAACAACTCTTCCATCTTGATCTGCTTATACAAGCTCAAATACAGCTTCAAAACTCAAAAACCTAAGTGCTTAAGAAAAAAAAGGATTATGATATTGTTAGTTGCATCCCAGCTCCCTGAAAATCACTCCAGTCATGATCCCTTAACTGCAGCAGTGAAGATACAGATTACTGGCTTCATTGTACACTGTGCTAAAGGTAAATAAACATTATCTACAAAGGAAGGTGCCAGCTTTCTTGAGATTCAGAATAAGTTAAATATAAATGATCAGGAATAGGAAAGCATTCAGTCTCTGTTTCAGCGAGGTCTAATTTTTACTTACAGTGAATGTTTAATACATAAGCCAGTTACAGTAAGCACATTATGGTACAATAGGTCTGGAGTGACTGGGACCATGGACACTCATGGCCCAGGTACTGAAGTGGATTGTGCCCCACAGTACAAGCTTTCCTCTTGCCATGTACAGCTGTTGCTGTCTTTGGCTGGCTGGAAAGGAATGCCTTGCCATAAGCAAAGCAACGTCTTTAGCAGCTGAAATGTTTGAGCATTTATTATTCTTGCTGCAGTAACATTCTGTATGTGTACATTTCTTTTGGTGATTTTTTTCCTGGAGAAAGGATCTTAGCAAATCTAAATTATTTCCTGATTAGCATGTTCAGATTATTCTGTCAAGAGTGCTGTCTCCTACTTGCTAAAGGATCCATACACCTGGCATATATTTTTTGTAATGGTATTTTCTACAGCTTGCCATAAGAGCAGTTGTCAGCTTGGAGTAAAATCTGTTTCCTGCCAAATTTTCTGTTCTGCTCCACATCTCACTTGTTTATGAACCTGATTTGTTATGGGTAGACTCCTCAAGGATATGCACTATGTCTCTTGTTAATTTATTTTTCAGCAAGTGTAATAAAATTTTTTTGACTACTTGAAAAAGTTAAATGGGGCCAAGTTGTTCAATGGTTTACACTGGCATCATTCTGCCAGGCTTAACACAATAGTGATGATTTAAACCAGCTGTTTATTTAGCCCATAAAAGAACTGAACAGCAGGTAAAAGCATTAATTACTCATTGTGAAAAATTAAAACAAAGTTCAGGAACTCATATCCTGCCCTTTGGAACCAATAAAAAAGAGAGCCTACTTTAGGTACCTTTTATGAATAATACTAAGCTGACTGGGGTAGTTCTTGCACCATTGCAGATGATCACAAAACCATATTATCCCTGGAAAAGGAAACCAGCACAAAATCACAGTCTCTCTACAGCTCAAGAGAGGCAAGGAGCACACTAGAGTAAGCAGCCCCTGGTTTGGTGGAATCCCCAAATTTCAATTCATGGTTTAAATGGTATTTTTTGCATTCTGCAAATAATTTTCTGTATTTTTGTGCAAAAATACTCAAATTGATTCTGGAGCAACAGATCTCCCTCTTCCTGTATAAATACACAAAATATCTGGAGGAGAGTATTTCTCTCTGACCTAAGGAGTATGAAGCAGGAGAGTTCTGAAAAGAGGGGAAGAAAGAGACTGCTGATCCTCAACCTCCCTCTACTAAAATAGGTTCGAGCCTGCTGGACAGAGCAGCTGAGCCAACACACTTTGAACCCTCTTGGGATCCACTTTCACAGTTTGCAACACAGGGCAAGGGCTCCATCCAGGACAGATTTACACGGAAAGCTAAACAGGTGATCTCCTTACTACCGCTTTCCTCTCTTGCCTCTGGAGCTTGAAGCAGCTGTGCAGTTTGCTTCCCCTCACATGTGCCACTGAGGATGCATCTTTCCCATTGCAATTACAGGGGTAACTGATTGCAAGGGAGGATTTACAGATCCACATGGTTTGTGCAGAGCCTTCAGTTTGCAGAATTTTCAGGAGGCAGAGGAGCTGGGCTCTTGCACATCAGATGTTTCACTTCTGTCAAAGTACAAGCAGCAGACAAATTTCTGGTACCTGGCAGCAGCAGAGCTCAGTGTGGTGCTGTAGCAGAACAGTGAGTGTCAGAGATGCTTCTGAACATCAGACAGAAAAGAGAGTTATGCACCTCCCTGATGCACCAGAAGTAGAATGGAGTTTGGAGAATTGCAGTTTGTGGTTTAGGAACTTATATTTGTGTTCAAAGGGATGCATCCCCTTAAGCTAGTGGAAACTTAGGCCCTGACTTTGTGAAATAGTCCCAAACAAACCAGAAGTGACCTAGCCACTACACTTGTTCCACCTGAGCCAATTTGCATCTTATCCCAAAAAGAATTCACACCCATCTATTTGTCCTGGCAGGCAGGCATCTTTACCACCAGGCTATAACTGTTTGTTGTGTCTCTTCCACCTCCTTATCCTGAAGCTGCTGTGTAGGCATTTCCACCCACCACGCAGACTAAATTAGAGACATCATGCTCTGTGACACAGAGGCAAAGCGCCTTGCTGCGGTTCCAAAAGCTTTGCTCCAATCTCTGATAAAGGTTTAGCCTTTCAGGTGAGCAATCTCAGTTGATACCTGGTTATTACAGCTGACCACACATCATTGCTCTGGGTTGTGTTAGCTGGGATGGGCCACCTGTTCTAGGGTGGTTCTTTGAACTCTGGAAAACCCCACTTGCAGCTGCTCCTAACCCCTGCATGGTGGTTACAGACCTTTTTTAATCCTTTTGTGGAGTTTTGTCCTTAGGGAGCTACATTTTGTCTGAAACATCTGTATTGCTGAGTTTATTGCACAGTCAATTGAAAATACTGCCTGTTGTTCCAGAGAATAACTTGGATTCAGACAGTAGGCTTCATGGGTCTATGATACTCAGGGGGATGAGATACGCAAAGAATAAACCATTTTATCTGAAGTTGCTGAAGCGAATCCTGTTCACCTATTTCTGTGTCTCTCATGAAGAGCTACATATCTGCATTTGTTAATTCTTCATGAAATGACAAGGGCTGGCTGCAAGGGAATCTCTTCATACCATCACACTGCTGATACAGGCACATCACCATAACAGCTATGAAGTCAGGGCTCTATCTAGCAGAAAATTTCCATCAGCTCAATTAAGCGCTGCTCAGTAGTCTCTGCAGATAGAATGATAAGTTCAAGCCAAACACAAATACTGACAGTCCAGTGAATCCAGCAGACTGCAGATGCTCCTTGGAAAATAAAGCCTTTGAGATGCTATGCAGTGATGGCTACTTGCTACAGAAATGAACCAGTGTGTGCATGGTGCTCAGATATTAAGCTGCAGGAACATGTCCAGATATTCCTTACTCAGAAAAGTCTGACAATCATGTCTCAGCCTGAAAACCTCTTAGAAAGACTGATGAAAATTACTTTCCATCATCAAAAAAGTATTCACACCTAAGCAAGAAGCTAAATAAGGACACTGTTTTGGGAGTGTCCCAGACACTGAACTATTGTTTTTAATCCTCTTACTTAAATACGCACAAGCACTGAAATCTCCTAAGGGGCTTAGCACTGTATTTGACAGAAACAATCCATGCCCGTGCAAAGGCAAGGGAAAGGGAACTGAGCAGACATGCCTGCAGTCGTGAGCAGGGAAAGTTCATGGCCTGGGTCAGCAGACTGCAGGCACAGAGCAGATCAGCACAGGGTCACAGGCATCCTGCCTGCTCTCTGACAGAAGGGCTGGACATGCCTCAGGAGGCTCGTACACAGCCCGAGTTTCAGATCCCCCAGGGTACAGGGGTCTCATGTGCAGTGCTAGGCTGGCCTTTCCTGGCAAACGCACTCAAGAGCCACAGTGTGGAAGGAGATCATCCTATGAAGTAGATTCTAGACTAACAGGAAGCTTTATTTTATTCTTTTGTTTCTCAAAATGGTTGCCTGAACCCAGCAGAAAATTTCTGTTTGCAGTCTCTGCTACACAAAAGCAGCTGGATCCACCCAATACATCGCTGTTTTCCAGAGCAACTTAAACAGAAGCCTAAGCAAGCACAAAAAGCACAGTTCTGTACCTCTGTTTTCTTCTCTCCCATTCTTTTCCTTTTCTTGCCTCTTTTGTTCTCCTTTTATCTTTCACCCTCATTCTTTACCCATTATTTTTTTCCTCCTTTTTGCAATTTCACCTCCACTGCCATCTCTAAGTCCTCTTCCCTAACAGTGCTACTCCGAGAATAGTTTATGCACACTACAGAGCTGTGTGTAGTTAGTGCCATGTATATTGGAGGCTCTTAGGTATGGAATCTGCTTGTACTTGCAGCAAAATAGCAATCGGGATTACTGAGATATAATGGGAGGAAAAAGGGAAACCAAACCTGTCTGCAAGACTTCAAATGATAAATATGGTTTGCTTGTTGGGTTTGGATTTTGGTTTGGGTTCGTTTTGTCGGTTTTTTGCGGGGAGGGGTTGGGTTTAATATTAGTGAAAGCAAGTGGATACACATCCATGAGAACTTACAGGGCCAGAAAGATACAACTTAGGCAAAATAGGACATGCAAGACTAAGACTAAATGTCTATAAAAAAGTCACTACACAATATTGTGAAATCTTGTGGGAGTAGAGGCGAGACTGGCTGGTTTTAATATCAGATTTTTTTTTTTCTAGGCTAAATTCTCATTATGAACATCAGAAACAGCAGAAGTACATACAACTAGGCACCACGAACATTTATGCAACTTTGAAAAATGTCAGAGATGGGGAGAAAATAAGTTGTGTGTGATGAGACCTAGAAAATGTTTGTTCCTGATAGATACTCCTTAGCAGCCATCAGCTCTTCTGTTAAAACAAACATCAAAGGTCTGAAATTCCACAATGACTTTTGATGTCTGCACAAGTTCAGTAGTTAAAGTTGAAGACTTGTCACATGAGGAGTTTATGCCAATTATAAAGCATAAAAAAGAAATCACACACATGCAGGCATATGTTCATTATTAAAACAACAAGTCCGCCAACTCTCTTTCTCTGTTGAATGTTTGGCCTATTTTATGAGAAAATAAAAATGAAAAATAGCTCCAGTTTTCAAGGTAAAATACTTGAAAGAAACAAATAAATGTCAGTAGTAGCTTTCCCTGCATGCCTTCCTGGACTCCTTTTTCTACTGAACTGTGCTGGTACATTCTTCAGCTTAACCCTCACATGCCCTTGTTATTTTTCTGTAATGGATACTTTTTCCCTCTTCAAATGCAGGAGCCTGGATTGCTATTTTTTATACCATTGCCCCATAGACAAGTTGGTTCCCAATATCACCCAGTGGCATAAAATAATTTTCCCTATGCATTTAAAAAAATTAATTAGATTACAAGTTGTCTAAATTCTGCCTATCATGCTTCCTTTAGCTGCCCCTTAACACTGCCAATGCTTCACAAGGCTGTATTTATCCCCTAATAAATGAGTGAGCAGACCCCAAATTGGTGCAACCTGGCATAGCTTTTTAAAAATCATTTTCCAAATGTTTTCACAAGCAAAAGCTACAATATCTTAAAGCTTATGGGTAGATTAAGTGAGAGTGAGGATAATCTACAAAGCAAAACCACAAACTGAACCAAGCCAAATTGCTCCACTTCCCTATCAGGTAATGGGGCAGGGAGGGGAGGACTGTTTACCTGAAATGATTTTTAAAGGACTCGTTTTTAACTTCAAGTGACATTTTTCAAAACATTGTAACAATTTGGTATCCAAACCTCACTGTCTTTCCAACAGGCACTTGTGAATTTCTTGGTGAAACAGCTTATGGGGAACAGTGATGTATGACTATCTCACAGAAAGGATGTGACATCTTCCCAAGACAGGCAGATTCCTGTTGGAAACACAACTCTGTTTCCTTCCACTCAGGCTGACTCACTGCTGCAAACCCACCTTCCCAGACCCTCCACTGGACAACAGCTTTGCCACAATGACTGCCAGAGCAAACCAGCAGGATACTGCTTGGAAGCCCTCAAATCATAGCTGACATATTCAGGGCTTCCTGATTTCCTGCCACTCATTTTGGAGCCTAACAGACACCACAGCTCCCAACCTGAGCAACCCTTGGCACTTCAGAGAGCTTCCCGAGCTGCTTCCAACAGGTTGGGAGCTTCCCAGTGTACCCCAAGGAAGCACGGCAGAGCCAGGAGTCAGAAGTTATGACAGCTGTTTCATTTAGGAAAACTTAAACCATGTTTTCCCATTTTCCTGAACTTAAAGTTTTCTCATTTTCCTTTGAGTGGAAAATTTTGAAATGTCACTTTTTGTTCCAATTCAGTACAAAAACATACAGGAATTCATGTCTCCTCAAGCACAGCTCCCCATCATAAAACTTCTGAGTCTCAGCTAGTTCTTCTGTCTTCAGTGCCTTTGAAAATCACCCCGAGCTCTCTCTGATGAAATCATAAAAGCAAATGCGTGCTTTTACTTTATATTCAGTCAAATACCAGATGTTTAAGCATTCTCATCATATTCAACACACAAATATCTGTTCAAAAGTTTTGTTTCACAATATTGTGGGATTTACTCTCCTTCATACAAATGCTCATATTAGACTGCTGGAAAGACAATTCATGCATAAATAAGAGCATTTAGGGCTATTCATTGTTTGTTATTGGTGTTCATTTAGGTGTTGGTGAGTAAGAGAAGAGCAACTGACACCATCTACCTGACTCGTGCAAAGTGTTTGACACTGTTCTGCACAACGTCCTTGTCTCTAAACCAGAGACACAGATTTGGTGGATGGATCACTTGGTGGGTAAGGAATTGGCTGGCTGGGCAGCCCCACTCACAGTGTGACCCCACATGGAGTATTGCAGCCAGCCCTGGGGTCCCTGGCCTAAGGGGGATGTGGATCTGCTGAAGCAAGTCCAGAGGAGGCCATGAAAATGCTCAGAGGGCTGGAGCTCCTCTCCTATGAAGACAGGGTGAGAGAGCTGGGGTTGCTCAGCCTGGAGAAGATGAGACCCTGGGGAGATCTTATAGCACCTTAAAGGGGGCCTACAAAAAAGTTGGAGTGAGACTTTCACAAGGAGAGGATAAGAGATAATGGCCTTAAACTGAAAAGTGGTGGGTTTAGATTAGATTCCTTACTGTGAGGGTGGTGGGGCCTTGGCACAGGCTGCCCACAGAAACTGTGGATGCCCCATCCCTGGAAGTGTTCAAGGCCAGGGTGGATGAGGCACTGTGTAACCCGGTCTATTGGGAGGTGTCTCTGCCCATGGCAGGGGGGTTGAAATGAGATGGTCTTTAAGGTCTTTTCCAACCCAAACCATTCTTCCATCATTCTTCTTGTAAAACAATTTTATCAAATAACAGCCTATGATTTCCATGACCAACTATACACTACACACAATGAACGGGGAATAAAGCCAATGTAAGCAACAATCTGGAAACTTATTTCCCAAAATTGTTCTGTAAACAGTTAAACAACAAAGTTACAAAAAGCTGGATGTACAGAAAACTAGTGAAAACATTTCTTCAGCCACCTTAGTAAAAGGAGCACGCAGCATGGAGGAATTAGCTCTGCCTCCTCTCCCCACTACCAGGGCATGCCCTGCTGCCTCAGCTGAGGAGGGGCTTTTCCGCAGCTGCCTCTGGTCTACCATTGCTCCCTGGATTGTGGGAGCTGCAGGCCTGCTGAGGAACATGCCATTTGTGCTGGAAAGCATCCTAAAGCTTTTGAAATCCCAGCTGCCACAGGCTGCTCTTGGGAAAACAGGATCCATAAAATCTTGGTGCAAAATTGTGTCACTGCGAAATAACACAAAAGGGTTTTGTGCCATGGTAATCAGATCCCATCTACAGCATTTACTTTAAGACAAATAGGAAGTGATGAATGAGACAAATTCTTTTTGGTATGCACCAGCAGCCGAGATTTCATTAAGACCAGAGATATGGTTAAGGAATGCAGTGGCCATGTTTTCTTTTCCCATGAGCTGTTTTGAGTGGTTCTCTCTGCAGTATTTCTTTAGCAATTAACTTAGAGCTTTGTTTTCTGGGCAATTGGATCACACAGGCTAAGGTGAAGACAGAGACCAGGTAAGGTGCAGTATCCTCTATGTGAGCATCACCCAAGAGTGATATCCTAAGAGGGATATGACCATGACATCTCTGGGCACTCTGCTCCACCTCATTGATATCCATTCCTAGAAAAGTTATGCATTCTTGGCCTCACATCTTTTGGGGCTTCTGAAAAGCATGGAGAGCCTGTCAGCCTTTATCAACAGATTAAGGGCTCTAAGCAGTTCACAGGATTATGCCCTGTCAAATTCAAGAGCCATTAGCTATAATTTCTGTTTGCCTTCAATTCTTTAACATTCACACACACACAAACCCCATTTTCAGGAGAGGAAACTGCAGGGATCCCCTTACACTGGGAAACTGTAAGAGAGTCAACCTGCAGGAGGCAAAGAGCAGGCAATGAGAGACAATGAGCTCATGAGCTCCTCTTCTTCAAATAACACCTGAAAAGTCTTTGGGGATAAAGACGGGGAAACAGAAATAGGATGTTTCTATTGATCTTTGGAAGCCTTCCAACCTTAGCTTTTCAGCTGATTCAGATGCATCACAGGCTACTAGCTCCAGGGTTTAGCAGGGACAGAGATGCAGTAGCAAGCTGAGAGGCTCTTTGGCCCATTCTGTGCTCACCTGTCTGGCACAAGGAGAAACAGAGCACAGCCACTGCCCCACTGAGTCAGCGCAGGCTCCTTCTCCAGGGATCCTGGCAAGCATCAGTGCAGCCAGTGAAGCTGAGGTCAGTGTGTCAGAAGTTAGACTGCAGCTGAGCCTCCAATATCCCATAGGAAACACAAGCAAATTTTCTAGCATTCTACAGAGAAATACACATAACTGTGTGCACCACAAAAGCCTCAGAGGATTACTTATCACGAATCAACAAGTTCATCCCAGAGCCACAGTCAGAACAGCTTTGGGCTCAATTGCAGCTCATTTTTGGCAACACACAAGCACTCATACCTGTTTGAAAGACACCCTCAAACACAGTGTCAGGGTCACATCAAAGGTTTTGGTTGAAGGAGGAGGATAGCAAAACTTTGATGAAGACTTTCCCAAGAGTGGAATGTAGTGTAGGACGTATTTTTGCTCCTTAGTATTTTACACACAAGAGCAGCTCGAGTCCCTTGGGAATGGACAGTTTAAGCCATGGATTGTCACTGTATTATCAAGCCAGGCATACAGTTGCAGCAGCAAAAATGACACTGAAAAAAAATCTGAAACTACAAACTCAAAATTCAGTTGACAACCAGACCTGGTGGAATACCATATGATACATTTAATTATATTATGCAGCAAGTTTGACAGATTTAATAATGCCACTGTAATATATTATTTTATTGCTGAAAGAATCGTCTGTTGACATGTTGTGCAAGTATTTTTGAACTACATAATAATATTAGACAAGACTAAAACAATTATTATAAATCTAATTATTCTAAAACCTGGAACATTAAAGGTCACCATGCCTGGCTCTTGGCAACTACATTTATTTACTTTGTTTCTGACAACTGACTTTCAGAAACACACTAAAGGTACTTTTGCTTTCAGAAGTGTCCTGTTATGAGAAGTGAAATGCTCATTCTCCATTAAGAGCAACATCCCAAAGACCATTAACAGCCCTTCATTGTCAAACACTAAAACCTCTTCTCCTAAAGGATGTTATGGTGCTACTTATTCACTTATACAGCAATTTTATCAATTTTTTGTGGTATTCTACTACTCACATTAGTGTTTTCTAAGATGCTTCCAAAGCAGAAGTTCCTTGGAGCATTTTTGTTAGCTCTTCAGGAAGCCAAAAAATTTGAGCTCTTGGTGTAGAAAATGAGATCCTATGCCCTATTTGATATGTGTTTATGTTCTATTGGAATAAAGAGATGTGCTACAAAATAGTGAAATTCTGTTCATTAGCTTGTATTTATTATCAGACTGCAGCTGCAGCCTTTGGGCTGCCTGACATACTTAAAGTGTTTTCTAATATAATAAATACTTTGGAGAAAAACAGTATTAGCATTATGAAGCCAAATTCTAAGACAGCTACAAAAAAAGCTACTCTTATTTACTCAGTTAACTTGCTCACAGTTGAGCTGACATTAAAAGCAGGATTTGGGCTGCATACTTAAATATATGTTAATACACAGAAAGAGAGCGTAGTGCCAAGCTGTCTGAAATTGCATAGACTCCCACAAGTGAACCCACACCACACAACACAATCTGTCATGTCAGGAAGACTTAACAGCACTGGTCCAATCCAATCCAGTTGGGATTAGCCTAACCCAGCAACCTCAGCAATGCCTATAGTTATAGAGCCCTTTGCTGCTGGAATGCAGCACGGCCCGACCTGGAACTTGAACCACTCCGCCAGTGCTGTCCTTCTCCATTTCTACATTCATGCAAAAGGACTCGGCTCAGGCTCATTTTCAGCAATTAATTTAGAATTGTCCTCAACTCTCAGAGGTGTGAGCTGCTTATTTGTTGTGCAGAGTAGTCCTAGCAAATGGTGACAGTTCAAAACACAACTTCACGAGAAATACTGTCTAGTGCTAAACCAGTGTCACCACTGATTGCTACAGAAGAGTGGGTGAACCTAGTGGTTATTACAGGTATGTTAAAATTGTCACATCTGCAAATTCAATCCACCAAAAGGTAGAAAATGCCTGAAATTAGTTTTTTCAGGAAACGAGTTTACATGAAAGAAACAACAGGAATGATCACACGGTTCCAAAGGACAGGGGATGGAAACACATGAGCACCACACTGAGCCAAGTGCAGGGAGAGCACAGCCACAGCAATAGTTCATTGGCTGTCTTCTTTATTCACCAGACACTGGAGGGAAGACATCAAGTGCTTTGACAATGGATCCCAACATTTTTGTGACAAGAAATTTAACTTTCACAAACAGTGGGTGGCACCTTGCAAGACATGACCTTTGTATGATGACTCACAGAATCTTGTCATAGCTCCTGGTTTCTTCTTGACTCAGGTACCACTCATTTATCCAAAATCTTGTCTCACTCTATAGCTTACACAGCTTATAAACTTCTACCCCAGCTCTCTAACTCTTGCTTGTTCTCGCTTACCCCTCACTCACAGTCTTCCTGACCATGTCCTTTTCTTCTAGTTTACCCCCAACGCTAACTGGTTCCCGTTTGCAGTCTCAACCCCCAACCCATCAGAAGAAAACTTGCCTCATGATCCAGCCTCAGCTTTCTCATGCCTTGCACAACCCTTAAAGCCTGGTTGTCTCGCCTTTGTCCTGCAAGTTCTCCTCATTTCCTATCATCTCTGCACCAGAATATATACTTATTTTCTATCTGATTGGTCCCACATCTGCACAGCCAGCAGAGGTGATCATAAGGAGAACACACAGAGCACCTCGATGCCCTGGGGTGCTGCTTAGGGCAGCACTCAACCTTAGGTGAAGTCATCTACTACTACTAAGCAATTCTGAACTAAAATGTTTTGATATTTGGCTTTGATCAAATCCATCCTAGGTCAATGTCTTGAAGGAAACAAAAGCAATCTCTGATCCCAGAACCACCTCTGATTTGAAGTTCTCCTGGAAATACAAAAGCATATCAGTAGAAGAGAAAGTAGGAAAATTCATTTTACTGGAGTGAGTAAATATTAGGAAGGTATTTCAGCTGAAATATAAAACAGACAAGGGACACTCTTCACCCTTCACTCACACATTATTAACTTGTAAAGAATAGATTATGACAGAATTCAAAGATTTTCTCTCAGAGTCAGTTTTCAGAACAACTTCCTAAGTTGTTCCAAGATTCCCCAAGCTCCCCACATCCCGGAATAAAGAATTACAGGATGTACTTTCTCAAATGGTTTTGCCTAGAAATCAGACTTGATGCCCTTCTATTTTTCAACAATATTCAATGTATAGCAAACATGCAGCATGAAAATTTTTACCCTAACAAATAACTTAATAATCTACTTGTAAGGGAGAGCTACGATGAAGAATGTTAAACAATCTCAAAAACAAATCTTGCCATCAGGTCTGACAAAAAGATACAGAAGAGAAAACTGCAAATGCAAGAAGGAATAGAAACAGATACTACACAAAATCATCAGTGCTTTCTGAGCAAGTCACAAACTTCCAGTACCAGCCCCTAGTCCAGCCCAACAGTGCCAGGGGTGTGATGCTGCTGTGCTAAAGCGTATCCTGGATGCACAGAATGGAAAGATGCAGACACACTGATCAAGAGGGGAACAAACCTGAGGGGTTTTTTTGGCCTTAGGCCCAATAAATAATACTTCAGTGGGGAATTCAGCATTAATCAATGGGTCATAGCTACCTCACTGCTTGGAAAGGGTCAGGTTCAAAAGAAAACCACTGGTTTTGTCCATTGCCTCTTTATGTCTGACAAATGGCTGAGTGTTTCCTGGAGATAGAGAGGTTGTGCCCAAATGTTAGAGATTGAAAGAGCAGAGACACCTTGTAAGAATTAGTAGAAAACCCCTGAGGCATGACCACAAAAAAAAAAAAAAAAAAAAAACCACACCAAGAAGAAATCAGATAGACTTATATTAACATTGAACTCATTTGAAACAATTAATTAGTATTTCAGAGAGAAAATACTCATTAAAGATTTAGCTGAGGTGTAAGAAATCATAATAGTCATGTTATAAGACCTAACCCCTCACTAGCAAAGAGCAGGTTTAATATTCCTGGTGTTTTTCAGACAAAATAAATGGGAACCAGATGTTATTTTCTTCCTTCCAGGAGGGAAAATAACTAAAAAATTGAGTTCACTGTTGTGTTTGAAAAATTATTTTCTAATCAGAGACTTTTTGTTTTGCTTGTTCGTATGAAAGCTATTCATACCTTTGTATTTGAAACATCTACTATCTACTGCGCAAGAATTAGTCCAAAACTTACTTTATTGCCCTGCCTCCCACCCACACATCATAATTTGTACGGAAAAAATTTCTCAAATGCTGAGTTTCATTTTTAAAGTGTCTTGTTCCTTTTAGATTTTTCTGCCCATAAGCAGAAATTTGGACCGAGAAACTGATGCATATATGTGTGGTACTATTTATTATTACATTTCTTATCATTTAACCTAGTAAGGACCAGACAGTCAAATGTCCATATACTGCATAAAACTCTTCTGCACGTGTGGCTAACACTAAAATCCTCATTTTCAGTCGTCAGATGTAGGCAAGTGGTTGGTACAACAAAGTCAGGAAACGCTATTGGTGTAACAGTTAATTGAAGAGATCTAGATATTTCATATAGAAATATTCTGTATTCTGAAAGGAGGGAAGACGTGCAAAAGCAGCAATAGTTCAGTCAACAGTATACAAGAGAGGAGCTAGACTGCAAGTATGGCTTCATCCTTCCCCTACAACATCTCTGGCCACAAACACCCCTGTGCTCTCTGAGGGGCTTCTTGTTCTGCAAAAGTCTCAGGCCCTCGAGACTTCCATGTCCTTGTCTGCCCTGGGTGTCTCTGGCTCAGCCCAGGGGTTTCTGCAGGGAGCAGCCCCCGCTGCCTCCTCAGCCCTCAGCCTGTCCTCTCCCCTCAGATCCGTGTGCTGTTCCCATTGCCACATATGGGTGCAGAATAAAGCAAGCTTGCTGACACTTGTGTATGTCACTGTGATGATAGTGTGGCAGGAAACTTATCACATTCGGAATGTACTTGTGAAAATCCCAATCTCTGCGTGCTGGCATTTATGTGTATAACATTTCAAGGAAGCCAATTTAATTACCAAGGGGAGGTCACAGTGCTCTGGGTACAGAGGCCCTTTGTCCATGCAGAACTACACCACTTTTTGACCTTCTTTGCTTCAGATGTTACAGAACTGCAAGAGTCTGCTATCTCATCCCTGTCACCACCATCTGGAGCCCTTTTCTTCTTTTCATGTTACTCAGGAGACCCTCCGGTATTTTTAGGAATATCAATTTACTCTTTTTCAGAAAAATATCTATGGAAGTATGCCAAAGAAACACTCCACAAACCCAGCAGATGCATTATGTGAAGACACCTTGCAGTCATTAAATGAGGTGACTACTCTAAAGCCCATCACTTCCCACTGCTTTTCACATCATCGTGATTTTTTGACCTCTTAGTCTATACCCTTTAACAAGGATTTAAATACACTAAAAACAGCACAACACCCTCTGCCTGCAGTTTGCCTTAAATAAATCTTTTCCGACTTCCCACTGTAGTTTTCATTTTATTCTTTTACTCTCATTTATAATGACTCCTTGGCATCCTGTTTCCTAACAACATGCTATTAGCACTTCTGGGTTGTAATCCCCTCTTTAGCTGCCTAACCCAACGTTAGCATTAGCATCAGCGTTATCGTGTTATCGTGTAACAGAGCTGCATGAAAAATTACAACAGTTGTGCAGCAGTTACAGTGTAATTACTTAGTGCCACTCAACGTGAAGTGCTGCAGTAATAGGTTGCATAACCAATTAAATTTCTGAATTCTGCTCACATAAGAAGCCTCTGAAACAATGTCACCATAGAGGTTTCTCAATCCTGTCTGCAACTGGTTTGCGCCCATGGTGTTCGAAAGGGAGCCAAAACCTGAGGTTTGCTGGATTTTCCTACTACTCCCAATAGCAAGGAAAACACACTGCTGTGGTCTTGTGAGCTGCTACAGTTATTGGAACCGATGTTAATATGGGAGAAGAGTGCCTGGGGGGAAAAACAGTGTTAGATGAGTAAATTTACACTCCTCAGGGGTGTTCTTCAGCCTTAGACAGAGAAATCATAAGGAAAAAAGTAAATTACTTTTTCCAGCAGACTTTTATAATCATGTTACTGTTTATAAATATAAATTGTATGCAAATGAGAATTGAGTAGGCACACTGATGCCTATTCATTTGACCTGTGCAGTGTCTAGGCGCATCTGGAGAACCACTGCAACAGGCTGCTTTCATAAACAGGACAGGGCTCTTTTATGAATAATGTTTTCCATTTTCCTGACATATAGTTGTTAATAAATACTGTGGAGTAACTAAAATGTAGCATTAATTATAACACAAATGCAATAAACTTTTGTAACCAATTTTAGTTGGCTAAGATTTAGCTGTTTTCTTTACAGCTTAAAGCTGGCTACCAACTTTGTAATATGCCTATAAGATTCATATGCATCACTCATAAAACTTGAAAAACAATATTCCGAAAAACTTGAAAGATGCAGGTTACAGTTCTCTTTGGAAAGGCAAGAACTTCTGTATATAAATTTGTCAATGTGCATGCCTCTATATTTTGCTACTAGAAGATATACATACATACAAAGAAAACAAGCTATATATAAGTTTTAGAAGACAGATACAACTCAAATTAGCAGCAAGATTGTCAGGCCTCAGTTCCTTCTGAATTCTTAACCTCGGATTCCCAGTCAGTAGCAGGAATGGAGAAAATAGCGGAGATTTTACTATCCATACCAAGTAGATGCTTGCGATCTTTCCTTTTAGATTAGCACTTGCCTGATGCAAATTTCTGCAGCATTTCCTGGGCAACTGTCAAAGGCTATGAATTACATTAATCAACTAAAAATGTGGTGGGTTGTTTTTATGAAGTTGATTTTTCCCTTTTGCTTAGATTGGATCAGCTTCCCATTGGTTACTTGGTGTAATTCATTTTTTGGTCTATAAAATTTTATAGAAGACTACGATAATAAATCAATCTTTATCTATAATTGATGCAATTCTGTGTTCAAGACAATAACATTAGCTCATAATTTTAGAAAAAGGAGAACCATAGTCGCTGTAATGCTTTCCTATGGAAAACTTTACAAATTCTTCCACACAGTCTCACAGATTGAAGCATGGCTGCTGTTACAGCTCTGCGATAAGAGGTTTGAGGCTGTTCCCTTATTTAACTTCTGTTCTCTCCACTTTGGGAACAGCTGAGAGAGATGCTATTTTTCATTAAAATAAGGGAAAGAAGTATGAAACCCAGTATCCACCTAATAAGAATTAAAATATGCACCTGTGAAGAGCTGCTGAAGCCAGGGCACTTTGCAAAAGAGGCATCAGTATGAGACAGACACCACAGCAGTGCAAACAACCAGGGCAATGTCCAAGAAACAGCAAATCTGTATTTCACTTATTCCTTGAAGAACCTCTAGCACATTTTTGCCCATTGAAAAATTCACAGAACTACTAATACTTGTCATGGGATGACTATTTCAAATCTCCATCCTTCCTGGGTTTTCACTCCTGTTGCATGAAACATTTTCCACCAATACTCTTCCACATCAGTTTGGGTCTGTCCTAAAAATCAATCTCTGTTAGTGCCAGCAATGTCTGACTTGAACACTGCCATGAAGAGACCAATTGTAAGAGTAACTTAAAGTCAAAAATGATTATTTTTTTGATCCACTCGACTTCTACATCTGTGCTCTATAAGACTTGATAATTTTTTTCCAGCTTTTGCAATTACATGAGGAGTGAATGATCTTATGATGTCGTATTAGACGGTATCTTAAAAGTTTTTAAATTAGTACAGATAATGTTTCTATTTTGCTGTATGACAGGCGTAGTGTTCCCAAGGGGCTCCAAAGAACAATATGAAAATTTTATGAAGTTATGGAAAAGTCACTACTATTTGAGCTCAGCGAATTGTTTCCTGCAAGCTACCCTGAGTTAACAACTCAAGGGCATCTCCAGCACGCAATGTCTTTGGGCAGCCCTAGGTCAGAGGGAGATAAAAACAGTTCTCTGATTTGTTCCTACCCACAAATGTGACCAACAACCAACATCAGTAGCAGAGAGACTCATTCACACTGAAACCTGGGTTACAACATTTATTTAAAATATTTTCCCCTTTTTGTCTGATGCCTACAAAATGGGGAACACTTCAATGTTTCAGTTTGCCTTGATTTGCCATTTCTTTCCCTTTAGAGCTATTCATGCCTGTGCAGAGTGGGAGTATAAAGCCTTAACAAATTAGAACTTACATTCCTCAGGAACATTTTACAGGTATAAGGTGGCAAAAACCAAGAAAACAAAAAAACCACAAAGAAAATCAGCCCCTTTTTTTTTTTTTATAAACACTAAGAATCTTCAGAATTATACCAAAATTCAGCATTCGTCACTGGCACACATAAAGGTATCACTGTGTCACTGGGGCAGATTTCTGTGACTAATACTGTGACGTTAGTTTTTTGCTTCCTCTCTTCTTTGGTGCAAATATAAATTTAAAAACAACACCAAGAAAAGCAGCTTTCTCTCACATTGAAGTGTTCAACCAGAAGTTCCCCAAAGGCTTCTGTGATGGCTCATTTATAATATAATTCAACAAGAGTAGTTAAGTGATGCTTTTGTACAGTTTAAGTGCCTTTGCTAATTTTCCTGGCCCTGAGGGGGATTTTGTATCATATATTTCATTTGAAGCAATATAAATTTCAGAGAGCAATCAGAAACATTCCCTAAGGAGTGCAGGGGGACATCTGGACAAAGAACTTCCTTTTATAAATATACACCATGCATTTTTTTGTAGCCACTCTTACAATAATGTCTGTGCTCTCTTTCCTCCACTTCTTATTGGGGATTCCGCTACAGACTTAAATACTAACACACACTCGTTATGGATATACATACTTGCACTGTTAACATGTTCTCATATTTATGATCAAATACACATGTGAAAATGAAATTAATCTTTTACTAAGCAGAGTCTGACATAGCAACCAGTCTTCCTAACTCGGCGAACGCCACGGCTGAAAGCCACACACAGATAACAGTGCCTCAGAGATAAGAAGATGAGAAGCTGAGGAGTGGTTTGCAGATTTCCCAGAAGATCCATCATCTCACTGCAGGATGGTGGTGGGTTGGATACATGGTTCAGTCCCAGAACAACCCAGCAATACTGATGATCTCAACAACTCTCACTGGTTCACCTCTTCCCAAAGCCAAGAATTCAGATTACCTAGAGCTCCCTGGTGTTCACCCAGACTGCCTGTGAACAACACCACCAAATAGCTGTTGAGCTGGACTCCAGCAAGCATTGTATAAAAAGACATTCAACTGGGCCTTGTTGAATTGGTGCAGTTACTCATTAAAATTTATGGCCATCTTCTGTAGTAGACAAGACAATCATTCAAACAGCTGTAAAATTTACAATTGCATGAGAGATTAAACACAAGGAAAAGAGCAGGAAGTATCATAAATCATAAACACAGGTCCTTAGTGTAACACTAACAGCCAGAATCTCCATTTCCATTGACAAGGCTTAAAACCACATCGGTTTCATGTTGCTGTATTTTCTTTAGTGTGCTGGATTACCCAGAAGGTAGACACCCTACAGTCCTAAGCCTAGAGGACTCTTCAGGGCAGTAATGAAAGAGGGATAGGGAAACACTTATTTGGTTCATTAACTTCAAGAGCTCAGTGTTTTTCATGTTATCTAAAAGTGGAATCTGGTGCCTTCCCTACACAGGGTGGCCACACCAAACACTGGGGCTCTGGGATGTGCATTTAAAATATAGAGAGTCCCGAAGTGTTGATGCTGCCATTGGAAGGGGAAGGACATCTGGCTCATTGGCCTGTCTCCTGTGAAAGGTTAGCAGATATTCCAGGTTAAAAAGTGCTGTAGATATATAGACCTAAAGAAGCTTAAATCACACAGATTAGATTACGTGCACGTTAAGAAGGCCCAACAGCATCCAACCAAGCACTGTGGCAGTCTGGCTGGTGACATGATTCAGACTGCTCCATGTGCTTAGGTCCACTGTAACTGCATGTGAGCAGATCTAAACAGAAGAAAACATGACAGGAAAAGTGTTTTCTGTCCTTCAGTTAAAGGAACCCAGTAGAGCAGCAGTATCCAAGTATTAATACACGCAGTAAATTCCACATCCTTCTCTGCTTTCCTTTTAGAACTGTGGGAAAACAGATGGACCCTCCTGCACGCCCTCTAGGTCAATAGATTTGTTGAACAAAAGAAAGCGAAAATGCCAACACCCTCTAGCAGCTTTCTGTGCTTCTCCTCAGTCTGCTGTATTTTTACTTTATCCCTTTAAAGATATATCTTAGCAAGCCTAAAATACCAAAATCTATGTGTTTAAAACACACTGAAAGAGGGGGGGAATTTTTTATCTTTTTTTAATACCTGCAATGGTACTGGCCTTTTTGATTAGCAAGAGCCAGCATTTTTCTCAAGCAGCTGCAACATTTCTCTTCATCATCTCCCTTTCCCTGCAGATGATACAGTGTCAGAGCAGCTGAGACCAGAAGCATGAAGGCTGAGATACCATGAGAACGGCTGTTCTTGCAACAGGAGTAGTGAAATGCATTCAGAAGTCACAAGAGATGTGGCAGCAACACAACATGTCCTTTTCAATTTAACAAGTTCATTGCTTTTGGATATGGCTGTTCCAACTTCTGGTAACTTACTTGAACTGAATGTTTTAGTGTTGTAAAAAGTGCACGGTATCAGCCAGACACCATTTCTGCATAAGTTGTTTTTAAAATAATTATTTTCATTAAATAATGGCAATTTGCTCACTGAAATAACTGAGGAAACCCCTGTGTACTACAGTAAGCACTGGCTGAGGCCTCCAACATCAAATTCTATCATCCTTAAAGACTTGACCCAGCACCATTAAACATTACTGGGAATTATGCCATTGGCTTCAAAGGGAGTAGGAACAGGCCCTAAATAAGCAAAACTTCTAGTTATTACTCCAACGGGAGTAATCCTGTCAGGCCACAGAATGTGCCTACATAAGCCAAAAATTCAACAGTGCTTTCTAAATGATATACATACACTTCCTATGAGTGTTCTGTATTTACATATGCACAAACCACGCTGATGCACGTATCAGGTAATTGTACAGAAAGGCACGGGGGAGTTCTAAGAGAGCTTGTGTATGAACCACAGACTGTTTACCTGATGGGTTCAGGGCCGTTCCCCAGTATAATCCCTCCAAAATATGCATGCACAGACAGACAATTGAGTCTCACAGACCAAATTGCTACAGCATGTCACAGGAGTTTTATAATTAAGCTCTGCCCATCTTCTGCCTTACTCTGATATGAAATTAATTCAAGTGGGGTAGAATTGCATGGGGGTTTTTCCTTTAGCAGTGTTATTTTGACCACTGGCTGATTTGCTGACAAGTGAGGCAGATTGTGCGTGGACCCCACTGCATTAAGCAAAAAAGGGCAGAACAAACCCCATACCCAGATATGTGAATTGCCTTTGCGGGCTGGAACTCTGTATTACTGCAATAGTTCTCATTGCCCACACAGCCACTCATGGTAGAACATTGAGATAGGACAAAAATCTGTAAGATTCATGTCTGGTGTCTATGACTTGCGGTATCTGAACCTGGGATTTTAACTCAGGGAGAAAGCAGACTTCAGTTCTTTGGAGAGTGTTCCAGTAAGCAACTAAAGCCAGGGATGCCTAAATTACAGAATCACAGAATATGCTGACTTGGAAGGGACCCACAGTGGTCATCAAGTCCAACTCCCAGCACTGCACATGACACCCCAAGAATCCCACCATGTATCTGAGAGTATTGGCTAAATGCTTCTTGAGCTCTGTCAGGCTTGGTGCTGGGAACCCTTCCCTGGGGAGCCTGTTCAGGGCCCAAACACCCTCTGGGTGAAAAACCTTTTTTTAATATTCAACCTAAACCTCCCCTGACACAGCTTGATGCCATTCCCTCAGGTCCTGTCCCTGTCACCACAGAGCAGAGATCAGTGTCTGCACATCCTCTTCCCATCACAAGGAAGTTGTAACTGCAACGAAGTCTCCCCTCAGTCTCCTCTTCCCCAGGCTGAACAGATCAAATGCCCTCAAACTGCTCCTCAAGTGGCTTTTCCTCAAGGCCCTTCACCATCCTCATTGCCCTCCTTTGGATGCTCTCTAAGAGCTTTATAACTTTCTTATTTTACAGTGACCAAAACTGATCACAATACTAATAAGCATGGTTTAAGAAATACTCCTGGTTTCATTCTCCCCCCCCTTGCCATTATTTATGCCTCACCCTCTCAACCCCAAAAGTCAACAAGGTCAGAAAGCTTTATTAAATAGTTTTTCTAAACTGCATTTAAATGCAATTTCCAATCTATTATGCTGAAACAATCTAAGCCTAACACACTTTTGAGAAGTCAGGCATTGCACTTTGCTTTTCTAAACCAAGTTACATTTCCTCCACTTTTCCAACTTCCACAAGGCTCAAAACATCTCCAGACTTTTGAACCTTTAGCTTTCTTTGTATTTCACATTTCACTATAAACATAGCCTTATCCTGCACAGCAAAGGAATCAAGGATGGATATAGGCCAGGATAAACTTTAAAAATATCTCATTGTAGAATTTTCCTTCTCATTTCAGTATTCATGACTGTATTTGAAAACCACAGATATGCAAAAGAATTACTCTTCTTGGTATGAAACAGCATATTCAGGTTCAGTTTTTAACCTAAAGGAGTTCAAACCCATCTAATGTGCTGAAAGAGTAAACAAAATTTTCAGCATTACAGAAGAAGATATATAACACATTTGAGATTATACACCTCTGGTTGGCAGAAAACAGGCTGATTCTTCAGGGACAGAAAGGAAATGCAAGAAGCTTGAACTCAGCAGCTCAGGAGTTAAACTTCAATTAAATAATGAGGTCCAACAAAGATGGTATTAGCTACTAACTCTTGAGACACCTACCACACCAAAACCCATCCTTTGCCAGAGATTCTTGTTGGATTATTGATTCCGTGAGAGTGCAATTTTTAAAGGAAATTAAATCCTGTTGAAGAAGGACAGTTCCAAAACCGGTAGACAAGGATTATTGTAAAGGGAATTGAACATTGGAAAGGGAACATGCATCCACCTTGAAGAGAAAGGATAGCACATGACTGCCTTGAAGACAAAGAAAGAGGTAGGGGAAAAGAAAATATGTTGTTTGATGTCATCTGAGACATAATGAAAGAAGTGTGTTCTCAGCTGTAAGTTTTCAAAAAAAAAATATGATGAACACGTGTATATATTACTCAAAGGAAAGTGCCTTCTCTCCCTCAACAAAACCCTGAGGTCTCCACCCACAGTGGTTTTACTCACCAAGACCATGCTGGCTGACAGGAGGATTGTACCAGCTCAAACCCCTTCCCAGCCCTGGGCATGGCCCTCGATAGATTTGCTCTGCTGGTAAGATGAAAGGCGAGGATTTCTCCCACTAACTCTCCAGATGAACTTGCTGGAGGCCTCCTGTGGCAGGAAGTCAATTTATAGACTTCTGACACACAGCAGCTGCTGTCGAAAGCTCCCCACAGCTTTCGAAGCCACACTGACCAGTCTGCTGCCACAGCCTCCCTGCTTTAACAGGATCTTTGAAAACACAAGTTTATCCCAAGGGTTCAGAGATTTTCAGGGTTTTCTCTTTTCTACATCAGATTGCTCACATGGAAACTGTCAACACAAACACATCCTCTGCTCTATTAAATATTTAATTCTCGTGCTAAAGGAACAAAGCACAAGTAGTTGAAAGTTTCTGTAATGCTTGCATAGCTATCACAAAACTAATGAGTTTTATACTGCTGTTCAAAGCCACTAGTTTCTGAGCAGGTTGATAGCATGCTAGGAAGTTTGATTTGGCCCATTCAGTAATTGTACAACCAGCCCACCATGTCTCCTACTTTGAATTAGACCCATATACAGGTAAAGTACCCCGATGTTTGTCATTGGTGTATTTTACTAATAGCCTGCAGTTTGCATTTCTCCTGAGCCCCCACCATCTGGCATTTTCAGTGTACACATTTCAGTCCAGTACCACTTGCACTACATTTTCAATGGTATCATGCCTACCACATTATTTCTCTTGGAACACAAGGATGCAACAAACCAAGGAATTCCAAGAGATATTAATGGCCTTTTTCAGTTCAGCAAAAGTCAGGAAGATTTTACCAGTTGGCATTTTTTTATTCTCCCATCTCAAGGAACAGCTGCTTTTCCCACCCTCTGCTGGCATCCTGCCAGGAAAACAAAGCCATGTAGTTAAGACAGATTGTCAGTAACAGACTTTAACCTGATAAGGTAATCACCAAATCGAGTCCTAAGAACAATGATAAGTAATAGGGATTGCTTTACCAGGTAAGTGAAGAGGAAATTCCACTGAAATAATATAAATCAAGTTTCTGAAACACTGAGAAAGACCCATCCTGTAAGGCAGAAATTTTCCATGCAGGCATTCCCCACTAGAGCTGCTAGTCTCTGTGGCATGATCAATGTGCCAATTAGATGAGAATCTGTTTTCTTTTCTCTCCTTGTGAAGCTGCCTTTTCAAAAGCCAGAAATTTGCTTCAAGTAAAATACTTATTCTGGACAGGGTCTTTGGAGAGCACCTTTTTCACTAAAATGCTCCTGAAGGAGCAAGGAGAACACCTTAGCACAACAGAACAAAAAAAATTCCTGCAGACTGACATAAAAGTCTTCTGAAAGCATCTAAGGGTCAGGTGTGGGGGTGGCATGCACTGTTACACTTGATCAGGTAAATGGCCAGCCTATCTTTACAGCACCCAAAGCTTTCAGAGAAATACCTGCTCATTTTGCCAGAGCAATTCACTAAACAAATGCGTGGTGAGAGTAAACTTATAGTTGGATACTGCGTGCTAGAAACTCCTGATGCTGTAGAGATTCAACTTTTTATCATCCCAGAAAGACAGTAAGGTCCTTGCAAATTCTTCTATAATCATCTTCACAAATGTCTCTACATTATCCACCAAAATTCCATTCTTCTATTTCCCATTGGTTTAAATCAGTTATGTCCCTTTCTCCATCACTGCTTTTGTTCCTGTCATACTTCACTATATTTAAAAACCAACTCCTACAAAGAATCCAGCTACTTCTTTCCCTGGCTTTAATAATAATATTCTGCCACTATAAGAAAGCATCTTTTCACCTGCATCCACTTCAGCTTCTTCACCAATGAAAATAGCTATAGTCAGTCTCTGATACTTTTGGATGAGACTTGTTTGCAGTGCTATTACTGTAATTTATTACATTCCATCCTCCCTAAATACCATTTTCTTTTTCTGCAAACCAAAGATCTCTTTTTCCTGGCATCTAGCAACCCTGCAGTATCTTTGCTGACATCCTGCCAAGATCTTTGCAGGTTCTCAGCAAATCTGTTAGTCTCTGCTGGGGCCAGCTGCTGTCTACAACCCTCACATATTCTGAGTTTCGTTCGATTAGAAACCCCCCTGAATATATTACATGCTTCTGACCTCAAGGGTAATCAGATGGAGACACTTCTACCGACCACTGCAGAATCCTTAGCTCACTAGCCCTGAAATTCAATTTGTATAATATCACAATGGGTGAGAAGAGATCAGGTCAGAAGAAGAAAAGAGTTTTCATCCAAGTCTTCCTCCTAAAGATTCAATCTTGGCATCATGTCCAGAGACATTTATCCCACCCTCCCAAAGAAACAGATGAAATCTCAGAAGCTGATGAGATTTGAACTGTTACCAACTTTTAAAAAAAGCTTCAGAGCTGTCAGCATCCCAGTTCCGATCCTTCACAGACTGCAACATATTCACATGATTCAGCATTATTTCATTACATGTCAAATTTTTTATATTTAAAGAGGTTTTTTTTGTAAAACTGGAAAGGTTGGATTGGTTTTCCTTTAGTGGCCAGCTAGGCTGCTCTAACTTTTGTGAGATAAGACATCTAACATAGGACGAGCATGCACTAAACCCCCAGCTGTTGGGTAAGAGAACACCATCAGGCTGCCTGTAGCCATGAGGTGTGCTGCAGGAACACCTACTGAAAGGGGCAAAAACCACCCCTCAAGCCCCACAGTGTGCACAGGTACACAATGTGCAGGTGCTATGAAAAGCAGTGGCTCTAGGACTAGCTGAAAACTGAGCTGGACTTCAAGGATCAGTATGGTGGATTGACATGCCAAACCTGGCAGTACAGGTTCTATATAGGAACTAGCCCAAAAGACCTCACTCTCTGCAGTAACCATAAATGTAAAAGAATGGGAACTTTTACCACTTAAATCTTGAAAGATTGATCCCAAATAACTGAGGAGTACTGAGGGGAAAAGACACAGCTTCCAATCATATGCAGACCAAAAAGAAACAAACACCTAGGAAACAAACCCCAACCCCTAGAAAACAGATGCACACCTGCTTCTCTAGCCACTGTCAGGAATGCCTAGATACCAAAAACATGCCACAGTCCCATGGGCTCAGGTTCAAAGGAACTGCAGGTTTGTAGCTGTTTCTGGGATCCAGTTTTAAGATGTCACACTTGCGACCTTTAAAGTGGTAATTGGCTTCAAGGGAGCATTTGCTTATGCTTTTCAACTCATTCCAGTATAAACCACGCACTGCAATTTTTCCCTTCCTTGGATTTCAGGGTCAGACCTTTGTGTACCATACTTCCATGCTTTCTAGAAACTGGGAGTTGGCAGATCTACCTTACCTTCTGGCTATTGCTGTTTTGTGAGCATTAAAAAATGAAAGAGGCCATGAACACAGCAACTGAAGGAAAAAGCAAAGCAACTGAGCTACTACTTGGAGCCTTGTGAACATGTTTGTTGCAAGAGATGGTCTTTGGCTGTTCTGGTTTAATGCCTCAGTGTGAGCTGGTGCCACACGATAGCGATGTTGATATCACTGCTGACTGTCCTTATGGACTAGCAGTTATTGCACCCTTCTGCCCAGCTTGTCAGCACTTAGAGGAGTATGGGCAGGACCTTCCAGGCACACTAAGAGTTTTTCACTAGTTTTGTACAAATGGAAAATTAGCAGGTGAGAATCTCAGAGAAGAGCGTCACAAAAATTGCATTCATGTACCCATCTCTAGTTCTTTCAGAAGCTTGTTCCCTTATAGATCTGTAAATATCTTAAACCAAGATGCAGTGTAGTTACTGATGCAAAATGCATCCTTAGCAAGCCTACCAGTAACAATGCATGGCATAACAAACTGCCCATCAATATGTGATCAGCATCAGCTCTTGAGCTCTGCCCTGTAAGTGCACCCTGGGGGTGTGATGACATCATTTGTGCTAAATACCAACTGAACTCCAGACCTCTGTTCTCAGCTGACCGAACAACCCCACAACAGATTGTGGGGGTACCAGAGGACAGGCACATGCTCATTCAACTCAAAAACCTTTACTAACATGACTTCCCCTTCAATCCACATTAGTTCCAGCTAGACAGCATTTGTGTCGTGGGAGAAAAACAAGTAGATTAAGGGGAAAGAACTGTACCTTTCTTTAGCACTGCCATACTGATATCATGAGGGTCAATGCAAAAGCATTCCTAACCTGATAAGTCAGGTGCAAGACTCAGTATTACTCCTGCAGAGAAATGCATGTTGTCACTAGAAAATGTTTCAGTTACAATAGTGCATCTTACCTTCAAGCATTCCACACACAATTGTATTTTCTGAGTGTCTAGGAAAAACTGCTTCTTCATGGTGATGATCTATTCCTAAACTAAAAAGCCCTAAGATATCTCCAGGACAAAACAAGTATGCCCAGAGAGTAATGCAAGATCTTAAAGGAATGCTGTTGAGCAAGTCTAATAACTGTCTAGAATAAATTTCACTACATCAACAGTTGTTCATGAGAGCAGAATCAGAGAATCACAGAATATTCTGAGTTGGAAGGGACCCACAAGGATCATCAGGCCAGCTTCTAAGTGAATGGCCCATAGAGGGACTGAACCTATGACCTGGGTATTATTAGCACCATGCTTACCTCCCAGACAGATAAATATGAAGCTTGGTGACTTCATTTGAGTCTGACCACACCAGTGGTCACTCACATCCTATTTCATAGGATGCATATGTACATTTCCACTCAAAATTTGTTTCTATTACCTTTGACAGTATCTTTAAAAAGCAAAAAATTGTATAAATTGCTGTACAGTTTGCAGATAGTTCCAATTTTTGGAGTTCAGGACATGTTCATTTACACAAGTGTTTAACACTTCTGGATGGCTTCTTCTGCAGCTCCTAATCCTATAGACATCCTCACCACGCTGCAAGGTGCACATTCTGCAGCAGGAAGGACATGACTCTTTACAAGGATTATCGATTCATTTGTTGGATTGATGCTTTGAACACTGGCTACTATTTTCCGAATTTTCTTTTATAATGATAACACTACCCTCCTGGCCAGATACAAAGGACAGGTGATTAGAGATCTTTAAACAAAAATTTTATACAAAATACATTAAGGAAGTGAATGAATGCCTGACACTGGGGAGGGGGATAGTGGTATTCCATACAAGGGAATACCTGCTCAGACAAACAATGCATTACATGTCGGAGATTAACAGCAACATTGCTAAGGAAAATCCTTTTTAAGGGATAAGTCCAGGGAAATTTTTAGGTTTTAGTCCAGAGCAAGTATCTTTGATATTAATCGGGATTTTTACATATGCTAGATCCTTCACCTGGGAGAATTTCAAACGTGGCAATATTTTCCTCCTCACCTCTTTTATATATTCCTCTAAAACATTTAAGCACCTGCATTTTGTAAATTTACTCACCGGCAAAGTTCTGGCTTCATTTTTATTCCTATGAGGTGTGACAGTTTCTTCTGGGCCTGAGTTTTTCCACTTGCTTTAGCAATATTCATAAGCTAAGTTTACACATATGCTTAGATATACCTTGGATTGGGATTTAAGAGAAACAGCTCTGTGAGTTTGCTTGCATATCCAGCACATCTAACTTCTTTCCCTGTGCTGTGATCCACTCAGAATGAAAATGCTCAAGTTTCAAATGAATTGTTCCAAAGATTTGAGATTTGTAAGCATATTAGGTGGATGTCAGTCACACTAATTTAAGTCACCCTGCTGTGCAAAAGAAATTGTTCGAAAAAGTCATGTTTCCTCTCAATCACAGTATACTATAAAGTAATCTGGCATAACCAATTCAGAAAATATCAGACCCATAACTATACAATGTGAAATGGAGTGTTGATAAGATGATTTTTAATTAGAATTTAAAGCTCATTTTGCAGTTACTCTATGAGACCCATTGCCATCTTTAGCCACCTAGTATTGAAAATTAAAGATTTGCCGTATGCGCTATTTAATAGGTCAAACACAATAAAATTACAAACATAGATAATAAAGGAGAATCCTTTATTCAGTGAGGAAAAAAAATCAAATCCAGAAAAGACTACATACAGAGCAGAACTGGATGGAAAGCTTTCATTAAAACAGGTGCCTGCCCTGTTCTCCTGCTTGACTCGCCCCCAGCTCCCTCAGCAAATCAGAAAAACACTAGAGAACACTAGAGAAAAACAAAACAGTAAAAAGTCATCTGAGGAAAATGATCTCATTTGAAATTATACAAACTAGTTTATTTTCCAGTCAAAACTATTTGAAAGGAAATAGAAGATACTACTATTTGTTCTATAAAAATGAAAGTCAAATTGCTCTTAATCAGGTTTCTTGAACTTCAAATCCATTCTTCTCTACATGTAGAGTAAGTATGGACAAATAAGACTTTTCATTGAGGAGCATTTGAGATGCTGGATTTTATTACAACTTAGTAGGTACCCATATGTCACTTCTTTGATGAATCTTAATATTAAACTATGTTTTAAATGTGTATTTCCATGAATAAATAATCTTAAAAAATGTAAAAAGGGTTGAATGAATTCTTTGAGATGCATTCCAATTACTAATATAATCTGCTTGCCCATTTCAGACTCACGCTCAATTTCCTTTTTGATCAGAAGGTTTTCTAACCCTGTCACTGACAAACTTCAATAATTTGTCTGGTCACAAGGTGCAATCACAGTGAAATAGTGCTTCCTAAAATCCATAAACATTCCAGGTACACGAACAGAAATTGAAAATTTTGCTTATTTGAAGATTTTTGTGTTGCATTTTCATATAATAATTATAGCAGAACCCAACGTGAAAAACAGGAACTCAAAAAGTGATTGCTGAAGACTTGGTGAATTGCTGAAGTGATTGTTGTGACTTGGAATGAAGCAACCATAGGAAATCTCATCTGGGGAAATGTGATAGTTTACTTCTGTAGACACAGTTTGAGAAACTCATATGACGAAAATTAGAATATCCACGACATGAAAGGAAACCACCACCCTCTTTGTTGCCCTTCCCATCCAACTGTACAGTAACATGAATTCACAGGAAAACCACTCTTTTCATTCTTCCCTATTTGGTTCTAAATTATATAAATAGGGTTTTTGCCATCCATTGCCCCATTCCTCAGCTTGTTCCATACAACCTCTTCTTGCATCTTGGTATAAAAAGTGGAAATAAGAAAGAGAAAGAAACCAGACAAGAGAAAAAACCCTCTTCTCTGGTGAATGGCCAACGCCTCTTCGCTAGAAAAAGGTTTAAAAGGGAATAAAGTTGTGTACCTAAAAAACTCCAGTTAGTGGGACAGGAATCTTGCAGCTAAAAAAGTAGTTTTGTATCAGTGTTTCAAAACATTCAAAAGTATTTTTCCTACAAAAAAACCCTAACAAAAATAAAACCACACACAAACAACCCCCCAAAAAACAACAACAAAACAGAATTTAAAAAACAAACAAATAAAAAAACCCCACCACCAAAATCCATCAGCTAAACACTAAACACCAACTTTTGCCCTGGCTCTCATAGCTGGGTTTGGCACTTCACACTCTTCTTGGGAAGTGCCAACTGTAGGGATGCTACATTTGCATCTGCACCTGCCTTTTGCAACAACTCCCAGCTGCTTCAGTGAAGAGAACAAAAGCCAATTCCCAAATTCAGCCACTCAACAATCTTGACATCTAAGGATAAAGCACATTCACCTTTTATGAGCTGGCACAGAGCCCGTGCACAATTTAAATTTCGCTTTACTTTGTTGGGATTTTTGCAAGGACTCTTCTGGGTCTTTCCATAGATGTGATTTCCCTCTTCCCAAGTGAGCTCCTGTACATAACCCAAGCAACCAACAATTCATAGGAAGATCTCATTTGCTCTGATTATATCAGAACATCACTCACTCCTCTCTCTCTGAGACCATTCTAGCACTGCAACTTTGGATATAATTACTAAATACTGAAAACACCTACATCAGCAGACCTTTGTGGCTTTGTGCAATGACTCACATCTTGCTTCTCAATTTTCTTCCCTTTTGCAACTTTAAATGCCTGTGAGGGGATTTTTGTCAAAGTGTGTCAGTGGCAAAATCAGGGCACTAGCTTGTTAAATAAACAATCAGCCCCCAAGCCGTTCCAGAAAAAGGATGAGGTTTCTCATACTTACATCCTTTGTGAGCTAAGGTTTATTTAGGTTTCAAATCCCTCAAAGCAAGCATGCAATGTGTAAAGCAGAAGCCCATATGAGAAACATTTTACCCCTATTGCTAACTGAGAAGGAACAAGGCTTTTAAAAACAGATCATAATGCCACACTTCATTAAACAACATCAGCCTTTCTTTTCTAATAAACTTTCTCTATTTTTCTATTGCATTCATTTGTATCTATTTTTAAAAGGTAGCTTAGCTTCCATATAAACAAGATATTATTAGGTGACCAATGGCTCTTCATGCTCACACTGTAGGAAGAACATCCAACTGGAAGGAAATCTCTCCCTTTTTTATTTTTGAGTCTAAGAATGCATGGATATTATTCAAAAATAGTCCAGGCTATATAGTTAAATGCAACTGGTTTGAAAGAGACAACAAAGAATTAGCAGAAGAAATTCATTCTTGTTTGTTAAAACATCCAGGATCTCACACACGCTAAAGGTATTTTAGATACACACAAAGATATAAAGGATGTTAATTTTCCATATGAATGCAAAGATTTTCAGAAGGATGCAAAGAAACCTGACACCAGAAACCTCTCTCTTTCAGATTTGGTTGAAGAAAATGACACCTTAATGGAATGGCTGGCTGAAGTTCACAAAGCTTGAAAACAACTCTGGACCTGTTTTCAAACATTCACAGTTTTCCATTGGCATTAGAGATGGGTCTGAAGTTTCATCAAGCTGAAGAATATTCAGACCCAGGATGGAATGGTAAGAGGTTCTAGATCTGAACACAGCTGCATTCAAAAGCACTTGCATCCTGACTGTGTATAAGAGCTCCTTCCCAAATAAATCAAAGATAAGAAAGCCTACTGAACTCAGTCTAGTTGAAATGCATACATGAGTGAGTGGAATTTAAATACTCTTTGTTTTGTTATTGGAGGAAAATTAGGGTTCCATAGTGAGCCCCAGCAGAACAGCTGCATCTCTTACCATGTTCAGTAGAAATTGTGATGGTGACCCATCACAATTGGGGCCCAAGTATACTGTCTCATGGTCAGGAGAAGAGTTTAATTTTTTTTTCATTTTGCAGCAAATAAAGCAAATTTCACCTTAGGTGGATTTAGTGTGCTTATAAAGGAGCAGAGAACACAAGTGGTTCTGCAGGAAAAGAAAGCCACTTCCATAATTTGGTATCTTTTCCTTATTAAAGAATAGCAAGCTTTTCTAAAAGCTTCCTCAGTGTCTCTTGTGACCAGTGACTACCTCTATACTGCTTTATTTCGTAAAAAACAGAAACAAACTTCTTACAAAGTTCACCACAATTTGTTACTGCTCAACAGGAACATAATTTGGACTTCTTGCAGTGCTGTAACCCAATTTAATTTCCCTGTCAGACCACTTGATGGATGCATCTACAGAGTTCTCATACAGAAGATAAAACTTTTAACCACTGAAGGCAGATAGTACTTCCCCTTTCATTTGCCATCCAGGAATTCAACCATCACCTCCTCAGCAGGGCTTCACTAATTTAGCTCTCAGTTTTTTGAACAATATATTTGAGGTTTTTTCATTTAGAATTAAAACAGAAATAAAATATAAACATTTGCACAGTTGAAAATCTCTGGTCTCTGGAATTTGCAGCCTGAGCAGTATGTTATTCCTTCATTTTAACTCACAGCAATGCTGACCTTAAACACAGCCAAAAAAAGAGTATTTAGCCCGGCTGCACTGAGGCTCCAAGTGAGACGTGTGAGCCTGAAAAAGCAATAGACACATGCACTCACAAAGTTTTCCTAATATATTCCCCTTTATAAGAGTGCTACAAATACTTCAGCTCTCAATGCTGTCTTTATCAAACTTTGAAAAGTACAACCACACCTACACATGAATGGGAAATCCCCTCTGAAAATGTATTAAGGCATTTTAATAACAATAGGTTTATGATTATTCTCACCTGTGCCAAATATCTGTTTTTCTTAGCTTAAAGGCAGGTAATAACACACTGAGTAATGACATTATGCTATTATTTAAAACAGTATTTCCAATTTGTGTAGGAAATAATTCAACCTTTTCAATTTATAAAACTGAAATTTTAGAATAGAACTTTTCAAGAAAATTTACAATAGATTGAATAAGTTTGTATGACCAACTTGTTTCAAGGGAAACACAGCTAAAGGCAACAGAATCTAACAGAACTGGAGGACAGAAATATCTGGACACACACATTTTATACCCGAGGTATCATATGATGATTATTAGCCACCATTCTAATTCTGTGAATGGTGAGCAGACTTGAGAGTCAAGTATTCTATATGAAAGACAAGAAAGAGCGACAACATTCCTGCAAGAGTTGTTTTAGGGCCCAGCAACACAAAAACAGTCCAGGATATAGAAATTAAACTGACTTTGCCATCAATACACTGATTAGTAAAAACTCTAAGTGACTGCAAACAGGACTAAATGCAGAGATCACCACATGAAGAGCAAAGCAAGCTCACAGGACCTTGCCAGCTTAGCACATTGATTTTTAGAAGTCTATCTCAAACCTACATACTGCCCCAAGCTTTCCTCAGTAACATACACCAACTTCTAATATCAGTGAGTAGTTTTTCTTCTTCATGAAATTAAGCCCTTTTCCCAAGGACCCAGATATTCACTTAAAGGCTGATTTCCTTTTCTCCAGCCTCAGTAAGGGTCTGAAAGCCAGGATAAAATTGCACATCACTGTGTTCTGCTCCTCTTCCCCCAGTCCCCTTCACCACTCCAATAGCAATATTCAAACTAAATGCAGCTCAAACACTAGAGAATTTTTTTCTTTTTTTAACATCCAAGAAAATGTGAAGCAACTTTGCCTTTGTCAGATCTGCATCTAGCCTTCTAAATCTAACATAACCCAGCTTTATAGGTTATTCTACACCAATTGGAATTAATTCCTAATGAGTCTGTGCACTCCAGGTTTTTTCACTGAGGGTTAGATCAGACACCACCTTTCCACCCTTTTGGATCTGTTGTTTTAATGAGACATTTGCAAATATCTTTGTGAAAAGTATAAAGCAGGCGATGGCTAATAAAACAGGATCTTTCTCACTATTTCCTCAGCAATCAAGTAACTGCTTTCTGGGAACTTTTGCAGAAACCAAAGTTATAGATACTGCATTCAGAAGTCAAGATTCAAGTTCAAAAGTAATCACATGTGTTTATATAGAAACACACTTGTTAAAGAAATAACATCTTTACTCAGAAATCCTCAGCAAATGCACGCTTTATGCAGAGAATATCCTGAAAAATGTGCAGGAGATGCACTGATTTTCATACCAAAGTCACAACTTCCCAGAAGTGGAGCTTTTGCTGTGCAAGTAAATTATATTCAGCCTTTATGGTGACATTTCAGTGTCTCCAACTGTATATCTGAGTGTACATATAAGGTTTTTGTTCCTCTTTTTCCCGAAAAAAGAAAGAGTTCAGTGCTTTCCATACACTATTTGCTTCTCCATGGGAATATTGCCAATACACAAGCCAGCATATTGACAGCTGGATAATCTTCCAAACTTCTCTTCTTGAGCCAGAAATAGCACTGAGAAGATGGTTAGGTCACTGCATTCATTGCATTAGAGATGATGTTGCAAAATTGGAAAAGTCTTAATCAATTTAAGTGGCTCAATAAAGTTTGACCAGCAGTCAAGACTGAAAAGACTATGAAAAGACTGGAGTTGCAGAAAAGATGATAGCATTGATTAAGGTATTAAGAGTCAAGATTTCTCCCTCATAACACCCAAGGGGCAAAGTTTACTTGAAACGAAAAACAAAGACAGTATGAGATGGCAATTTCTCAGTTTTCTAGCGTTGGCTGAATTAGGTGTGGTCTGCCCATAACACCTCCATTCCCCCAAACCAGCCCTCTTTTAGTCATTTCCAAAATACCTTTGTCTTCCACACCTACTGAAGGTTCCCACTCTAGAAACCCAAACCAGCACTCAGTTCTCTAAAAAGATACTTCTCTAAGGAAATCACCCCACAGCAGAAATTGCACCTTACTGTTTTCCCTCTTCATTGCATATATCTTAAACCCAAATCTCTTCAGCTTCTCTTATTTCAGAAGATGGGATTAAGTTCCGTACAAAAAGTGTTTGTCCTGAATGAAGCAGGACTACAAGGCAGCTTTTCATTCCATGATTGTGCTAGTTCAGAAAGTAAGAACTGCAGAACTGCTTTAAGAGGTAAATTAAAAGACTTCAATATTGTAGTTCAAATGTTGACAAATATTCACTTTGAAACTATTATTAGGTACATCTACAATGCTATAAAAACAGTACTTGCTACCAAAAATACTATAAAAGTCTATAAATTATTTAAAGATTAAAGTTCGCTATCAAGTTTTCATGAGCATCTGTGAAATTCCAGTCAATCTAACAGACAAGACTAGAAGTTCTACTTCCACACTTTTATTTCAAAATCCAAGAATTATCATAAAGTTATTAGAGTTTAGATGTAGTAAATTCATATTTAGGAAAAACCTATTTCAGATTTGAAATGCCTGCAAAAGCAGGTTTCTGATTGTAAATAAGGACTACATTAAGCAGTTCAATATCCATCAATATACACATAATTTATTTTAATCCTTCTCACATGGTAAGTCCTAGTTAAAAACTTAGCAGGTTTAACACTTAACATGGTTATTCTACAATCAACACCAAACTCATATTCATGCTTTTGCAATGCCAACAGCTATTGTAAGAAAAAGCTATGTGACAAATTACTCTAACAGCAGGACTTTACAATAGATGAACACGGGAGTCATTTATAATGCATTTGTTGCTATTAAAAAACAAATAAACATTTATAGTCTGTGCTAATTAACTTTACTGCTGAATTAGTAGTATTCCTCATCTCTTAATTAGAAGAAATATTGCAAGTATGGCATTAAAGTCAAACCCTTCAGTGCAGTAAAGGCTGACATGTTTTAAAACCTCTCTCATCCTCTAAAACATATGGAGCTCTTGGAGCTACATGTAGGAGGTTCAGTACTGACACCCTCCACTGTGCATGAACACGTCATGGAGCAGTTTGAGGAGGAAATGTCAGAAATAAGTTACCATAGTTTGAGCACAAAATCTAAGCCATTAGCAGACCTGCCTCACCCATAATCAAGCAAGTCCCTCCTGGTGCAAGGCTAGGAAGTCAATATACCTAAATACCAGGGCACATTGTCCCAGCACATCTGTCCGTGGAAGTGGAAATTCAGCTTGGGTATGACTATAATCTCCATCAGCTGTCACAAAGTACACGAAGCATTTACATTGTGCATCAATAAACATTGCACTGTTTTGGGGATTTTTTACTTCGTCTTTCTGCTGCCAACCCCAGCAGTACTTTGTGGCAAATCTAAACACATCCAGTTTGTTCTCATGAGAAAAAAACAATAAAGCAACAAGTATATCATCTTACCTTTACTGAAGTCAACAGTCATGTCAGAATTGAG
Source organism: Dicrurus megarhynchus (assembly GCA_013399195.1). NCBI lineage: Eukaryota > Metazoa > Chordata > Aves > Passeriformes > Dicruridae > Dicrurus > Dicrurus megarhynchus. Next base: position 3,417,630 of record VXAD01010092.1, read on the forward strand.
TCTGTGTGAAAGCAGAAAAGCATCTGACAGCAGAATCTCTGAAAGACCCATTAGAATGATTCTTTTTCCTCATCTGAGTAAATAAAATATTCTCAAAGGTCTGGGCTGTGCTCAATGTGTAGCAAAGGACCTGTCAAAAGAAAGAGAACAACATGGTGAATGAACTCTGTTCAGCATGCCCATTAGAGGAAGGGTTCCTCAGCTTCCTGGGTTCCTCAGCTCTCATGAATGCCACCTAAGTCAGCAGGTAAGATAAAGAATAAATTCTGCTTTGCTCTTCTCTAGACATACTTATTGTCTTCATCTCCTGACATGAGAAGTCAGTTATTCACTAAAACTTTTATTTCAATTATGTAGTAGTAAGAATTAGTTACAATGCCTCACTAAATGTCTGCACATCTTGGGCAATACTCAAGGTTTGCCCTAAAAGTTAATCTAAAATACCAACCAAAACACTGTCTACTACAGCCATGAAATGTCTGATAATCTTATCTTTCAGGAATCTGATGTTTAGATCCCCGAACCATCTTATATTTGGTTTTAATTTTGTGATTTAAAGAGATCCAGTAGACCTCCTCCATAACTATATTTCTGCTGTGCTAAAAGGCACAACGAGATTCTACCACAAACACAAATACCAGTGCTTACTGTGTCATAAAAACATTCCAGGACTGGATACCAGGCATTTCCTTTAATTTAATTAAAGCAATACAATTTTTCTCATTCACAAGCAATCGGATTTTTTTCAGCCTACCTACCAATATATTTTTCAAACTCTATCAGTGCCACTAAATATTTCAAGCTTTCATTTTTTTAGATGAGGAAAATCAATTACTACCAGCTTGCCAAGCACATGATTCGGTAAGTACCATTTCATGAGCACTGAAGAAAGGCCATGAGGTTCAGAACCTTGGAGCTAACTTCTTGCTTGCTCTTTTCTGCATCTTCAGTTTCATGCTTTGGAGAAGGATGTTATATTAGAGCTCTAACATTAAAGTTTGCTCCATTTAGTTTGGATATAATGGTTCTAGGAAGAAGACCATAAGTTTGGAGGGCTTAAGTGAGACCTCAGGCCTTGAACTAGCCATAAACACAGGGATCAAGTGCTTCAGAACTGCATCTGTACACATATTGTGGAAGTCCTTGTGTTGACAGAAATAGAAAAGTTTGCTTCTGAATCAGGCACAGATGTTGCCAAGAAAAATACATGGCATTGAATATATACAAATGTGAGTGCATATGAGCATATTTTTATATGACCTTCCTCAAAAGCTTAGAAAGTGTTTCACATATTAAGTTTTCTAGTGGTCTGACTGCAACATATCCACCTCGTATTACAAAAGGACACACCATTGCACGACTGCTACATTAGACAGCATAATGGCTCTGAAAAATAAACTGAGCAACTCACCCTGAGCTTGTTTATGAACTAACCATGGTTATAAGTCTATGCAACTAATCTAGTATTGCTCAAGTGTGAATAAATCTAGAGTCCTGTCCATGTGCCTGGAAGATTGACACACACAAATACACCATGGACTACGCGATAAAGTGAATGCAGAATTCCTCGTAGTGTTCAGCATCACAGTTCTACAGATGTTGGCCCTGAGTAGCTGCAAAGAAGCTGATCAACCCTTTAACTATGGTTAACAAACCAGTGGCACATGGGTGACAGTACAAGTGATAGAAACATTCAAAAAGCCCAGACACACGAAGCTGATACCACTTGTTCCTTCCAGGAGATGGTAATCAATGCAAATCTATGCATTACTTATGAGGTGTATTAATTCAAATAATAAACATTCTGTGATTGATGAATTTTTCCCAGCTGTTGTCTATATAGCTGTTTAATTAGAGCATGCTGGCAGAGGCTGTTAATTCTTCATTGAGTTGCTGACTCCATGGCATTCCACTTTCTGCAAGGCAGGGTGACAGTCGGTAGAGGCACTTGGGTGGCTGGTCAGGGGACCTGGCATTTGGCAAAGGATCAACGCATTAGATGACAAACCAAATTCCATCAGCTTCCTAAAAATACTAGCAGGCTGACAAACAAAGTGCCTTAATTGCTGGTGCTACTGTCTTTGATGGACATTGGATCTAAAAGCACAGGAATGTCTACTTCATGTTACTGTTGTTCCCAGAGAAGAGGGGTGCCAGCCAACCATATGTACCAGGAAGGAAACAAAATCAGCTGCCTTTTAAAAAAACCAAACCTGACAAAAGCGCTGGCATTTGCTTTAAGTATCTGACCTCCTGAATCCATATGATTCCCTTGCTGGAATACTCCATCGGGGAAAGGGAATCCCTGGCTTAGGTATCATGTGACATACGCCTAACCAGGGCCTTAGAGGTGGAGATTCCTAAATGGGTACAAAACAGGGGCAGCCTACACTTCTCCCTCACTGAAGCCTTTAAGGCCTGACTCAAAGAATGACATCCAGAGGCCAGCAGGATGCTTATTTTCATCCACTGCACATCACAAGGGGCAACAGAACTGCCAGTTGTGAACACAGCTCCTGCACCACACGTATCTGTCCATTAAAAGCTGAGATTTCCAAACTTACTCGACACGTGCCAATAGTTTTTAGATGCTGTCAAGCTCAGTAATATTCACACTGGTCACCAACAGATGAAAGCAACTTACTAACAATTCCCTGAGACAACTGGATATTTAGAGTACAGACCTAAAACAGAGTTTGAAAGCTTCCTATTCTTAACCTTGGTTTTGTTTCATAGGGGTGTTGCAGATTAGACTATTTACAGTACCAAGAGGTTCAGAATTCAGTCATTAAACTTGGTCCCTGGAATCAGTCAAATTCATGTCACAAACAAATAAAAACCCTTATTGTATTCCAGCTTCAGGGAAAAGTTACCTTGCCAGCAGCATAATCTTTGATACTGAATGACAAGTTGTACTGAATGTACAAATTCATCTATGTGCAATTGCATTCAAGTTGATAAGTTCATGAAAAATTAAAGTATATCTGTTTAATAATAATTCATTTATTATTTTTAACTTCTGGGTATTTAAATCTCAATTTGACACTAGAAGTTTTTGATCTCAACTAACTCAATCTCAACTGCAAAATACATCCAAAAAGCTTCTTCCATTAGAAAAAAAATTCTTATTCCCTTTTTCATGAGTAAACTTTTCAACTCAATTAAAAATGCTCATGATTTATTGCTTAATTATGTCATGCCAATATACAGAAAAAAATACCTGTTCCAAAGGTGACTGTTTCAGCACAAGAGATTTAAGCCTAATACCAGAACTACCCTCATGGGTTACGATTCTTTGCATGTGGTAAATGCGTCTACAAAATGAATTAAATTAAATACTAGTCTCACCAAATCCTTACCCACCCAGGTACTCAGACATTTTGTCCAAAGTAGTGCCATAGTCCCCCCTTATTTTAAAAGAAAGTAACAAATGAATGCAGATTATATGGTTGTGAGAAGAGGCTTAGATTCTCTCTCTTCCTCCTTGCCTCACACCTCTAAAACTAAAACAAGACAAAGTTTTAACATTTGAGATTATTTTAAAGGTGTTACATCAAAAGGTCTTTTTGCTGCTTAGTGGCTCAGCAGCCTAAAGGCAGCTAAAACAACATTGCTCACAACTTAGTTTCCTATTTATTTCTAACAGAATTGCAAAAGACAAAATTCGTATGATAGGAAGAAAAGTCAGGAAAGAGCCTGGCAAAACTTGCAAAAACCAGCAGTGCCAAGTCTTACACCATCCTATTCAGCAGCTCTGCTGGATGCTTTGCTTGCAGCAATTCAAATTTTGCAAGCAGTGACATGGAGCTTACCTTATCGTTTGTCATAATACTTTTCTAAACGACAAATTATCAACTTCACAAGGTTAGGAGAGCTTTCCCTGCAGCTTTGTTACCTGGTGAATGCTTTACGGAACTTACCAAAAAGTTGAGAAGACAGACAAGACAATTTAATAACCAAAGAAGACATGGCAAAGCTCTCCCTGGTTTCAGCAAGTGTAGGATTCTTACACAAAGCTATTTAGCATTTCATACCTGAGTATGAGTTGTACATGAAAGCAGAGCCTGACCCTATAAACAGTTATTCCAGAAGTTTAATGTCTGCTTGGTATACTCTGTCTGCATACTTCATGTTCTTATTTATCTCAACAGCTGAGAAAAAAAGGAAAACACAAGGAGAGAAGAGAGCTGGAAGAAAAAAAAAAAATAAAGAATAAAACCCCACAGAAGGAAAATGAAGGGGCCCCATTTATTTGCTGTGATTTGATCCCCCAGAGGCAGCAGAAACCAGTTTCCTGGGCACCAGGTATCCTTTACAATATAAAGCATAACAAAGGAAACCTGTGAGTAGTGTCACACATGCCTCACAGTTTTTCAATTAAGATCCCAGGCTACTTGGAGTTCATTCTCCTGATTCCCATGTTGTCCTACACATCATTAAAACACATCAGTATCTTCAGAGTATAATCAGACATACTTAATTGTTTTGCACTTTCTCCTATATAAACTAAGAGGTTATACAATCCTGATTTTTTGAAATTACTTAGTAGACATTGCACCATATTTAAATTGAGCCTTAATACCAAAGAAATCATCACTTAAGAATATAAAACTAAAAATCTATACTAGATAGACAATTCAAAACATCAGAACACTTCATACTACTTCTGCAGCTCTTCACCTCCTCCATAAACACAGGTTTTGAAACTCCCACAGTAAGTTATAGGGTGGTAATTATTCAGCAGATTTTGAAACAAGATCTCCCATGTCCTCTAGCCTTTTAAGTCTACCTGCCTTTTAAATCTGATCACCTCTCCAGAAACAATTGTTTTTCAGAACACCAACTTTTCTGCATAAACTGGTAAGTGGGTGAATGTAAAGTTTTTCTAGTAATCATTCCTCTATGTGTCTTGAAGTTCTATTTTTCCAGCTAAAGCACTGTGTAGTGTTTTCAATAGTGCCAGCTCTCAAACAAGCCCCACTCCCCAGAGATGGAGTTACTGTTGTGTGCCACCAGCCCCAGCACAGCCTGGGGACCAGCACCTGCCCACATCCCCTTCTTACTCCACAGGCTATCACCCCTCACCTCGCTTGGGCTGGAGCTTTGAGCAGCAGAGACATCAGCTTTCCCCAGGATAGGATTTCTCATGCCACTTAGGGCCATTTTGTCACCCTGCTCAATAGCATAAGCCAGAATCGTGTTATTTGCCACATACTGATCAAATTGCACATCATTCCTCATATCTCCTTATTTCATACCCTCACTACTCACCTAAGACAAAGCTCATGCTGGCGAAAAAAACAGAAGGAAGAAAAGTCCAAGTGTGCTAACACCAGGGAATGGTTAGGTCTTGTTATCAGCTTCACAGATAAGGAGAGGGATAATGCATGCAGAAGTCACTCTTGGGTTTTTTGTGTCTATCAAGAAATAAAATCAAGGTCCCAATATTTTAATCTTTAATGCAGTCAGGGCTTTCCCTACCCAGTAGCTTTGTCTCCATTGAAATGTGAACTTTCTCCTCACAAAGCACAGGATTAGAGCACTGCATAAAATTTGCAGAGAACTTCAGGGGGAAAAAAACAACAACAACAAAACAAAACAAAACAAAACAAAACAAAAAACAAAAAAAACAAAAA